>OU892287.1:152174-493341 GCA_917834065.1 Ceutorhynchus assimilis | reverse complement strand
GTATAATTTATAATTTTGTCCTCGCCTATTAGCCGGACAATAGTTTTATAATTTTCAATAAAAAAAAAAAAAAATCAGTCGCTTTTGTGTCTATAACAACAAATATATCGATAGAAATTCAAGTAACGTCAGAAAGGACATTCGGAGAAAAAGAGAAAAATACACAATAGCCCTTCGCCAAGTGTTTATTTGAAAAATACCACAAACTGGATGTATATCTGGACGTCTATCCAATTTCCCACGAATTCTTTTCGTGCGGCGAAAAGGCGAAGTTCCGAAGAAAAACTACGACTTGTCCCTTCTCGTTTTCAGAAGGTTCCGAGATTAATCTTCTCTTAAACTGACGGGTGCGGTTCATTAGGCTTTTGTTAAAATACTTTCCGGGTCGTTCTTCCTCCTTCGAACACCGAATTTTATTCGACTGTTAGTATGTTAGCAGAGAATTCGACCAAAAATGTATGTAATGGATATTGGACAATGTTAAAACTTTTCTTGTTTAGATTCTCAAAACTGGTAGTGAATTCAAAATGGACGAATTTAGGAGGATCCAAGTAGGTTCTCACTTGTGGATCATCATTATCATCATCATAGTTACAATGTCTCAACAAACAAGCAAAAACTAATTGTCCTAACACTCAAAACCTTTTAAATTGAGAATATTGTGATTTAACGCAAATTGTCCAATCTCAATTCTTACTGTTGCCGTCAAATCTTTAAAAAGTGTGTGCTACATACCGCACACGGAAATTTCGTGACAGCGCTCCTTTGGGAAAAATTGGAGCGTCGTTTTGCAGATTTTCCCCACGCGAATGTTTAACTTTCTTTTACCCCTGACAATTTCGCATATGGTAAACGAGTCTAGTTTATATTTTTTTTAAAATTTGCAGATTTCAAGTAGCCAAGGGTTGGTGTCGCACTTTGTAAATCTTCAAATTGTCGTGCCAGAAGCCACCATTCAAGGTAGCCGATCGGGAGAACATCATGTTGATGTCGGCAGCGTGATTGATCTCATATGTGTTATAGATAAGGTTAGTATATTTGATTCTCTTAATATTTTTATGCATTTATTGATACCTGAATAACTAATATTATTTAATTATTAAACTAATGTATTTTCACATACAAATTTCATATTTTAATAAATAATAATATTAGTTGCATCGAAATTAATTGGAATTATTGAAATGTTGAACACAAAATATTAGTTATTAAAATTAAATATATTCGAAATAAATAAATCAAGTAAAAACCGTTTTGCGTATACCTATAGAATTCTCAATTGAGAACTTAAGTCATCTAATCGTGAAAAATTCATTCCAACTTGGAAGAACTCATACTCCGGCAGCCCCTGAGGGGCCTCTTTCTCGGAGCCTTTCATATTCGGGGCGTTTTCCTTAATGAAAAGTGTTCCATTTGCGGGGGCGAAGCAAACTTTTTATTGGCGCTCCTTACCCTCGAGTGTTACACGAATTTTCTTTTCTTTTTCCGGAAAGTTTTTGGGCGGAAAACGCGGTAACGTTCGTGACAAAACTAACTAAGAAAGAGGATTTTTATTTTGCCGGACCGACAATAATAATAACCGAATTATTGTTGCCGAATCGAGAACTTTTTTGAGAAAGACAATAATATGGTCTGAACAAGCATTTTATTATACCCAATGACATTTATACCAAATAATAGTGAACACTGCAACATCAGCAGATGGTTTGATAATATGTTTCGTGACAGACAAGTGCAGGCTATGCTTGATAATAATACAATAGAAATGTCAGTATCAACCCTACTTACAGGGTAGGGTCTTATCCTGGTCGGAGCCGAATTCTAAGTAAAACTTAATTGCAGAAACATTTATACAAACGTTCAAACTATCTTCCCTACCATGATGTCGAAGAATTGATTTTCCAATCAATTTTCTGGACTACTACAAAATCAGAGAATATAGTTTTCGGTCATACTCTATGATCTATGAAACACCTCAATGATTCAGTAGACAATGAAGATACGACTTTCAAGTGTACCGCTCTATACACGGCACAAGTGAACAGAGCTATCCACACCTTCTCATCAATATTTACATATAAAGGACCAGCTAAATCGATGTCTATTATTTGGAATACTGCTGCGTCTCTTATTCTATCTATGTCGGGAATTTAGAGGAATTTGAAGGAAATTTAGAAGAATTTGAAGGAACTCATCCGAATTTATGAAAATTTAGGGAATTTATAGAGAATTTGGAGGAATTTGTGGAGAATTTGGGAGAATTTGTGAGAAATTTATGAGGAATTTAAAGGAAATTGTCAAATTTAAAAAATTCAAAAAAATAATGAATACAGTTTTTGTAGGCTGATTTCCAAGATTTTTCATGTTGTTATTCTCGACTGAAAATATTTGAAATTTTGGGGAAATGAGCTTCTCACCTTCCTCTCTACATGCAAAAAGTTTCAAAATTTTCCCTTCACTAGTTTTCCAAGAAAACTTTGAAATGTGTGAGACTGAATTTTCAACTTATTCAGTTTTTGTAGGTTGATTTCCAAGATTTTTTATGTTACTGTTGTCTACTGAAAGAATTAGAAATTTTGGGAAAATGAGCTTCTCACCTCCTCTTTACATGCAAAAAGTTTCAAAATTTTCCCTTCGCTAGTTTTCCAGGAAATCTTTGAAATGTGTGAGACTGTATTTTCAATTAATTCAGTTATTGTAAGTTGATTTACAAGATTTTTCATGTTGCTGTTTTCCACTGGAAAAATTTGAAATTTTGGGAAAATGATCTTTTCATCTTTTTCTTTACATGCAAAAAGTTTCAAAATTTTCCCTTCACTGGTTTTCCAGGAGAACTTTCAAATATGTGAGACTATATTTCCAATTAATTCAGTTATAGTAGGTTAATTTCCAAGATTTATCATGTTGCTGTTTTCTACTGGAAAAATTTGAAATTTTCGGAAAATGAGCTTCTTACCTTCTTCTTTACATGCAAAAAGTTTCAAAATTTTCCCTTCATTAGTTTTCCAGAAAATCTTTGAAATGTGCGAGATTGTATTTTTAATTAATTCAGTTATTTTAGGTTGATTTCCAAGATTTTTCATTTTGCTGTTTCCATTGGAAAAATTTGAAATTTTGGGAAAATGAGCTTCTCATCTTCAAGTTTCAAAATTTTCTCTTCTCTGGTTTTCAAGGAAAACTTTAAAATATGCGAGACTATATTTTTAACTTATTCAGTTTTTCTAGATTGGTTTCCAAGATTTTTCATGTTGCTGTTTTCCACTGGAAAAATTTGAAATTTTGGGAAAATGATCTTCTCATCTTTCTCTCTACATGCAAAAAGTTTCAAAATTTTCCCTTCACTAGTTTTCCAGGAAAACTTTGAAATGTGTGAGACTGTATTTTCAACTTATTCAGTTTTTGTAGGTTGATTTCCAAGATTTTTCATGTTGCTGTTTTTCACTGGAAAAATTTGAAATTTTGGGAAAATGATCTTTTCATCTTTTTCTTTACATGCAAAAAGTTTCAAAATTTTCCCCACACTAGTTTTCCAGAAAATCTTTGAAATATGTGAGATTGTATTTTCAATTAATTCAGTTATTGAGGTTGATTTACAAGATTTTTCATGTTGCTGTTTTTCACTGGAAAAATTTGAAATATGGGAAAATGAACTTCTTACCTTTTCCTTTACATGCAAAAAGTTTCAAAATTTTCCCTTTTTTAAAGGAATTTGTTGGGTATTTGGAGAAGTTCATGGTGTGGTATTTGTAGGAATTTGTGATGGGATATCTGGAGGAATTTGTAGGAATTTTGAGGAATTTTGCGTAAAAAATTCCCCTTTGAGGAATTGTTTGCACCAATTCTGGGATGGTGGTTTACCCCTTGTTCCTTCCTTTATGGTTTTTACAAATGATGCATTTATAATATATATTATTGATTTAGTAGTTATATACATATAAGCGTTCTCGAAAAATGGACATCAGTCGTTGTACACTAATATGACATTTCTTCAAATGTTCGGATCTTATGAGCCAGATGGTTGGAAGGAAGAACCAATGGTAAACAGAAATTCTCGATGCTCAGGATGATTTGGTATCTACACACACTAGAGAGTTTTTCATCATGAATAGTTAAAGGGAAAATTTTTCTTGCATGATTCTAATGACTCTCTTTGAGTGACATCCATTTCTTTACCAGTCAGGTTACCTGAATTCTTCTGTTTCTTGTACGAGCTGTTGGTGCGTTATTTTTGAAGTGGTAGTTTTCAATTTTTCTCAATATTTGGTAGTTGGAAAGAAAAAACGGAATTCAATTTTGGGTGGTAAATTTTTTGAAATTCTGACATGACTATGAATCCTTGCAAATGTTGTTGATTATACTAAAGCAAATTAATATAAATTATGTATATACCGTTCCAAAGAGCAGTAAATTCTGTATAAACTGAGCTAAATTTGATGTCAACGGCTCATATAGTTATTTAGTTTCAAAGTTTGGCTTTTATCAAAATTTTGATAAAAATATACTGGATTTTTTCAAAAAGTAGGTATTGAAGTATCTATGATAATTAATATATAGTATTTCCAAGTATAATAAGGGCTATCATATTGAAAATAGAATAAAAAGTCTTTCTAGAATTTACCTACACAACAACATAAATATTTTCAAAAATAAGAACAAGTTCTGATTGCCAAGCTCATGATGAATTTCCAGAATCCAGACTCAACATGTATAATTTGAGCCTCAATAAAACCTGAATAAAGCCAGGTTAACACGGTACAAGTGTACTTTAGATCGAATACCCTTAGATAAATACTTGGATCTATCAACTGCTTATCCAAGTTCAGTTAACATTAAACTGACTGCTAACTTACTGGGTCCGTATCAAGCGGGCCTAATTTAAATACGAAGACACAGTTGGAAAAAGTTTGGAGCAACTTCTAGCTCTAGATTTGTATATTCTAAAACGTAACTGAACCTCAAAAAATTTCAAACATCGTTTCTGGACTCAGTAATAGATAGCAGAGAAACCCAAGTTTGAAAATTTCATCAGAAAAATTGAAGGTTGATCATTCAAGAAATGAATCGGGGACACTGACACTGATTTTTAGTATTTCTGAAACTGAAACCCAATCAACCAAGTACCTCCTTAAACCAAAAAATAATAGTAATGAAGACTAGAAAGTGAAAAAGGAAAAATATACAGTGTTGTACCGAAGAATCCCTGTTTCCAATAACAGGGCCGAAATATTAAAATTTTAAAAGTTAAAAACTTACAGTATTTAGAATTTATTCTAACGGTCCTCTCTTATTTAAAACCACCTTAACACTTATTACTAAGAAGTATTGAATTAGCTATATCGATTCTGAAAATATTTAAATTATATCGAACACAATAACGTACAAAGCACAACGAGTGAACTTATAGAACTAACTGCACATCGGAAGACAAAAATACAAACCCTTTCCTAAGTAAACATATTTTTTCATTTATTTATCTTACATATAAAAACCATTATAAACACATTCAGTTATAGTCCGCGCCACAGATAATCGAGATTCCTACAAAAATTATGTTTATATTATCAGCCGGCCTGCATTTAGTCAGGGAGCACGTATCAGGAGCCACTTGAGTACAAGATTATATTGGTTTGAAATTATACGGTTCAAATTGTTGTAAATAATGTTTAATAGTACATTAAAATACAAGTTTCATAAGACGCCATTTTATCGCACGAGCCCTATATTAGAAAACGAGCCGGAGGCGAGTTTTCTAAAGGGCGAGTGCGATAAAATGTCTTATGAAACGAATATTTTATACTATTTTTTCTATTTTGTTATTGTTTAATTTAAAAAAAACAAATTTTTCTTGAAAATTTTATTCTCATATTTCCTGTTTTCATAGTTTATGTTGGTGACACTACATGCCAAATATAGAAATCTTCTATTATAAAATCGCGAATGACAGTTCGATGGCCATCAGTCAGCCAGTGTTACCAACCTCCGATAAGTAAAAAAGGAGTGTTACAAAGAGCTTCTTTTCGAAACTACTTTTAGTGTCGAAAAGACTTCGATATGACACCAAAATAGAAAAAATTATTTTTTCTATTTTGGTGGCCATCCTTATGATTTAGATTTTGGAAAACTTTGAAAGGTCATAACTTTTTTTCTATTATAGATAGAAAGCTGAAACTTTCACTGAATTTTATTCCTTCCAAAGGACTACAATCCCTGAAAATTTCAGCTCATTTGCACTTATAGTTCCTGAGATAAAATCGTGTTAAGCAATTTGGGGTGATTTATCAATTTTTCAATTTTTCAGAGTGCCTTTTTTCATAGATTTCGGCTTCACATTTGATAATAATTTAGTGTATGGAGTTTGGGGTATGTCGATTGACCATTAGGATACAAAATCTCGAAAAAAAAAATTTTGAAATTTCATCGTTTTAGTAAGAAGGTACCTACTTTATGATTTAGATTTTGGAAAACTTTGAAAGGTCATAACTTTTTTTCTATTATAGATAGAGAGCTGAATCTTTCACTGAAAATTATCCTTTTCAAAGGACTACAATCCCTGAAAGCAATTTGGGGTGATTTATCAATTTTTCAATTTTTCTGAGTGCCTTTTTTCATAGATTTCGGCTTCAAATCTGAGAATAATTTAGTGGTAACTAACTGGGAAACCAAACTAGTCCAGAATGGAAAGTTGGTATAAAACACTGCAGGCTCCAAAACCGGCAGTGGAGTCGGTGCTGGAGTATAATAGCTTATTCTTAAGAGGAAAATGGCTTTCTCCAATGGGGAAGCATAACACCATATTCCAAGCGGAAATACATGCAATAGACCTATGCCTATTGACAATATTGACAACAACTTCAGGTATCAAAACTAAAATAAAGGTAAAAGGTTTCCTCCTAATGACTCTGTGGTGTTTTCTTGCAGTACGTTCAACAAACAAATAATTAGTTGAAATTAGATTCAAGTTTTCAATTGATAAAATGAGAAGTTATCTATGATTCAAGTTTATTTAATAAAACTCCCATCAACATGCATCTTTTAAAAATTTGAACTAAAATTTCTGAGAGCCCTTGTTTGTTTCCTGAACTCGTGACACTTTTTTTTTAATAAGGAAAGCTGATTTATTTTCAAAAGTTGAAAAGTTCGCGCATAGACCGTTGAAACGTGCGTGTAGGAAATACATTTCTCATTAGTTTTATGAAGCAACAAAAAGGTTTCTGGAACAACAAAAATAAGCAAATACGTAACAATTTTGGGAAAAATAATGTAGTTTGGCTTTGAAAAACCTCTGACATAAAATAAAACTGCTTTTATTGTTGGTCATTACCCTATTCGTGCCTGTTTTACTATTTGAAAAAAACTGCACGCAACCATAATTAATACAGAAAATCGACCTTTATTCAATATGCCAAAACCTATAAAGCCAAACAACAGAAACTTAGTGGTTATCAATTGAACTTATATTAAAAATGTTTGAAATTTATTAAATAACTGAAAACAAAAAAAAAAAAAATCTGTCGAGATGTAATTTAAATTCAACGTGAAAACAAGCAACTAAAGGCTTTTGGCGAAACTTTGTTTGTGAACAGAAGCTTTCGCGCAGTAAAAAAAGAACTTTGTAGTTTGTTCCTAATGGTCTTACTTTGGTAAGTTTCGGTTATTCCGAGATTTAAAAGTTTGCCGACAGGGATTTCAGGTGCTTATAGCCGGATTTGAAGTTTTATTATTGTTGTTTTGGCCAAATGATATTCTATATAAGTGCATTATTCATGTATGAGAATATTAAAAATTACTATTCCAGAGTCCAACACCTCCTCAATATGTCTTCTGGTACCACAACGACAGAATGATCAACTACGATACGGCTCGTGGTGGTATTTCAGTGGAAACTGTTCCGGGACCTCGTACCCACAGTCGTCTCACTATACAAGGAACCAACGATGCCGATTCCGGAAATTACACTTGTTCGGCTTCGAACACTGAAGCTGCGTCTATTTACGTTTTTGTCTCTGAAGGTAAGAAACATTATTTTGAACATGTGAATAAATTCGTTTATTCTGTAGCGTAACTTGACATCAGGGGGCCTCGGTGCAAGATACCCGCCATTGACCCCGCCGGAGTGTTTTGGGTGCCACGCCTAAAAACAGCAATTTTAAAAATGGTATATTGTGTATTTAGGTGGAAAAGTGACACATTCTCAGCCGTCGGTGTAAGTTGACCGGCAAACACCGAAGGCCGAGCCGAGAATGTGCTTTTCTTCTGCAATACAGATACTATTTTTTCTGCGATCGCTCTAGTAATGGAAAAAATGAGGAATGCTTCTGTGTTGTTCGTAAAAAATTAGCACATTTTCCCAACCTAGGCCGGAAAAGTGATTCCCGTACTGTTATCCGTTGATTCCTTAGCAATCACTTTCCCGGCCTAGGCCGGAAAAGTGATCACCATACTGTTATCCATCGATTCCTTAGCAATCATTGAAAATACCAGAACATTGAGTTTTGCGATCTGTTAACTGGTCAAAAATTATGACATTTCTTGTCAATCGCAGAATTTTTTTTTCCATATTACATATTACGAATTCAATAAAATAGATAGGTACTTTAGGGGCCTTCAAGTTTCGGGGGCCTCGGTGTTTTGCACCGAACTGCCCTAAAATAGTTACGCCAGTGCGTTTATTTAGTAAATTTAAATATTCAAAAGCAAATCTGCTCCCTCGGGCTTTTGGGCGAGAGCGGTCCCATAAATAACGACCCTTGTCATATTTGCAGGGCGACCATAGAGGAAAGTCAAACAGAGCGGCGTCATTATTTATTTTTTAAAAATAGAAAATGCAACTTTTTCCATACCGCACATGGAAAATCAAATCCACACACTGTCAATTACACGTTGCAAGGAAAATCGTGTTTTTTTTTGTTGTATGTTGACGTTAATCCTTTAACCGGCTACTGGCTGGTGCGGAAATGTAATTTACTAAATTGTTGCTGGACTGAAATGTTGTCCTTTTCGTAACTACTTTAGTGCTTTTAAAGTTCAGTCGTGCGCAAATTGAAAGCATTTTATTAGAAACAGTGAATGTTTACTGAAATTATTGTACTGTTGATTACTGGACAAAACATTTTAACTCTCCTGACGCTTTGTGTATGATATTATATTTACCACTTCATGTAAATTCAATAAAGTAACCCGGGACGTATAAACCGTTAAGCTACACTTGATAACCGTCAATATGTGCATAATATAACGCGCAATTTGCCCTATGGAATCCCCCCTGATTGATGGAATAGTTGTTTGTTTTCACATTAATTGCCGGGATGTTGTTTGAGGTGTTCACATTTCGGAATTACAACGGCGCGTGAGCTAATCGTTACTTTATTAGCTTATACAATGGATACTATTCGATAATTTAACAGAATTTATCATTTTCAACTATACAGCAAGAGGGGCAAGTGATCAGAACTCTTGATTTTCAAAGCTTGAAATTGGCTGTAAAGATAAAGACATTTGAAGTGAAGAAGGTGGATCAGAAGCTCACACCCAATAGGTTTCTTGCATGAATTTTTTTTATTTTCTTATTGGAAAGAGGAGTCGAAATTAAGCTCAACTATATTTTTTTGCGATTTTTTTCGGACTTGCAAAGGCTCTAAATTTCGATTTGAAGTTCAAATTTCTTGGTGCCGTGACATCACGGCTGATTGGTCAGTTTTAGCCAGTGTTGCCTAGATGTTAGAGAAGGCACACACACCATCAAGAAACAAACCATAACCCCGAGCATAAGGCCATTATATCGTTCATAATTAATAACCTCGGGTACTCATTTTCTAGTGTGTGCGTCTAAATTTTAGAGGTTTCTACCCAATAAGCATATGAGGGAATCATTGTTTGGGAAAGGTTGCTCTACTCTACCTGCATTTTACTAATACCATTGTATTCGGCTTTCACGCACCCTTTTCCATCCCCCCTCCATCACACAAACAAAATAAACAATAATTACCTAACTATTAAAATTATTATTATTTTTCGTAAGTGGTTTATGGGAAATAAAACACGAGTATAATTTTTATGTGTCTGTATTCCAATTCCATACCTTCCAGTTTCCCTAAAGACCTTTTTACATTTTCACAGGCAAAAAAAATATCCTTTTTCTTTTTTCTTCAAATTACACTGCCCCAACCTGCTGTTTTTTGTTGTTAATTATTGTTTATTTTGTGATGGAATGGAGGAACAGGGTTTGTAAAAGCCATTGTGATGATAGGTAAATTGGCCATCCAGAGGTCACTAACCTGTAGTAAACAAAAATCGCTTTTATCGTTTTCGTACTGTATATTGTGCCGGATTAGTACAGATATAGATTTCTCTATTAAATTCGCATTTATAGACAAGGAAAGAAAATTGTCGATACTTCAATTAATAGATGTCGTTCTTCTCTTTCAAGTCAAAAGTAGGGCTGTACCAAAGTCGATATACAAAGCGATTTTGATACATATATGTCTCCTTTTTTGTCCGATGTGTTAAAAAAGAAAAAAAAAACTATTTGTTTGGAACATAGAACTTTGGCAATCAGTGATTTTTGATTGGTGCAAAATTATGGCGCAAAATTCAAATAATCTGGTTTTTTTTCTTTCAATTTCTGGCTTCAAGAATTTTTAAAAAATTAACCAACCATACTTTTATGTAGTAGGTACATGAAATACACTTTCGTTACAGATAAATTATATACCTAATTTTGATTGAGTGCAAAAGGTCCATTGCAAATGAATTGTGCAGAAAATTTACAAAGTGATTATGGCAAAGAGTTTTACGACAAACTATGAAGAAACTCGTGAATCAATAGGTATTTCACATTCAGCACCAAAAAGGCAGCAATAGTAGGTATAGCAAAAGGAATTATCGAAACATCAAAAAATCAGAGCAATTAGCTGGAATCAAAGGAAATTCAGCTACACAGTTCTCTTCATATGCAAAAAGTTTCAAATTTTTGCTTTCACTAGTTTTCCAGGAAAACTTTGAAATGTGTGAGACTGTATTTTCAATTAATTCAGTTATTGGAGGTTGATTCCCAAGATTCTTTATGTTGTTATTTTTTACTGGAAAAATTTGAAATTTTGGGAAAATCAGCCTCTGACCTTCCTCTTCACATGTACCTACAAAATTTCAAAATTTTCCCTTGATTAGTTTTCCAGGAAAACTTTGAAATATGTGAGACTGTATTTTCAATTTATTCGATTATTGTAGGTTGATTTCCAATATTCCTCATGTTGTTATTTTCTACTGGAAAAATTTGAAATTGTGGGAAAATCAGCCTCGAACCTTTCTACTCTTCATATGCAAAAAGTTTCAAATTTTTGCTTTCGCTAGTTTTCCAGGAAAACTTTGAAATGTGTGAGACTGTATTTTCAATTAATTCAGTTATTGGAGGTTGATTCCCAAGATTCTTTATGTTGTTATTTTTTACTGGAAAAATTTGAAATTTTGGGAAAATCAGCCTCTGACCTTCCTCTTCACATGTACAAAATTTCAAAATTTTCCCTTGATTAGTTTTCCAGGAAAACATGGAAATATGTGAGACTGTATTTTCAATTTATTCGATTTTTGTAGGTTGATTTCCAATATTCCTCATGTTGTTATTTTCTACTGGAAAAATTTGAAATTGTGGGAAAATCAGCCTCGAACCTTTCTACTCTTCATATGCAAAAAGTTTCAAATTTTTGCTTTCGCTAGTTTTCCAGGAAAACTTTGAAATGTGTGAGACTGTATTTTCAATTAATTCAGTTATTGGAGGTTGATTTCCAAGATTGTTCATGTTGTTATTTTCCACTGGAAAAATTTGAAATTTTGGAAAAATGAGCTTCTCCCCTTCCTCTTTGCATGCAAAATGTTTCAAAATGTTTCCTTCAGTAGTTTTCTACGAAAACTTTAAATTGTGTAAGACAGTATTTTTAATTAATTCAGTTATTGTAGGTTGATTTTCAAGATTCTTCATGTTATTATTTTCCACTGGAAAAATTTGCAATTTTGGGAAAATGAGCTTCTCACCTTCTTCTCTACATGCAAGTTTTAAAATTTTCCCTTCACTAGTTTTCCAGGAAAACTTTGAAATGTGTGAGACTGTATTTATATTTGTTTTAATTAACTAAAAAGGTTTTTTTATCAATTAGGTAATAATATCAAATGCTGGTTTAGATTAGTTTAAACCCCTTCATTCTGGATTACCGAAATCCAATCATTAGTTCTAGCTCTAAAGTCCACTAACGTAACCTTGCATTGGATCCTACTCTCGATCCTACTTGATAAACTGGGGATTTTTAGGGAATTTGTAAGACATTTGTGGGAAATTTGAGAGGAATTTGGAGGAATTTACGGGAATTAGGTGGAATTTGCAGGGAATTTAGAGGAATTTGTGGGGTATTTCGAGAAATTTGTGGTAGGGTATTTGGAGGAATTTGTGATGGGATATCTGGAGGAATTTGTGGAGAATTTGGAGGAATTTTCAGGAATTTTGAGGACATATGTGTAAAAAATTACCCTTTGAGGAATTGTTTGCACAAATTCTGGGATGGTGGTTTACCTCTTGGAAAGTAGCTAACTTCTTACTAACTGAAACGATGAAATTTCAATTTTTTTTTTGTTGAGATTTTGTGTCTCAATGGTCCTTTGAGACCCCCCCAAACTCCATACACTAAATTATATTATTCTGAGATTTGAAGCCTGATTCTATGAAAAAAGACACTCAGAAAAATTGAAAAATCGCTAAATCAGCCCAAATTGCTTAACACGATTTTATTTCTAGAACCATAAGTCCAGATGCTCATTTAGACATTGTACCTAACTGAATATTGCAGAATCCTTGAATTTTCCCTAAACTTCTCTATAACCGATTATTTATTAAATACGATTCTTTTTTGCAGGTGACAACGTCGACGCGATCCTAATGAGAAAATCATGTGCCATATGCGTAGCGAGTCAAATCTTTACATTTCTTTTTCTATTATTGGTAACGCCTCTTCGATAGATGACTTCTTACACTAATTTGTACAGTATGCGGACCATGAGAGTGTATAATATCTGTTTAATGATAGTGATAATTATTAAGTGAGAGTAGGTACCTTCTTTTTGTAAAAAAAAAAATCTGTATATTTTTAAGTAATACTTGTTTCTTGTATAAAAACATTACACTAGTTTATTTTTAATATGTACATAAAGTACTATAGAAAATGCTGAAGTTTTATTACATAATATTATAAGAAAAAATTGGCATTTTCTTGTGTTATACCTACCTAAGGGCTTAAAATAATATAAGTATAGATTCTTCCGTACTTTAAAAATAAATAATTTTTGTCTTTTATTAACATTAGGTAGTTATATTACAGAAAGGGGTGGAGTGTAGACAAAGTTGTATCTTTGATATTATATTAACGCTATATCTCAATCAATTTGTCTCAAAACATTCAATTCTGTTCTATATAAGTAAGTAAAACATTTTTGTAATATAGAAAATATATGTATAAATAATACGTACTTATAAAGTTGCATCTAAATACATAGAGTAAGTGAACGTCATAAATCATAAAATTGTCTCATCGTCAGTTTTTCATTGGCCAAAAACCTAATCAAAATCGATCTTTGTGAAATATTGGCACATGATAGATTAATATACGTACTATAATATATTTTGCACAAAGGTGTGAAATATATTCAAATTACGATCCTGTCATTTCTTTTCAACATTATTGTTTCTTGAATTTTAAATTAATTATATAAGATGTTTTAAATATTATGTAGTTTTATTACCTACTTCAGCAACTCAAGATGAATTTCAATTGGAAAATTGTGAAAATCTCGTTCCTGGCTCTGGTAATGCTGAAAATTTGAACCTAAATCTAGAAAAGTGTAAAATTTTGTTTTTTGATCATTTGAGAATTGAAGTTGAGGTAGAGCAGCTTATAAAGCTGATATTTGACCCCACCATAGACTAAAATTCAATTGATAATTTGTGGATATTCCAACCTAAGTGCTAAAATTTGAGCTAGAAACATTAAAATTCTATTTCTGGAGCTCCCAATACTAAAAATTGACTATTGAAGATACTTTAAACGATTCTTCAAGCTCATATTTAAATTTTGAAGACCTAAAATTCAATGGGAAAATTGTAAAAATCTCATTACTGGTTCTTCAAAGAGCTGAATTTGAGCTAGAACATGAAAATTCTATTTAAGGCATTCTTAATGCTTAAAATTGAACTAGGGGAGTGTAAAAAATTTTGATTTTTGATCATCTAGGAGTAAAACTTGGGGTAGAGCGGCTCAGAATGCGCAAATTTGATCCCACTACACATAAACATTCTATTCTTGGCGCTATTTATATCAAAAAAATAAACTAGCAGTTGTGAAACTCCGGTTTTTGACTGTGTAAATCTTCAATTTATGACCATTTAAGACTTAATAATTCTCTACAAGATGGAAGACTAAAGTAGAATGGTATGATAAACCTACGGAAGATTTCAGATTTGTTTGATAGCAGATTGTTCAAAAATGAAAAGATGAAAAAATATGACAACCTAAATGTGTACCTTCTAGGTATGTGGAAAGTCGGTTGAAGGTTGCTGAAACACTGGTTTTCAACCTAGTACCTAAGTGGAATTTGGGAAGAAAGTTCCTAATTCTACTTATGGGCTTCAAATTTAATGTTCATTAAAAATACTTTAAATAACGCGATTTTTTCTCGGAACCTATAAGTCCAAATAGTTAAGATTTTCAAGAATTGTAGTCCTCCACTGGAATAAGAATCGCTGAAAATTTCAGTTTTCTATCTCTGGTAGAAAAAAACTTATGACCCTTTCAAAGTTTTCCAAAATTTAAATCATAAGGTTAACCTTACTACTAAAACGATGAAATTTCAAAAAGAATTTTGTTGAGATTTTGTGTCCTGATAGTCCTTCGAGATCCCTCGAACTCCATTCACTGAATAATTTCGAGATTTGGAGCCGGATTCTATGAAAAAAGGTACTCAGAAAAATTGAACCCCTAATTGGGGTTATTTATCAATTTTTGTGAGTGCCTTTTTTCATAGATTTCGGGTTGAAATCTGAGAATAATTTAGCTTATGGAGTTATGATTTTTTTGAAAAACTTTGAAAAGTCATAACTTTTTTCCTATTATAGATAGAAAGTTGAATCTTTCACTGAATTTTATCTTTTTCAAAGGACTACAATCCCTGAAAATTTCAGCGCATTGACACTTATAGTTCCTGAGATAAAATCGTGCTAAGCAATTGTGGTGATTTATCAATTTTTCAATTTTTCTGAGTGCCTTTTTTCATAGATTTTGGCTTCAAATCTGAGAATAATTTAGTTTATGGAGTTCAGGGTATCACGAGGGACCATTAGGACACAAAATGTCGACAAAAAAAAATTTGAAATTTCATCGTTTTAGTAGGAAGGTACCCCCCTTATGATTTTTTTGGAAAATTTTGAAAAGTCATAACTTTTTTTCTATTATAGATAGAAAGCTGAATCTTTCACTGAAAATTATCCTTTTCAAAGGACTACAATCCCTGAAAATTTCAGCTCATTGACACTTATAGTTCCTGAGATAACATCGTGCTAGGCAATTGTGGTGATTTATCAATTTTTCAATTTTTCTGAGTGCCTTTTTTCATAGATTTTGGCTTCAAATCTGAGAATAATTTAGTTTATGGAGTTCAGGGTATCACGAGGGACCATTAGGACACAAAATCTCGACAAAAAAAAATTTGAAATTTCATCGTTTTAGTAGGAAGGTACCCCCCTTATGATTTTTTTGGAAAATTTTGAAAAGTCATAACTTTTTTTCTATTATAGATAGAAAGCTGAATCTTTCACTGAAAATTATCCTTTTCAAAGGACTACAATCCCTGAAAATTTCAACGCATTGACACTTATAGTTCCTGAGATAAAATCGTGCTAAGCAATTGTGGTGATTTATCAATTTTTCAATTTTTCTGAGTGCCTTTTTTCATAGATTTTGGCTTCAAATCTGAGAATAATTTAGTTTATGGAGTTCAGGGTATCACGAGGGACCATTAGGACACAAAATGTCGACAAAAAAAAATTTGAAATTTCATCGTTTTAGTAGGAAGGTACCCCCCTTATGATTTTTTTGGAAAATTTTGAAAAGTCATAACTTTTTTTCTATTATAGATAGAAAGCTGAATCTTTCACTGAAAATTATCCTTTTCAAAGGACTACAATCCCTGAAAATTTCAGCTCATTGACACTTATAGTTCCTGAGATAACATCGTGCTAGGCAATTGTGGTGATTTATCAATTTTTCAATTTTTCTGAGTGCCTTTTTTCATAGATTTTGGCTTCAAATCTGAGAATAATTTAGTTTATGGAGTTCAGGGTATCACGAGGGACCATTAGGACACAAAATCTCGACAAAAAAAAATTTGAAATTTCATCGTTTTAGTAGGAAGGTACCCCCCTTATGATTTTTTTGGAAAATTTTGAAAAGTCATAACTTTTTTTCTATTATAGATAGAAAGCTGAATCTTTCACTGAAAATTATCCTTTTCAAAGGACTACAATCCCTGAAAATTTCAGCTCATTGACACTTATAGTTCCTGAGATAACATCGTGCTAGGCAATTGTGGTGATTTATCAATTTTTCAATTTTTCTGAGTGCCTTTTTTCATAGATTTTGGCTTCAAATCTGAGAATAATTTAGTTTATGGAGTTCAGGGTATCACGAGGGACCATTAGGACACAAAATGTCGACAAAAAAAAATTTGAAATTTCATCGTTTTAGTAGGAAGGTACCCCCCTTATGATTTTTTTGGAAAATTTTGAAAAGTCATAACTTTTTTTCTATTATAGATAGAAAGCTGAATCTTTCACTGAAAATTATCCTTTTCAAAGGACTACAATCCCTGAAAATTTCAACGCATTGACACTTATAGTTCCTGAGATAAAATCGTGCTAAGCAATTGTGGTGATTTATCAATTTTTCAATTTTTCTGAGTGCCTTTTTTCATAGATTTTGGCTTCAAATCTGAGAATAATTTAGTTTATGGAGTTCAGGGTATCACGAGGGACCATCAGGACACAAAATGTCGACAAAAAAAAATTTGAAATTTCATCATTTTAGTAGGAAGGTACCCCCCTTATGATTTTTTTGGAAAATTTTGAAAAGTCATAACTTTTTTTCTATTATAGATAGAAAGCTGAATCTTTCACTGAAAATTATCCTTTTCAAAGGACTACAATCCCTGAAAATTTCAGCTCATTGACACTTATAGTTCCTGAGATAACATCGTGCTAGGCAATTGTGGTGATTTATCAATTTTTCAATTTTTCTGAGTGCCTTTTTTCATAGATTTTGGCTTCAAATCTGAGAATAATTTAGTTTATGGAGTTCAGGGTATCACGAGGGACCATTAGGACACAAAATCTCGACAAAAAAAAATTTGAAATTTCATCGTTTTAGTAGGAAGGTACCCCCCTTATGATTTTTTTGGAAAATTTTGAAAAGTCATAACTTTTTTTCTATTATAGATAGAAAGCTGAATCTTTCACTGAAAATTATCCTTTTCAAAGGACTACAATCCCTGAAAATTTCAACGCATTGACACTTATAGTTCCTGAGATAAAATCGTGCTAAGCAATTGTGGTGATTTATCAATTTTTCAATTTTTCTGAGTGCCTTTTTTCATAGATTTTGGCTTCAAATCTGAGAATAATTTAGTTTATGGAGTTCAGGGTATCACGAGGGACCATTAGGACACAAAATGTCGACAAAAAAAAATTTGAAATTTCATCGTTTTAGTAGGAAGGTACCCCCCTTATGATTTTTTTGGAAAATTTTGAAAAGTCATAACTTTTTTTCTATTATAGATAGAAAGCTGAATCTTTCACTGAAAATTATCCTTTTCAAAGGACTACAATCCCTGAAAATTTCAGCTCATTGACACTTATAGTTCCTGAGATAACATCGTGCTAGGCAATTGTGGTGATTTATCAATTTTTCAATTTTTCTGAGTGCCTTTTTTCATAGATTTTGGCTTCAAATCTGAGAATAATTTAGTTTATGGAGTTCAGGGTATCACGAGGGACCATTAGGACACAAAATCTCGACAAAAAAAAATTTGAAATTTCATCGTTTTAGTAGGAAGGTACCCCCCTTATGATTTTTTTGGAAAATTTTGAAAAGTCATAACTTTTTTTCTATTATAGATAGAAAGCTGAATCTTTCACTGAAAATTATCCTTTTCAAAGGACTACAATCCCTGAAAATTTCAACGCATTGACACTTATAGTTCCTGAGATAAAATCGTGCTAAGCAATTGTGGTGATTTATCAATTTTTCAATTTTTCTGAGTGCCTTTTTTCATAGATTTTGGCTTCAAATCTGAGAATAATTTAGTTTATGGAGTTCAGGGTATCACGAGGGACCATTAGGACACAAAATGTCGACAAAAAAAAATTTGAAATTTCATCGTTTTAGTAGGAAGGTACCCCCCTTATGATTTTTTTGGAAAATTTTGAAAAGTCATAACTTTTTTTCTATTATAGATAGAAAGCTGAATCTTTCACTGAAAATTATCCTTTTCAAAGGACTACAATCCCTGAAAATTTCAGCTCATTGACACTTATAGTTCCTGAGATAACATCGTGCTAGGCAATTGTGGTGATTTATCAATTTTTCAATTTTTCTGAGTGCCTTTTTTCATAGATTTTGGCTTCAAATCTGAGAATAATTTAGTTTATGGAGTTCAGGGTATCACGAGGGACCATTAGGACACAAAATGTCGACAAAAAAAAATTTGAAATTTCATCGTTTTAGTAGGAAGGTACCCCCCTTATGATTTTTTTGGAAAATTTTGAAAAGTCATAACTTTTTTTCTATTATAGATAGAAAGCTGAATCTTTCACTGAAAATTATCCTTTTCAAAGGACTACAATCCCTGAAAATTTCAGCTCATTGACACTTATAGTTCCTGAGATAACATCGTGCTAGGCAATTGTGGTGATTTATCAATTTTTCAATTTTTCTGAGTGCCTTTTTTCATAGATTTTGGCTTCAAATCTGAGAATAATTTAGTTTATGGAGTTCAGGGTATCACGAGGGACCATTAGGACACAAAATCTCGACAAAAAAAAATTTGAAATTTCATCGTTTTAGTAGGAAGGTACCCCCCTTATGATTTTTTTGGAAAATTTTGAAAAGTCATAACTTTTTTTCTATTATAGATAGAAAGCTGAATCTTTCACTGAAAATTATCCTTTTCAAAGGACTACAATCCCTGAAAATTTCAACGCATTGACACTTATAGTTCCTGAGATAAAATCGTGCTAAGCAATTGTGGTGATTTATCAATTTTTCAATTTTTCTGAGTGCCTTTTTTCATAGATTTTGGCTTCAAATCTGAGAATAATTTAGTTTATGGAGTTCAGGGTATCACGAGGGACCATTAGGACACAAAATGTCGACAAAAAAAAATTTGAAATTTCATCGTTTTAGTAGGAAGGTACCCCCCTTATGATTTTTTTGGAAAATTTTGAAAAGTCATAACTTTTTTTCTATTATAGATAGAAAGCTGAATCTTTCACTGAAAATTATCCTTTTCAAAGGACTACAATCCCTGAAAATTTCACCTCATTGACACTTATAGTTCCTGAGATAACATCGTGCTAGGCAATTGTGGTGATTTATCAATTTTTCAATTTTTCTGAGTGCCTTTTTTCATAGATTTTGGCTTCAAATCTGAGAATAATTTAGTTTATGGAGTTCAGGGTATCACGAGGGACCATTAGGACACAAAATCTCGACAAAAAAAAATTTGAAATTTCATCGTTTTAGTAGGAAGGTACCCCCCTTATGATTTTTTTGGAAAATTTTGAAAAGTCATAACTTTTTTTCTATTATAGATAGAAAGCTGAATCTTTCACTGAAAATTATCCTTTTCAAAGGACTACAATCCCTGAAAATTTCAACGCATTGACACTTATAGTTCCTGAGATAAAATCGTGCTAAGCAATTGTGGTGATTTATCAATTTTTCAATTTTTCTGAGTGCCTTTTTTCATAGATTTTGGCTTCAAATCTGAGAATAATTTAGTTTATGGAGTTCAGGGTATCACGAGGGACCATTAGGACACAAAATGTCGACAAAAAAAAATTTGAAATTTCATCGTTTTAGTAGGAAGGTACCCCCCTTATGATTTTTTTGGAAAATTTTGAAAAGTCATAACTTTTTTTCTATTATAGATAGAAAGCTGAATCTTTCACTGAAAATTATCCTTTTCAAAGGACTACAATCCCTGAAAATTTCAGCTCATTGACACTTATAGTTCCTGAGATAACATCGTGCTAGGCAATTGTGGTGATTTATCAATTTTTCAATTTTTCTGAGTGCCTTTTTTCATAGATTTTGGCTTCAAATCTGAGAATAATTTAGTTTATGGAGTTCAGGGTATCACGAGGGACCATTAGGACACAAAATGTCGACAAAAAAAAATTTGAAATTTCATCGTTTTAGTAGGAAGGTACCCCCCTTATGATTTTTTTGGAAAATTTTGAAAAGTCATAACTTTTTTTCTATTATAGATAGAAAGCTGAATCTTTCACTGAAAATTATCCTTTTCAAAGGACTACAATCCCTGAAAATTTCAACGCATTGACACTTATAGTTCCTGAGATAAAATCGTGCTAAGCAATTGTGGTGATTTATCAATTTTTCAATTTTTCTGAGTGCCTTTTTTCATAGATTTCCGCTTCAAATCTGAGAATAATTTAGTTTATGGAGTTCAGGGTATCACGAGGGACCATTAGGACACAAAATCTTGACAAAAAAAAATTGAAATTTCATCGTTTTACTGAATTTTATTTCTTTCAAAGTACTATAATCCCTAAAAATTTCAGCTCATTTGCACTTATAGTTCCTAAATAAATAGTTCCAGAAATAAAATCGTGTTAGCACGATTTTATTTCTGGAAATTATATAAGTCCAAATGATCTGAAATTTTCAGGGATTGTAGTTTGCCATTGGGATAAGAATCGCTGAAAATTTCAGCTATCTATCTATAATACAAAAAAAAACTTATGATCTTTCAAAGTTTTCCAAAATCTAAATAATAATAAAGTAGCTACCTTAGTACTGAAATGATGAAATTTCAAATTTTTTTTTTTGTTGAGATTTTGTGTCCCAAGGGTCCTTTGAGATTCCCCAAACTTCTGAGATTTGGAGCCGGATTCTATAAAAAAAGGCACTCAGAAAAGTTTGCTCTCGCCCATTATAAGAAGTTTCAGCATCAACTTGGAAAAAAGTTCATAATTCTACTTCTGGTACGCTTCAATTAGTAAATCCTGAAAGTTTCGAGCCGCACTGACTGCTTCAAGTATTTTTCAGAATATTTCAAAGGTGCATATGGTTTCAGATGAATTTTACAAGGATTTTCAGCATCAATAGTTCATAATTCTACTTCTGCGCTTCATATTTACTTCAAATCTGATTTATTTATTAAAAGCACTTTATTTAATGAATCATGAAAGTTTTGAGCCGCTTTTAGTATTTTTCAGACCGTTTCAAAGGTGGTTTCAGATGAATTTTATAAGAATTTTTAGCTTACTTGGAAGAAAGTTTAGAATTCTACTTCTGGGCTTCAGATTTACGTCAAATTTGATTTATTTATCAAGAAAAACTCATCCTGACAGACTGGCGAACGGGGTGTTAGTATAAACATATTAAAGCATCGAGGTTATTTAAAGCAAACAATATGAAAACCAGGTATATGAAAATAATGGTGCAATAAGAATCGTTGATTAGAATATGATAAACAAATTCAGTTTTAAGTAGAGCTTAATCCTACATAAGACAAAGCGAAAATGAAACATGTATTACATTAGGTATGTACATTATTATCCAGTTAAAACAGTTAAGCGACAGAAGGACAATATTAGCAAACCAACCACCTATCAATTTTCTTACTTCATTGAGACAGTAAAAACCCAGTAGTAAGTATATTTTATGCCACCCATTTGCGCTCTTTTAGTTTATTTATTTTTATTAAAATATCCTTCCGTCAAAATGATTACCTACCTACTAATAAACTTAAGTCTTATCAAATTCTGTTTCAGCAAGTTTGAAGATCTCTTTTGTGCATAGTTTATTATCATATCTTGCATGATATTTGAGCAGAGTAACTTCAACTGGGTTTTGGGACTTGGAAAATCACAAAGTAACAGAAAACAACTAGAAATACGAGGGACAAAACAATAAAAACCTAACAAATTATTATAGTTTTGGGCTTGACTCGCCCTGTATAGTATGTATAAAAAAAATAAAAAAACTCTCTCCAAAGGATTTCCTCAATACCGAAACCAATTGGAATTCTTCAGATTTCAACACAAAATGATCGTTAAATCTTTTATATAATGGCGTTTCCCAGAATCTGAGAAACCAATGATGTGCATCGAAACATAATGTTCCACCCTGTATAAGACTGCAAGCGCCAAGTTACGGCCACCGGCCACGGCCTCCTCCTATTGCAAAAAAGGAATTCTTGAGTTACAAGACATTATAGTACGACCACAACGATAAAGGAACAGTGAATGTTGCATTATTGGTACCACAACTCAATTGTTTTTCCTACTGTGTGGGATTAAGGAACTGATTTACTTAAAAAAGTACCACCACGACAACTTTTTGAGCCGAAATTCTAGACAACCTTTTCACTCGAGTAGTACCGCAGGTAGGTTGCGCACTCCTACCAATGGCAAGACATAAATCGTATGGTCCACGGAGACGGCCTAACTGTTAATAAACTACTTCAAGGAGAAGGCGAACCCCAAGAAAACAGACTATACTAACCAAAGCAGAGGAGCCAGTTGCGATACTCGACGCGCGTGGACGGCATCGCCGGTAAATTTTGCACCAGAAGTCCGCGGAATTTTTTAATAAAATATAATGAACGATGATTTTTTAATTAAATTTCACATAAAAAATGACTTCAATATTTAGTGTTTTTATATTATTGTTGATATTGAATAGTTATTGCGCCAGTGGACGATTAGTAAAGAAAACAGTAACAATCGCCAAGTGTTGCCCTATAAACGAAACCCTGACCTCCGACTATAAATGCATCAAAATTCAAAACTCTTCCTGGGATTTGAGGGTTTACTTAAACGGCACCTTGACTCCATTCATTGGCCATTTGCCTCAAAGATGGACCATAAAAGCGAACTTGCAACCTCAATGTCTCATGGACACAGTAATCGAAGACATTCAAGTAAAAAACTTCGTAGTACTAATAAACGGTACCCTATTAAGCTTGGTATACGACAAACAAATAGCACCTGACCAGTACTGTTTGGACTACAACTACGCGATTTATTGCCGTCCGAATATTTCCCCGGAAAGAATAACTTCGGTTCTAGTGCACAAATGTTGCGGCAAAGACGCGATTTTCTCGGAAACGAATTCCTCTTGCATCAGCATCAAAGATCCAGGTTACAGCATCGACGTCGGCCAGGATAAGAGCCTCGGAGCCGGATTTCCGAGCTGTGCGACTTCTTCGGAAGCGAAAAAAGACGGCGATCGAGTCGTGGTCGGCAAGTTGCATCAGGCGCAATTAATGAGTAACGGTAGCTTGTGGGTCAATGCCAGCAATTTACTTTTGCCAACCACTAGTTATTGCTTGGAACATATTTTGGATCATGCGAATGGTAAGTGGAAAATATAGTTTTTCAGACGATTTCTAAACAAATTAACTATACAAGTTATTAATACCTACAAAAGCCTTTTTGTTTGGAAATATTTTGTTCAAATAAGTACATATGTTAATGTTGACATTTCGTAAAAGATTTTCTATATATTATCACTAATCAAATATTGCAATTTTGTCGCTTCTTTGTTGAAATCTTAATTTTGCACCTTTATTCAATTTGTATCTCTGGAACTATAAACTAATTCCAAATGAGGCAAAATTTGCAGGATTTTTCCAGATTTGTGCATTTCCAGAAAATTTCAGCGCAATGCCAATAATATCTGCAACCCACTTCGAAATACAATTTTTCAAAGTTTTTAGAATTGAAAACAGGCCAGTTCAGAACTTGAAAAATGGTAAAATCTTGTTATCTCGCCCTAAAACTGCTGCTGATCACATCTGGACTTATAGTAGAGAATTTTTGAATTTTCCTGACGTCCTTTTTTCAAAGATTTTGTCTTCAAATCTCACAATAATTTACTTTATGGAGTTTGAAAGGGTTTTACACCCATCTAAGAAGTTTAGACTTTTTTCTCTTCTTTACCCTTCACTCATAAATCTCAATAATTTTTGCTACATTGATTGATTTGTTAACCAGGCAAATTTCAAAACAAAATAAACAAGCAGGGGTAAACCACCATCCCAGAATTGGTGCAAACAATTCCTGAAAAGGGAATTTTTTACGCATAATTCCTGAAAATTCCTCCATAGATACCCCATCACAAATTCCTCCAAATACCCCACCATGAACTTCTCGAAATACCCCACAAATTCCTCTAAATTCCCTGCGAATTCCTTCAAATTCTCACAAATTCCTCCAAACTCCTCTCAAATTTCATACAAATGTCTCTTACAAGTGGAAAACAGCAACATGAATAATCTTGGAAATCAACCTCCAAAAACTGAATTAGTTCAAAATACAGTCTCACATATTTCAAAGTTTTCCTGGAAAACTACTGAAGGGAAAATTTTAAAACTTTTTGCATGTAAAGAGGAAGGTGAGAAGCTCATTTTCCCATAATTTCAAATTTTTCCAGTAGAAAATTACAACATGAGGAATCTTGGAAATCAACCTATAATAACTGAATTAATTAAAAACACAGTCTCACATATTTGAAAGTTTTCCTGGAAAACTAGTGAAGGGAAAATTTTGAAACTTTTTGCATGTAAAGAGGAAGGTGAGAAGCTCATTTTCCCAGAATTTCAAATTTTTCTAAGAGAAAATTATAACATGAGGAATCTTGGAAATCAACCTATAATAGGTGAATTAATTGAAAATACAGTCTCACATATTTCAAAGTTTTCCTGGAAAACTAGTGAAGGGAAAATTTCAAAACTTTTTTTAATGTAAAGAGGAAGGTTAGAAGCTCATTTTTCCAAAATTACAAATTTTTCTAATAGAAAATTACATATTTCAAAGTTTTCCTGGAAAACTAGTAAAGGGAAAATTTTGAAATTTTTTGTAAGTGAAGAGGAAGGTGAGAAGCTCATTTTCCCAAAATTTCAAATTTTTCCAGTCGGAAATTACAACATGAGGAATCTTGGAAATCAACCTACAGTAACTGAATTAATTGAAAATAGAGTCTCACACATTTCAAAGTTTTCCTGGAAAACTAGTGAAGGGAAAATTTTGAAACTCTTTGCATGTAAAGAGGAAGGTGAGAAACTCATTTTCGCAGAATTTCAAATTTTTTCAGTGGAAAATTACAACATGAGGAATCTTGGAAATCAACCTCCATTAACTTAATTAATTGAAAATACAGTCTCACATATTTCAAAGTTTTCCTGGAAAACTAGAGAAGGGAACATTTTGAAATTTTTTGCATGTAAAGAGGAAGGTGAGAAGCTCATAGTTCTAAAATTTCAAATTTTTCTAGTGGAAAATACGAGGGAAAATAACAACATGAGGAATCTTGGAAATCAACCTACAAAAACTGAATTAGTTGAAAATACAGTCTCAAATATTTCAAAGTTTTCCTGGAAAACTAGCGAAGGGAAAATTTTGAAACTTTTTGCATGTAAAGAGGAAGGTGAGAAGCTCATTTTCCCAGAATTTCAAATTTTTCCATTAGAAAATTACAACATGAGGAATCTTGGAAATCAACCTACAATAACTGAATTAATTGAAAATACAGTCTCACATATTTCAAAGTTTTCCTGGAAAACTAGTGAAAGCAAAAATTTGAAACTTTTTGCATATGAAGAGTAGAAAGGTTAAAGGCTGATTTTCCCAAAATTTCAAATTTTTCCAGTAGAAAATAACAACATGAGGAATATTGGAAATCAACCTACAATAATCGAATAAATTGAAAATACAGTCTCACATATTTCAAAGTTTTCCTGGAAAACTAATCAAGGGAAAATTTTGAAATTTTGTACATGTGAAGAGGAAGGTCAGAGGCTGATGGAAAACTAGTGAAGGGAAAATTTTGAAACTTTTTGTGTAAGAGGAAGGTGAGAAACTCATTTTCCCAAAATTTCAAATTTTGCCAGTAGAAAATTACATGAGGAATCTTGGAAATTAACTTACAATAACTGGATTAATTGAAAATATAGTCTCACATATTTCAAAGTTTTCCTGGAAAACTAGTGAAGGGAAAATTTTGTACCTTTTTGCATGTAAAGAAGAAAGTGAGAAGATCATTTTCCCAAAATTTCGAATTTTTCCAGTGGAAAACAGCAACATGAGGAATATTGGAAATCCACCTACAAAAACTGAATTAGTTGAACATACAGTCTCACACATTTCAAAGTTTTCCTGGAAAACTAGTGAAGGGAAAATTTTGAAACTTTTTGCATGTAGAGAGGAAGGTACAAACGAGTACAAAGCTCATTTTCCCAAAGTTTCAAATTTTTCCAGTGAAAAACAGTAACATGAAAAATTTTGGAAAACAGCCTACAAAAACTGTATTCATTATTCTTTTGAATTTTTTAAATTTGGACCTGTAAATCATGAAATGTAATTTTGGGAGGATTTCTTTAATAAAAATGTCCAACACTTACTTAAGTATTACTATTTCTTATAATAAGAATGTGAACCTCAGTGATGTCATGACCCTACAATTTCCTTCAAATTCCTCACAAATTCTCCCAAATTCCACATAAAAATACTTTCAAATTCCCTATGAATTCCTTAACTTCTCGTAAATTTCGATGAGTTCTTTTAAATTCCCCACAAATTCCCCTGAATTTCCCACAAATTCCTTTAAATTCCCCACATTTTTGGCGAAGAATTCCTAGATGGTGTGCCCCTTGAAAATAAAGTACCTTTTTTTTTAAGCTGAAATATATTTTTTTTGAAGTGAGTAGGTTCCTAAAGTGCGGCGTATGCTCTGTTGATCTTTTGTCTATATCTAGGGTTTCAACATAGTAAGTAGTTGTGTAAAAAGTAATTTTAACTTGGACCTTCCATATAGGAATTTGGTATGAATGACCCTTTGTTTATTTTACTACCTGGGCTACCATGTAAAGCATCTACTTAACACTAGGGGTTTATGAGAAAAGGGACCGAATTTTATAAAAAGGGAGATTTTTTTTTTTTGGTTTATGGTGGTGCTTTTAGGGACAATAGCTTTTTACTTGAAACCTGAAAAAGTAGGTAATAAAATATGGCTAACAATATGACTATAAGGATTCCTTTTTCGAGTTATTGCTTCACACTATATTTTATATAATGTGGAGAAATATATGCGTAGTTTAAACCAATTTCCCGAGTTGAAATAATGTAAAACTTAATTTTGTAATACCTACTTATGTATGTAGTTAAATTATGGATGGAATTGAATCCAAACTTCTATAGGTAGATAGAAGACATTGAATGGATGATGACTACCAGATTGAAAGAAGCATTAAGATCATGACTTTAGCTCCTCACTAAGGGCACGGTTTATTGATATTGTAGAATAGTTATATAGAACATTGATATAAGAGCTGAATCTGCAACAATTTGAAAACAAAAAAAAACATTGAAGTTATGAGGTCCTCAAACCTTAGATTACAACTCCTGATGTGCCACAGTTTTGCAATATATAATTCTTCACCTAAGTATACATAGATAAACTATTATCTTTTAATTATTGATCGATTTTTATCTATAAAAAGGTTCATAGAGGCCATAATAACATCCGCACCGTGGGACCCGTAAATATTTGATTTGAGCAATCTAAAATGAAATAAATGCGTAGATATGAGGCAATAAAATGTAACGGATCGTTTGATTCAATTTATAAACAAAAGAATAAAAGTAATTGAAATCAATTATTGGATTTTATAAACAATTAATTATTTTACTTAATTAAAATTTATTATAATTTTCAAAACCCATAGCTACTTGAATAATCAACAAAGAATTGATAAAAATATAACAAGTTTTTCAATTTTTTTGGCAGAACTTTCCAAAGTGTGGAGGTAAGGTCTATTGAGCGAGCAGGCCAGTTATTATAATAGGCCCATTATTGGGTAATATTGAGACAATAACATTAAGGAATATCATCCCAGTAGATACCTATTGAATTATTTGTCGAAAAAAAAATACAAATATGGACATACTGTTTTAGGGTCCAGAATCTCAAACGAAACACATATATTTACCAAATCTCTCCTGCCTGGTTCCTTATTCTCGAAACCGGGAAGCAGCGTTCAAATGAGATGTCCTGTCTTTGTCTGTTTTATTTGTATTCGCATAACACCGACAAAGATAAAGCAATAGATCTCATAAGAACACACTATTGCCTGCTTTCAAGAATAGACATTCTTGGAAGGAAGTTTGGGTTTTTTGTTTCAATTATCTCTCAGGGAAATTTCTACCTTATTAATTTTATGATATAGGTGAGGGTGAGGTATCTACTTACCCTAAAATAAAAAAAAAAAACAGTGTAAATTTCCAAAAAAACGAAATTGTTCAAAATTAATACCTAATTTGTTGGTATCGGCTTCGGCTTCTTCTAAAATAATTTTGTTTGGAAATTTGCTTTTCCAAGTTCAAATTTCGACTGCACTATTTACAAACATCACTACCTTTGAATATTGTGAATAAACCGCCACATTTTATTTTAGTTTTTAGCAAAAATTGCTAAAAATCCACACACAATCAAGAGAAAAAATATTTTTGTTGATACTGTGGCTTAAACATAACCTCAATAAACTAAACTTTGTATTTGAATAATGTATTATAGATGTCTTTTTCTATCTTATGAGGATAAAGCAAGAGAAACGTCACACTCCAAAGGGCCTAGCAAGATTTTATAAAAACAAAGTATAATCGTTTGCAATTGAATCCGAGAGAGATAGGTATAGTATAGGCTAAATTTTTGAAGGAAATTTTTATACTTATACCTAGGGAATCATCGAGGGAATCTTTGATGCAAACATTTACCTATGGAAGAATTAAGGTTCAATATGCTTGAAGCTAGCTTACGATTTAGATTTTTATAAACTGAAAAATCATAATTTTTTTTTTTCAATAAAGAGTGTTAAAATGTACTTATAGATTAAAACTGATAATGTTTTTTTTTACTACTAACCTGAAAAATAGTCATTACTTATTCAATCTATTTTTCTAGGAAAAAATTGATCTTCTCTCCCTAGGTTAATAATGCAAATATTAGAGAGTTATTGGAACTATTAAATACTGCCTCGCAGTATTAAAGATCTACGTTATTTTATTAGTGCATCAGCACTATTTTTCCAAGAAAAAAACAGTTATTGGAAGACTGTAGTAGGTGGTAGAGTATTACCTTATTTTGTATCCATAATTTTGACAGCTGATAGCTATGTTTATAAATTTCAGCCTCAAAAAGTGTTTATTTTTGTTTGTGATTTTCTGCTGATACTCATTTTTTGATGTTACCCACAATAAAATGGAAAACTATTGTAAAAAATAAATTTTCTAAGTAAAATTACGTCATCGTTGAAAAGCGAAACGTCAAAGTCGTCCAGAATGTCAGAAATTTGAAATAAGGGAAGTTTACTGCCTCGCACTAACCATACACAAATAAAGACAAGCAGTAACCTTATTAAGGGAATCCTTATTTTCGGACCCAAATGCGCATGCGTAGATGTCAAAATAAGGCTAATTTAAATACTGCTTGTCCTTATTGCACGTCCAATAACTCTCTAATAAAAAAAAATACCTAGGTTAATAATGAAAATGACGTCATTACGCAAGGATATCGATATTGTCATGTTTTTATTGGTTCAATTAAAATAATTAGAGCACAGATTACAAATTATTCATTTTCTAATTTTTCCACTAGCAGTAGTAAAAAAAAATCTATATACCGCGTGTGGCTAAATTCAGCTGGTGTAGGCACCGTGGTCGTGGTGGAATGGTAGAACAACCAGAGTTTGACAAGCTGTGGTTTAGCATTGGCATTAATGAATTTTAATCACACCGCATCCGTGGCGTTGCACCATTTTGGTGAATTTAGCAACACGCGGATACCTATTCCTGGGTCCTTATTCTTGAAACAGGGGAGCAGCGTTCCCAGGAGAATGGGTGTTTCGTCTTTCTCAATGATATGCAAATGACAATATAAGTAACAAAGACAGAACACTCGTTCTCCTGGGAATGGTGTTTCAAGAATAAGGACCCTGGGAAAGAAAGTCATTATATATATCCTGTTCACAATCCGATGTTCACAGGTGCAGGTAAATTTATCACCTTTCCCTATCAAATAACATTGAAAGGTGATAAATTGTACCTGTACCTGTGGACATCGGATTGTGAACGGATAATACCTCACGCATTATTAACCTCAACTATTTTAGGGGAGCCCTAACGATAAGTATTCCCTAAAATGAAATTTTTACATGGAGAAATGTCAGTTTAAGGCATACCTATTGTTAGGGCTTCCCTAAAATAGTTGGTGGAAAATAGTGGAAATGGCCATTAGAAGAAAACGAAAATTCAAGATCCGGGAATAGACAAAATATGAGATGGGAAAATTGAAAAATAAAGAATAAATAAATATATACTTAGATAATAATAATATTAATAATAATACCTGAGTAAACATCAAAAAATTTGCAAAAATATGGCGGCAGGGGCGTAATTAACTTCTATATTCATATTCAAAATTTGCAAGAATATGGCGGCGGTACCGAATTTCTATTTGAAAAGGTAAAGTCACTGTAGGTGGGCTGGGGCCATTGGAAAGGGTTGAAAAGGAAACAACCAATCAAATACCTTGACGATACATAAACCCCGGAAAGGGGCGGGGCTCAACTAACCAATTGAATGCCCTGCTGATATCACTCGCATCTGATTGGAAAGGGGCGGGGCTTATATCCAACCTATCAAATGCTTTGTTGATATCCTTGCGTTTGATAACGAGTCAGCCACAGTGTTGCCAGCTTGACGGAATTATTCCCTCTTCGAGGAAATTTGCTATTTTCGTTCGCAAAGGGTAGAAGCGGAAATAGCGGAATTTTTAGAGTCTGTTATTTTTTAAAGATAAAAGTCAAAATGATGTTGGCAATAGCTATTTATACAACAAGTTACGAAATGAGTGTCTTTTAGGCACGCGACGTGAAAATTGTCCAACGAGGCGTAGCCGAGTTGGACAACACGTCGAGTGACTAAAAGACATCGTTTCGTTACGTGTTGTATACAAGATTTTTTCTACTAGCGTTTCATACTGAAAAAAAACATAATTTTATTCCTCGTAAATAAGAGGCGATCACGCCAAAAAAGTTTGGCACCTGCTTTTGATTGACATCTTTCATGAGGTTTTTTTGATTGAAAATTGAAATCCTATTGAAAAAAACAACAGAAAGTTCTGTTTTGAGTAACCCAAACGTTTACTTTAGTAGTTCAAATAATTGCATTTACAACATTTATGAAAAAATAGACAAAATTCAAATCTGTGTTTTTTATTTCTGAACAATGAGTGACACTTTTAGGCACTAGTGCTTAAAAGTGTCACTTTTACGCACTAGTGCTTAAAAGAATGCCATTTAAAAACTAAAATGACAATCGAAAAGTCGCTATTATGAAACGTCAGTAGAAAAAACAATATGTTGAATTGTCGATGCTTTCAAATTTTTTGTGTAGAGAAGGCTTGTGTTGCCAACATAGTTACTAAAGTTTTGACTTGATGGGCAATAGGGAACTTTACAATTTTTTTTTTATTTTTTTAAATCATTTATTCATGCCTTGAAAGAGTATTCCCCAAATATTATTCCATAAAACTCAATAATAACTTGGTAAAAAAGGTTTAAAGTTTCGCGCGAATTAAAAGCATTTCAAACAACCTTAAATCTGGATGACGTCACGTAGTATGATTTTGCGTTAAGCCGGCGCCACACGATAGCTTTGTTTTGGTTCGAAATTTGGAACGGTTCTAGGATTGCGCAGAACTGCTTGCGCACAAAAAAAATAATAGAGGACTGTTCTAATACTAGTTCTGAATCGATTCGGAACCAAAAAAACCAAAACACAAAGTTCTAAAACAGTTCCTCCTTCGGAGCAAGAACTGAGAGAACCGTTCTAGAACAATCCCAGAATTGTTCTTAAAAAGTTCTAGATAAACCAAAACACTCTCAACATAGTTCGATTACGATTCTGAAAAAAACAAAACGCATTTTATAATATGCGCATGTGCAGAATGATTCCGAACTAGTTCTGAGTGAAACCAAAACAAAGCTGATGTGTTCAACGCATTGGCACCAACGTTAGATCCAACGTTGGGTACAGTGTTTTTTGCTCTAGCATTCGGCAAATGCACATACCTACTTACTTTTGTTACTATAAACATATCACAAATTACAGATTGGCGGATTGCCCTTTGGAATTTCCTTCTTCGGTCATAATTAATAGGTATATCGTTTTATTTCTATAATGCTAAGCTAATCATTGAATTTAAGCGAAGTAAACCAATGGGGATATTTAGTATTATTTTTTTATTTTTTTTTCTATTTCTAGAACACAAACTAAGTCTAATAACACTATTTTGAGGAACATTTGAGTGGCCGTTAATTTTTAATAAAAAATATAAGTTCAGCATCAATTCAAACGCCGCAGTGTTATCGTTTTCTATCAAAAATTTCTAAATTGGACCACCCTGTACTTACATTCTATAACGTATAAGTGAAGTGAAATTAAATTTTCAAAGTATCATTGTTGATAATTCTAAACCTGCGCCCCAACCCCCCCCAACCCCTGAAGAAAATCCTACGTCCGCCACTGTGGCAACGACAGAAAAGCGATCCAAAAGTAATCTAATTACTGATCACTCTAGTTCCTGGAAAAGTGGTTACTTTCGGACCTCAGTTTTCCTGCCAGATGACGTCATACAATTATCAGGCAACCTAACTCTCTCAAACATCCTAGCCATGAGTAGTCACTTGAGAGAGGTCTATAAACCTAGCAGTCACAAGGTGGAAAAAAACTTCGGGAACTATATAATAATTAGGTGCTTTTTAGGTGCTAATTAGGGTCTCTAATTAAAAATTAGGTGCTTCTTTAGTTTTTGAGAAAATCAAAAGAAACTAAGGGATTGCTAGGTTTATGAAAACTAGTAGTCCCCTGTAGTAAAAAATATTTTTTCAAATTTTTTCTTTGTATCAGAATTAGGTGCTTTTTAGGTGCTCCTGAATAGTCCAAGAAAAAATAGAATTGATTAATTATTAACTGAGTTACAGATTTTTTTTTCAATTATTAGGGGACTGCTGTGCTGGCTTTACGTTTACATGTTGGTGTGTCAGAATGGCAGAAAAACTTCGGGATCTATATAATAATTAGGAGCTTCTTAGGTGCTGATTAGGGCCTCTAATTAAAAATTAGGTGCTCCTCTAGTTTTTGAGAAAATCAAAAAAACTAAGGGACTGCTAGCTTTATGAAAGCTAGAAGTCCCCTAATAATTAAAAAAAAATCTGTAACTCGTTTAATAATTAATCAATTCTATTTTTTTTTCGACTATTTAGGAGCACCTGAAAAGCACCTAATTCTGATATTAAAGAAATTTTAGGAAAAATATTTTTCACTATAGGGGACTACTAGCTTTCATAAACGTCTCTTGATATCATGTTAGCAATCCCTTAGTTTTTTTTTGATTTTTTCAAAAACTAGAGCAGCACCCAATTTTTAATTAGAGGCCTTAATAAGCACCTAAAAAGTACCTAGCAGTTCCCTAATAATTTTTAAAAAAATCTGTAACTCAGTTAATAATTAATCAATTCTATTTTTTCTTCGACTATTTAGGAGCACCTAAAAAGCACCTAATTCTGATACCAAAGGAATTTTTGGAAAAATATGTTTCACTATAGGGGAATACTAGCTTTCATAAACCTAGCAATCCCTTAGTTTTTTTTGATTTTCTAAAAACTAGAGGAGCACCTAATTTTCAATTAGAGGCCTTAATTAGCACCTAAAAAGCACCTAATTATTATATAGATCCCGAAGTTTTTCTGCCATTCTGACACACCAACATGTAAACGTAAAGCCAGCACAGCAGTCCCCTAATAATTGAAAAAAAAATCTGTAACTCAGTTAATAATTAATCAATTCTATTTTTTCTTGGACTATTCAGGAGCACCTAAAAAGCACCTAATTCTGATACAAAGAAAAAATTTGAAAAAATATTTCTTACTATAGGGGACTGCTAGCTTTTATAAACCTAGCAGTCCCTTAGTTTTTTTTGATTTACTCAAAAACTAAAGGAGCACCTAATTATTAATTAGAGGCCCTAATTAGCACCTAAAAAGCACCTAATTATTATATAGTTTCCGAATCCCGAAGTTTTTTACACCTTGGGACTGCTAGGTTTATAGACCTACTTGACAGACCATTTGACAGGCAAAAGATAACGGAATGTAATGCAAGGAACAATAATTAATGCCCGATTGCACCGTCTCTCTTAACCGAGGCTCAGAGATAACTATTTCTTAAAGTGACATTCTCCCATGCAAAACTGTCAATTTAAGGGATAGTTATCGTTAAGCCTCAGTTAAGAGAGATGGTGCAATCGGGCATAAGGGAAGAGGAAACGTTAACTCCTATTTGTTTGTCACAATGGGATCGTGACCATATTTATATGTAGGTAATAATATCGAGAATGAAAATTCCAAAATATTCTTTCGTTTTCTTTACAGTAAAATTTTTGAAACCCATTTTTCATTCTTGCCGTCCAAGGGAGGGCTGGATGAAAAAAATTGCCAGGGCCGGTTTGTCTAAGCCCATCCAACCCTGGCAAGAGCCGATACTACTTTCAAAAATACTTTTATTTTACAAGAACAATGTGACAACTTTTTAATAATTCAACAATAATCACTCTCATTCCCTGACATCATCACAACAGTTTGGTGGTATAACTATATCAAAAAATATAAAAAGAATAAGGAATAAGGGGCTTCTAACACACTTCCACCTTGTGTATTCTTATAACAAAATAATAACACAATTAAACCATGTATCTTGCAGGAATTTTTCTCCCCAGATCTCGTCTTCTGCTGAGAATATGTAAATTCCTTGAAGTTCCCATTTCCAATTGTGAAATGCGCTGCAATGGCTGTTAAAGTTCACCTGAAGCCGTTTTCAACTTCATTATTCTTATTTCTTATTCATCACATCCAAGAATAATTTCAATTATACCATTCAAATTTCTTTTTATTGATATCAAGACAATATCTCCCACTTTTACTGTCTAAGAATTTTTCTTGGAAAAAAGAGTCAGTTGACGTAAATATTCTGACTTGAATCTCTTATTCAGATTTTCTCTTGGTTTCAGTCGATATTCGAATCGTCTTCCTAGATCATTTGGCGTCAACTAAATCAAGATCTACAATCCCTACTTCTTTAACATCTTCTAGCTAGGAACATTTGACGGTGTTAGAAAAACATAGTCATTGGGATCTTTACACATATATACGTCAGTGGTCGTGCATTCAAAACCGCCTCACAATCGCAAAGTACGGTCTAGCTCTTCCATATCAATACTGGTTTTTCCAAGTGCTTTACGTAATAAATCTTTCAACATCCTTATGAGTCGCTCTCATCAACCACCCCACCAGGCGGTTTCCATTGGTTTTCTCTCCTAATCCAAGATAAAACTGTTGATGAATCTGACCAAAAGGATACTTCAAGTTTTAAACCGTGATTATTGTAAAAGTTTTGAAATAATCGTACACCAATGGTAGCAGCCGAAAGTTCAGAACGAGGTATGGGTAAAGCCAATGGGGTCAAACAACTTATAAGTTATGGATAAAATAATTCGTGGTTATCTGACGTATATCGAGTTTATCAAAAAATTGTAAGTGTAAATTTTTGTTCCAAACAAGTCCAAGAATGTTGCTTTTTTCTTCAACTTCAACATACTCTGATAAAGAATACTTCCACCCTCTAAGCTCAAATTTACCATCAGCTAAAATTGATGTTGGACTGTTCAATGAATTGGTTTAGAGCTTCTTTATCTGATACGCTTGCTAGAACTTTGTTAACGTAAAAAGAATTCATTAATTTGGAATTAATATCACGACTGTAAATTACTTCTTCGCGTTCTGATTTTTCAAAAGTTTCCTTAACTACTTCTGATAGAAAAGGACTGCATGATACTTCAAATACATCAGCGCCTACCAATACATCCATATTCATAATATCTGTTATCTCGATCCCCATTTCTTCAAGTTGATCTAACCAGGGTCCTTTTGTAACGGAACTAACATAGTTACAAATAAGTGGCTGATCCAAAAGAGTAATTTCAGTTAGACTATACAGACGAACCTTGTAGGTAACACATGGTGATTTACAGTTTCGGTTTGACTTCCTCCGAACAGTGAGTGAACTAGCTGTTGCTCTCTAATCGGTTTGTATTCTACTTTTTCAGCCAACTTTTTTGTTATGTATGACTTGTGTGAACCAGTATCGATAAGAAGTCTTACTTTACGTGATTGTCTCTCTCCTTTCAATTCAACGACCATGGTTTGCAGAAAACTTCAGAATAGGTGTGTTTATTGTCTTTAGCATTCGTGTCATTGAAGTTTGAGGACTTAACATTTTCTTTCGGGCACATAACTTTGCAACGTTTTCCTTGACAGGTAGGACATTTTGATTTCAAACGACACCTCTGGAAAAAATGGCCAAAACTTGTACAGGAATGACAACAAGCAGCATTTGCAACTTTTGTTTTCGTTCGACAAAAGTGAGTTTCAAGGCGTCTTTACATTGGTCAGAAAAATTCAATGCTTTGCAAAAAACACATCGTGGGGTTCCTTTACTAAACAATCCACCCATAAGTTCCGCACTTATTTGTACTTGAACAATAATAACTTATTATATAAACTCAAAATTTGTAAAATTATGATTATTCATTTTTTGTCAATTCGCCTTTCAACAGAAATTAGTAATGTTACTTTACCAAACTAGTAATATATTGTGAGAAGTTATTCAAGTACAAATGAGTGAATTGTTGCGGAACTTATGGGTGGACCTCTGCGGGACGAGCACAGCGAGTTCCGCAGCCATCTATTCATCAATATTTTGTTTAATTACGATAATAACCTGACTCAGTCAAATATGAGTTATTCTTATTATTAGTTTAAAAACTACATGTTTCAGGTGAATGTCTTATTTGAACAATTCAACAGTATATATTGGTAAGTAGATGGCTGCGGAACTCGCTGCGCTCGTCCCGCAGAGGTCCACCCATAACTTCCGCAACAATCCATTTCTTTGTACTTGAACAATAACTTATTATATAAAGTCAGAATTTGTAAGATTATCCACTTTTTGTCAATTCGCCTTTCAACAGAAATTAGCAATGTTAGTTTACCAAACTAGTAATATATTGTGACAAGTTATTCAAGTACAACTAAGTGAATTATTGCGGAACTTATGGGTGGACCTCTGCGGGACGAGCGCAGCGAGTTCCGCAGCCATCTATTCATCAATATGTTGATTAATTATGATATTAACCTGACTCACTCAAATATGAGTTATTCTTATTAGTTTAAAAACTACATGATTCAGGTGAATGTCTCATTTGAACAATTCAACAGTATATTATGTATATGGTGAGTAGATGGCTGCGGAACTCGCTGCGCTCGTCCCGCAGAGGTCCACCCATAATTTTAGCAACAAGCCATTGCTTTGAACTTGAACAATAACTTATTATATTAAGTCAGAATTTGTAAGATTATCCACTTTTTGTCAATTCGCCTTTCAACAGAAATTAGTAACGTTACTCTACCAAACTTAGTATATTGTGTCAAGTTATTCAAGTACAAATGAGTGAATTATTACGGAACTTATGGGTGGACATCTGCGGGACGAGCGCAGCGAGTTCCGCAGCCATCTATTCATCAATATGTTGTTTAATTACGATAATAACCTGACTCAGTCAAATATGAGTTATTCTTATTATTAATTTAAAAACTACATGTTTCAGATGAATGTCTTATTTGAACAATTCAACAGTATATATTGGTAAGTAGATGGCTGCGGAACTCGCTGCGCTCGTCCCGCAGAGGTCCACCCATAATTTTAGCAACAAGCCATTGCTTTGAACTTGAACAATAACTTATTATATTAAGTCAGAATTTGTAAGATTATCCACTTTTTGTCAATTCGCCTTTCAACAGAAATTAGCAATGTTACTTTACCAAACTAGTAATATATTGTGACAAGTTATTCAAGTACAACTAAGTGAATTATTGCGGAACTTATGGGTGGACCTCTGCGGGACGAGCGCAGCGAGTTCCGCAGCCATCTATTCATCAATATGTTGTTTAATTACGATAATAACCTGACTCAGTCAAATATGAGTTATTCTTATTATTAATTTAAAAACTACATGTTTCAGATGAATGTCTTATTTGAACAATTCAACAGTATATATTGGTAAGTAGATGGCTGCGGAACTCGCTGCGCTCGTCCCGCAGAGGTCCACCCATAACTTCCGCAACAATCCATTTCTTTGTACTTGAACAATAACTTATTATATAAAGTCAGAATTTGTAAGATTATCCACTTTTTGTCAATTCGCCTTTCAACAGAAATTAGCAATGTTACTTTACCAAACTAGTAATATATTATGACAAGTTATTCAAGTGCAACTAAGTGAATTATTGCGGAACTTATGGGTGGACCTCTGCGGGACGAGCGCAGCGAGTTCCGCAGCCATCTATTCATCAATATGTTGTTTAATTACGATATTAACCTGACTCACTCAAATATGAGTTATTCTTATTAGTTTAAAAACTACATGATTCAGGTGAATGTCTCATTTGAACAATTCAACAGTATATTATGTATATGGTGAGTAGATGGCTGCGGAACTCGCTGCGCTCGTCCCGCAGAGGTCCACCCATAATTTTAGCAACAATCCATTGCTTTGAACTTGAACAATAACTTATTATATTAAGTCAGAATTTGTAAGATTATCCTCTTTTTGTCAATTCGCCTTTCAACAGAAATTAGTAACGTTACTCTACCAAACTTAGTATATTGTGTCAAGTTATTCAAGTACAAATGAGTGAATTGTTACGGAACTTATGAGTGGACCTCTGCAGGACGAGCGCAGCGAGTTCCGCAGCCATCTATTCATCAATATGTTGTTTAATTACGATACTAACCTGACTCACTCAAATGTAAGTTATTCTCATTAGTTAAAAAACTACATGTTCCAGGTAAATGTCTTATTTGAACAATTCAACACTATATTAGTGAGTAGATGGCTGCGGAACTCGCTACGCTCGTCCCGTAGAAGTTCACCCATAAGTTCCGCAATAATCCACTTGTGTTGTATGTATTTACCACTCCACCTTCCTCCTTTTACAGGTAGAAAAAAGGTGTAAATGCAGAAGTTGTACAGTTTTGGCTGAATTTTTAGAAACCATGATTAGAAACAAAATTTGAATGTCAGAAATGTGAAATTTTGCATACTTCCAGCTTTTCTTAAATGAGATGCCCTATATTTCATTCTATATTCTTGAAGAGCACAATACCCTGATTCCAAAAATGTATAGTTTGTAAAAATACTATCTTACTATACTGTTTTTGTGAACCATTTTACCTGTTCAGGTGAAAGCTGCAGGTAAAATTTGAGGTAGGTACTTGGTTTCTTTTATAGTATTTTTAAAATTTTTAGAACCAAATATGTTGGAGCCGGTTCAACCAAATATAGACAAACTATATAGTTTTGGAATCGGAAAATTGTACTCTTCAAGAATATAAAACCAAATAATAAGGCATTCCATAGGTAGTGCATATTTATTACGAATATCTCATGTGTCTTAATCTTAATAAACTATTTCTCATAAGTAGTATTGGTGTTTGATTTTCTAGTGCAAGTTTTCATAGACTAATATACACAGTCTAATGATTTAATGATTTGAAAAAACGTAGTTAAAACAATTAATTGAGTATACCCTAATGGTTTACCCCTTTAACAAGGCAACTTATTTGTCTACTAATTTCTTCTGATATTTAGATTGGTAATCTACTGACAAATCAAAATATGACCTGGCAATACTGACAGGACAGTTGATACGATCCAATAGTATCATCCAAGTAACTTGGACCGTGTCTGTATCAATCTCTAGGTTGAGCTGCCAATCTTATACTTTGTCCAAGTTTTCATCCAAACACACTTGGACTGTGTCAACCAGAGGCTTTATATAGGGATTTTGAAGTATTTTCCTAGATTTAGAACCACCTATAGGCGATAATTTCTCAATTTCAAATCACTTTGTTAATGAAAATGTTTATAATAATATAAAATATTTATTGAAAATATACTTCTTGAATACTGGGAAGTAAACATTTTAACACAAACAAAGTAAATAATTAATGTTTCTACCTCGAAATTTTCTAATTCAATCAAGTTATTTTTAGTAATTCTGAGGCCTATAGACTTTGCAAAAAAAATCCTGCGAAAACAAAACGGTTGATTTTTTTTTTCTGCAACATAAGTAGGTAAATTGTCATGGGAGAATTGGTAAGTATTGCAGGAAATTGTATACTTTTTATTATTTATAGTTGATGAGTTAACATTTTGCTTATGACGCAAAAATACTTGTGATTATTTCACATACACATTGATTTTGATTTATTAATTGGTGGGTGCCCATCGGAAAATTTCGAAAATTGATCGGTGTAAAACATGTGCCTCATTAATTTGGGTCACGATTATTTATAGCTCGCGTTTCTTTATATTAATAATTTACGAGTTTACATTTTTGTCTTTTATTTTTATGCTCTGCCGCCTGCCTGTTCCAAATTCTTTTTAATTCTCACACATTTGTAATTTTTATTAGCAAAACAAATTTCGCTCGGCAGTTAATAAATAACGTGTGGTTAAATGGTAGGTTTTTGAACTTTTCACAAAAATATTGTTTGAGGATAACAAAAACAATTCAACCTTTTTGAGAATTGAAATTTACTGCTGAAACATGTGGTCAGCAAACTGCAACTTAAACATGTTTAAAATGTTTTAAGGAGTGTTTTTTAACTGGAAACACACGTTTCCGGCAAATTGTTTTGCACATTTAGGTCATTAAAAACAGCGAGTACAAGTATATAATTATTGAGTAACAACAACAAAGTTGCTCTCTCTGACAAGCCTCATACTGTTGAGTAAATGGTAAATTTCACTTCTCGATAAATATCCGCTTTCTTCTATTTATAACATAAAGTACGCAAATTTAAACATAAAATGTACGCCTGATGGTTAAGTTTTTAATAGTTTTATTAGGCTTTTATAAACATAGAACGCCACAATGTGTACCTGATTAGTTTTCAAAGTTTATAGGTATTATAGATTCTGTTCTTTTTACCTGAATGTTGTATATTGCTTACCAACAAAAATATAGAATAACAAGTGTCCATGAAAAGTTTTACTGATTTGTCCAGCATTTTATTTATGAATCAATTCTCTTCCAGGTGCCAGTATAATAACCTGTAGAAAGTACCTACCCTTACAAAAGTTGGAGCCTTCCCTTAGGCTATTAATCTACCCTATAGGACTGGCAATCAGTGCTATCTTTCTAGCTGCTACTTTGGCAGCAGGATCGCTGTTACCAACAACCCATCACGTGCTACATTGGAGATGCCAAACCAATCATGTTGCTTGTTTGCTGGTGGGCGACGTTCTTCTGTGTATCACCCAAATTGGTGGGTCGAATTTCGACTATTGGCCTTGTCTTATCATTGGTAAGTGAATCTTTGTACATTATCTTAATCATTGAGAAATGTTCCAGTGAGGAAACTATAGTAAACTTTTGTCTTACCCATTGAAACTTTCAACAGGTAATATTTCTTTCCTTCCTTCGGTTATATGATAATAGTCCAGAGAAACTTTGCTTGATTGCTTTGGAATGAACTCAAAAATTTGGCATTCTCAGGAGTAGATAGTACTTACATATCAAACCAAAAAATGTGTGTGTTTGAAGATCGATTAGCTACAACATAATAGGTACCTATATGTGTCAGTGACAGTAGTTGAGATTAAATTCTGTAACAAAATCTCTCAAGAAAAAAATACAGAGTTTACATATTGAAAAGAATTAATAAGTGTCACAGACAAAAAGTTAACTGCCACATTCAAATTAACTAAATTAAATACTCCTACATAAATGTTGAATTGGCCGGACATGACTATACATCTTTTAAAAAAGTCCATAATCTTTCTACTTGTAAAAATGACACATACTTTAGTATAGACACAAAAGGACTCTTTGTAATGATGTAATCGTAAATTTTAAGTCTCCAAAGTGCAAAAACCCCATCGAACACAAATAGCATACTAATTCAATTTATTCGTTTAGGAAGCCGTAAACCCCTAATAATCCACCTTTAAGTACGCAATTAAAATTTCAATTTCTTGAAAAAAGGAGAACATCTATAAAAGCCTTATAAGAATGCAAGAATAAATTATGAATTAAAGCAGGTTGGCAGGTTGTCCTCATAACCCATGAGTATATAGTGACCGTCCTTGAGGCAGGAAATAAGAACGATGCATTGTTCTCAACAGGCAACGAATATGCTTATTTATTTATTATTATCGGTGGAATGTGTTTTAATAAAACGATGATTGCACTTTACAAGAAATGCTTGTGTATGGTTAATAATAAAACATTTTAAGAATGGCTTCAATAGAAATAATATGTAATTGCTATTGTGTTGTGCGACTATGATTAAGTTGAAGTGGCAACCTTGAGAATTTCTGTTATTATTGTGGAAAGTATACATTACAGAAATTCTTTTTGGACAGTTGCAGCAAAAGGACATAATTTTCTTCTTGAAAGTATTTTTTTGAATCATCACATCATTTACTTTTAAAACATCAATAGTTCATCGTTCCAAAACCCAAAACCTTCTTTACCTGAATCTTCAAGATCATTGGATTCTAGTGGATCTTTTGCAGTGTTGTCAGATGTCAAATTTAAAATTATCAGGATTTGAGAACAAAATTAGCAGATTCCAAGAAAAATTATCAGAAAAAGTTTCTGTCAACTATTTTGACTTTTTATCTCTATTTTCATTTTTCAGGTTCTAGCTGGGACTCTGGCAATTTTAGCTCTCAATAAAAGCTTCAAAAAAGGTTATTCAAGACTTCGAGCCCAAGAGCTTCATTTTCAAGATAATCGGCTTTGAAGCTTTTGCAAAATTTGGGACAAAGTTTTTACTTTGAGCCTCAATATCTTCAAAAGTATTTAAGATATAGAATTGGATCTTATTTTATCTTGAAGATAATTTAATGCTGATTCAGAATATATAATTTTACATTATATTTGTTACGATAATAACCGAGTAATCAACAATTTTGTGAAAGAATGTCAGATTATTGAAATTTTTTTGAGCCCAAAAATTGCAAAAATCGTTTTTATTTTTTAACAAGGCTTTAAAACCCAAAAAGGAAAGTTGCGAAAATGATTTTCCACTAATTTTAACCTCTTCTTTCGATTGGTGAAGTCAAAAATTCGAAAAACTGAAAATTTAAAAATTCGAACTTTTCCAAAGGGGTAGGTATGCATGCAAATTGGATTTTCAAATATTACAAATACTTGTATTTTGAAAACCAGTCAAGTTATTGGCATGAATCTTTTCCCCAATTGTAGCTCTTAATAAGGGCTACAAAAAAGGTTATTTAAGACTCTGAGCCCAAGGGCTTCGTTTTCAACATAATCCGCCTGAAAGCTTTTGCAAAATTTGAGATAAAGTTTCATCTTTGAGCCTTAATATCTTCAGAAGTATTTGAGATATAGAATTGAATCTTATTTTATCTTCAAGATAATTTAATTCTGATTCAGAATATATAATTTTATATTATATTTGTCACAATAATAACTCAGTAATCAGCAATTTTGTGAAAGTATGTCAGATTATTTAAATTTTTTTGAGCCCAAAAATTGCAAAAATCGTTTTTATTTATTAACAAGGCTTTAAAACCCAAAAAGGAAAGTTGCGAAAATGCTTTTCTACTAATTTTAACCACTTCTTTCGATTGGTGAAGTCAAAAATTCGAAAAACTGAAAATTTAAAAATTCGAACTTTTCCAAAGGGGTATGTATGCATTGAAATTTGATCTCCAAATATTTCAAAAGGTCATATTTTGGAAACCAGTGAAGTTATTGGCATGAATCTTTTGCCTAATTGTAGCTCTTAATAAGGGCTACAAAAAAGGTTATTTAAGACTCTGAGCCCAAGGGCTTCGTTTTCAACATAATCCGCCTGAAAGCTTTTGCAAAATTTGAGATAAAGTTTCAACTTTGAGCCTCAATATCTTCAGAAGTATTGGAGATATAGAATTGAATATTATTTTATCTTGAAGATAATTTAAGTCTGATTCAGAATATATAATTTTACATTATATTTGTCGCAATAATAACCGAGTAATCAGCAATTTTGTGAAAGAATGTCAGATTATTGAAATTTTTTTGAGCCCAAAAATTGCAAAAATCGTTTTTATTTATTAACAAGGCTTTAAAACCCAAAAAGGAAAGTTGCGAAAATGCTTTTCTACTAATTTTAACCACTTCTATCGATTGGTGAAGTCAAAAATTCGAAAAACTGAAAATTTAAAAATTCGAACTTTTCCAAAGGGGTATATGCAAGGAAATTTGATCTACAAATATTTCAAAGGGCCATATTTTGAAAACCAGTTAAGTTATTCGCATGAATCTTTTACCCAATTGTAGCTCTTAATAAGGGCTACAAAAAAGGTTATTTAAGACTCTGAGCCCAAGGGCTTCGTTTTCAACATAATCCGTCTGAAAGCTTTTGCAAAATTTGAGATAAAGTTTCAACTTGGAGCCTCAATATCTTTAGAAGTATTTAAGATATAGAAATAAATCTTATTTTATCTTGAAGATAATTTAATTCTGATTCAGAATATATAATCTTACATTATATTTGTTACCATAATAACCGAGTAATCAGCAATTTTGTGAAAGAATGTCAGATTATTCAGGAGTTAATTTCCAGAAAAATATTAAAATGTAGAGATTGCATTTTTGTATCACTAAAATTTCGACAAATTAGGTATATAATGCAAAATCTACACTAAGATTTTCTAGTGATTCTAGTGGGTTTCTGTATCTCTCTGATAGACTGATAGAGGGTGACATTATCCAGTTAAACTTCTCTCTAATATATATGGCAAAACTATTCGTTTAGATCTCACTGTATTTAGATCTAGTTTCTAGTTTATTAAAAAACAAAAATTGAATTTGTTTTAAACTCTTCCTATCTAGAAATGAAACCTCGAGATTTTATATGAAATTTATACGATTTTGGCTTTATTTGAATTAACCAGAAATATAAATGTATGATACCAATATTACCAATAAACTAACATAAGCCATACTTAAGGGTACAGAGATTTAAATTGTCTCAAAACCACAACGCATCTAATTCAAATTAATAATAAACGATGCTTCAATTTAATCGAATAAAATTAATCATAGAATTTTTAATTAAAGTCCTAATAACTTAATTAACAAATTCCTTTCTGACTGTTTCAGCCGTTGCGATGCATTTCCTGTTCCTGGCCGCATTCTTTTGGCTAAACACCATGTGCTTCAATATATGGTGGACTTTTCGGTAAGTTTTCTCAAAATAAATCGACCAAAAGTCAATAATTCTTGTAGGGATTTGAGACCACAAAGTGCTGAAAAAAGCCAGGAACGAATTCGCTTATACTTATATGAAGCCTACGCTTGGGGCCTGCCATTTCTCATAGTCTTTATTGGAGCTGTAGGTGATTTGGCATCTAGCAATTCTACTGAAGGCAGTTTTCTCAGGCCTAGATTTGCTTCCAATCAATGCTGGTTTGGCGGTAATATAATTTAGCTTCAATCAATTAATTAATCATCAACATGTGGTGTTTTTTTTTAGGAGACAAAGAAGTTCTGGTCTATTTCTACGGTCCGATGGGTCTTTTGTTGGGCATCAATTTGGTTCTTTTTGGTTTGACTGCCAGAGAACTTACGTGTGGACTGTGGAAACGTGAATTGGTCAAGTCAACAACTGAAAGGTAAAATCCTATAGACGAACAATAATATTTACACTTTTGAGATTTATTTGTTTAGTATTATAAGCGGAAAATAAAGTGGATTGATTATTTGGTTTCTCTACCTTTTGCTGATTTATTAAAAGTGCGTTTATAAGAAGTCTATAAAAAATGCTTTCAACAAGGTAATTTTCTAGATTTCGCAGGGATGAAACATAAACATTTCAATAATGTTTATTTCGTGGATATTTTTTCAGGGATTCAGGATGTTTATTCTTTCTCAACCCACATTCGGATAATGCTTTTTTTATTAATATTTCTCAGTTTGTTGATTATTCTGAGAAAAATGAACAGCTGCTAATTGGGAAAAGCCATGTTTTTAAGTTGCAAATAAACAGTGTTACATTTTAAATATATTTTCAGGGCTGCCTTAGGAAGAATCTGCGCCAAACTCGTAGTGGTCATGGGGGTCAGCTGGATCATGGACGTCATTTCTTGGTTTGTAGGTGGACCTGAATCCATCTGGTATTTTACCGATGTCATTAACTGCTTACAAGGCGTTTTCATTTTTATTGTTGTTGGATGTCAACCACAGGTAAGAATCAAATAAGTTTCTTCATACAACTCATTATCATCCAAATTATTCTAGGTTTTATCAGCTGTGAAACGTTCTTGGTGCCTGCTGAGAAACAGAGAAAATGGTACCAACAACAGTACCCATCGGGACCATCATTCGTCCAGCTCGCAAGGCATGCCTTCCTACGGCGGCGACACCTTGACCAACAACAGTACCATAACTAATGGTACCACGACAGCAAAGTCTCCACCTTTGGAAACGAACTGTTGAATCAAGGCTGATTAATTTTTATCAAACTGTCAGAGCCAATGAGGATTTTTTTTTTTTTGCTGGAATATGGCCAGCATTTGAATGACTGATTTTTTTTATAATTTAATTATTGCTCAAACATATATTTTTTTATGTTTTTTTATTTTGCTTCTAGCTGCTGGGGACCAACTTTTGCATTTTTATTTTATTATTTTTATTAATTGGACGCAATTTATTGTCTAACAAGCACTGATGATTAATAATTAGCCTTCAGTGAACTGTGTTTTATTAAATTAATGTACAAATTTCGATTATTGGCTGTATCTACTATAAAAATTATTGTGACTTTTGGACTTGTCTTGCGCGACAAATCTGCATTTTCCTTTTGTACTAATTTATTAATGATTTTTTTCTTTATCTTTTGTTTAGTCTTTATTATTAGTATGTATAAGTTATTTAAAAGTTAGGCCTTTTAGACTAGAAATTTTAGGTTTTATCAATTCTTTCAAAGTTGCAACGAACCTTAGGTAGGTAGGTATAACTTTCATACCATTATTTATTTCGATTAAAAATTATTGCCTATATTTTGTTAGTTTTTTTTTTATATCTACCTACTGTATAATTTTGAGAAAAATAATAAGGGTCTAGAACTACAAGAATAGGAACTCTTTATTATAGCCCAGGAGAAAGATAGTATTTCGTTAATAATCAAAATTATGATCAGCAGTCCAAATTTTGAAGATAAAACTACTCACAATTTGAATTATTCTCAACTCTTGAATTTTGAATTGCTTTCATGTATTCAAGAGCCGGTAACGATCAAAATTTGGACTATAAGCGGCTCTTGATTCGCTGGATAATTTTTCTAGAAGGGATCAGTATCCGTTTATAATCAAAATTATGATCAGTATAGTCTAAATTTTTAAGATAAATTACTCACAATTTGAACGTTGATATTTGGAATTTATTTAAAGCGGGACGCTCATTAAATCGGGACTCGTAGCTCGAAATCGGGACTGTCCCGCCTAAATCGGGACGGATGGTCACTTTATTGTAAGATTATCCACTTTTTGTCAATTCACCTTTCAACAGAAATTAGTAATGTTACTTCATTAAACTAGTAATATATTGTGATAAGTTATTCAAGTACAAACGAGTGGATTGTTGCGGAACTTATGAGTGGACCTCTGTGGGACGAGCACAGCGAGTTCCGCAGCCATCTATTCATCAATATGTTGTTTAATTATGATACTAACCTGACTCACTCAAATGTGAGTTATTCTCATTAGTTTAAAAACTACATTGGTTCAGGTTAATGTTTTACTTAAACAGTTCAGCAGTATATTGCTGAGTAGATGGCTGCGGAACTCGCTGATGCGGTCGTCCCGCAGAGGTCCACCCATAAGTTCCGCAACAATCCACTTATTTATACTTGAACAATAACTTATTATATAAAATCAAAATTTGTAAGATTATGATTATTCACTCTTTATCAATTCGCGTTTCAACAGGAATTAGTAATGTTACTTTACCAAACTAGTAATATATTGTGACAAGTTATTCAAATATAAATGAGTGAATTGTTGCGAAACTTATGGGTGGATCTCTGCGGGACGAGCGCAGCGAGTTCCGCAGCCATCTATTTATCAATATGTTGTTTAATTACGATATTAACTTGACTCATTCAAATGTCAAACATTAAAAACTACATGGTTCAGGTGAATGTCTTACTTGAACAATTCAGCAGTATATTGGTGACTAGATGACTACTTACTAGACTAGTTTAGAATTCGTAGACTTTAAACACAAAACTTATGATTATTTCAATATCCGTAGAACTTGTTCAGTGTTCAGATCTGATCTGGGAACCAATTCTAGAACAAAAAACTCAGAATTCAAAGTTTCAAGTCTATCTACTGATACTCTGGAGTAGGTGTTTTTAAGGATTTTTCAAAAGTGATAACTTGAATTTTCCAACTTTTGCTGGTATTAAGTTGGGAAAAAACTTCATAATTTGATTTCTGAACTTCAGATTGGCTTCAAATTTGCCTTGTTTGATGAAAACAGCCAGATTAATAAATCCAGAAAGTTTGAATTTGATCTGATATTCCGATAAGGTGATTTAACATGAATTTTCCAATTTTTTCTGGTATCAAGTTGGAAAAAACCTCATAATTTTATTTCTGAGGTTCAGATTGACTTCACATTTGCCTTGCTTGATGAAAACATCCTGGTTAATAAATCCTGGAAGTGTGAATGCCGTCTATTTTTTGGTTTAGTTGCTTCCACACGGAGTTGTGACCACTCAAAATGTTGTAAATTTCTGTAATGACAGGAAGAAGGTCATTGTTTTTTTTTTAAACAGGCTCCGAGAGCTTCGACATATTTTATAGAAATCTGGAAATTATGTAGATTTTCTAGTTGAAATTATCATTATGTCACACTTGGACTCGTTTTGTCGGTTTGGTAAAGTCAAAATTACGCACGTTTATGTGTAAAACTGAACTTACATTACACATTTTTGAATGTTGTTTCTATTTCAGGCTCTTGAATTTTCTTTATTCGGAGAAATTTAGGAAAGATTCAAGAGCCGAGAATTGACAAAAATTGAGCCAAGAAAACTGACGATATGTCACGCTTTCCGGACACGTTTCAGTTAAGGAAGTAGGTATATATTTTCCTGCCTAGGCCAGAAGGTAAAATACGTCCGGAAAGTATGTAGGTACTTTTTAAACCATTGTCGAAAAAATAGTGTACCTATTTGGTGTTAATTTTGGGATTGGAGCACGTTTGCACCAAGTGACATTTCTCCATGTCGAAATGTCATTTTAGGGAATACCTATATGGTTAAGACTTCCTTTAAACGGTTGATGTAAATGGCCATATGTACTTTCTTTTCTATATCGATACTAGTTCCCGATTCTTGAATTTGTCTAAATAAAGAAAACTCGAGAGCCTTTTTTTCTTAATTTTCCCTGATCAATTTTTGTCTATTCTCGGCTTTTGGTTAATAAGATTACTAAAACATTCCTTTAGTACGTCTATAAATATTCAACTTGTTGTTCAAGTACAAATGGGTAGATGGCTGCGGAACTTGGTGTGCTCGTCCCGCAGAGGTCCACCCATAACTTCCGCAATAATCCACTTATTTGTACTTGAACAATAACTTATTATATAGAGTCAGAATTTTAAAGATTATCCACTTTTTGTCAATTCACCTTTCAACAGGAATTAGTAATGTTACTTCACCAAACTAATATATTGTGACAAGTTATTCAAGTACAAATGAGTGAATTGTTGCGGAACTTATGGGTGGACCTCTACGGGACGAGCGCAGCCATCTACTTATCAATATGTTGTTTAATTACGATATTAACCTGATTCACTCAAATGTGAGTTATTTTTATTAGTTTAAAAGCAACATGGTTCAAGTGACTGTCTTATTTGATCAGTTCAGCAGTACCTATATTGGTGAGTAGATGGCTGCGGAACTCTTTGCGCTCGTCCCGCAGAGATCCACCCATAACTTCCGCAATAATCCACTTATTTGTACTTGAACAATAACTTTATTATATAAAGTCAGAATTTGTAAGATTATGATTATATTCACTTTTTGTCAATTCGTCTTTCAACAGGAATTAGTATAATGTTACTTTATCAAACTAATAATATATTGTGACAAAGTTATTCAAGTACAAACGAGTGGATTGTTGTAGAACTTATGGGTGGACCCAACCATCAATTCACCAATATGTTGTTCAAAATACAAGTACAATACTAACTTGATTCACTCAGTTATGAATTTTTCTCATTAGTTCAAAAACTACTATACGTTTCAGGTGAGTGTTTTTTTTTTGAACAGTTTAACAGTATATTGGTGAGTAGATGGCTGCGGAACTCGCTGCGCTCGTCCCGCAGAGGTTCACCCATAAGTTCTGCAATAATCCCCTTATTTGTACACGGTGTTTTTTTTACATATTGACACCCCACCTACTTACCTTCATTACCTTTACAGGTAAAACAAAGGTGTAAATACAAAAGTTGTACAGTTTTGGCTGAATTTTTAGTGAAATTTTGCATGCTTCCAGCCTTTTTCAAATAGGATGCCCTATATTTCATTTTATATTCTTGAAAAGCACAATGCCCCGATTCCAAAAATATATAGTTTGTCTATATATTTGATTGCAGTCTCTCATATATTCGGCTCCAAAAATTGTAAAAATATTGTCGTACTGCTGATTTTGTGAACCATTCTACCTGTACAGGTGAAAGTTGCAGGTAAAATTTGAGGTAGTTGGTTTCTCTGATAGTATTTTTAAAATTTTTAGAACCAAATATGTTGGAGCCGGCTCAACCATAGACAAAATATATAGTTTTAGAATTGGAAAATTGTACTTACTCTTTAAGAATATGGAACCAAATATAGGACATCCCATAGGTAGTGCATATTTAATAGGAATATCTCAGTGAATCTAATAAACTATTTCTCATAAGTAGTATTGGTGTTTGATTTTTTAATGCAAGTTTTCATGGTCTTATACACAGTCTAATAATTTAATGATTTGAAAAAACGCAGTTAAGATAATTAATTGAGTATACCCTAATGGTCTACCCCTCAAGGCATCTTATCTGTCTACTGATTTCTACTGATATTTAGGGCCAAATTATGGACTATGACTGGTAAACATTTGGTTGTTACCTAGCAGGTACTTTCTATGCAATAGAGAATGGAAAGTACCTGCTAGGTAACAACCAAAGACTTACCGGTTGGTCTATAATTTGGCCCTTAAACTGGTAATTTACTGACAAAACAAAATATGACTTGGCAACACTGATTATGATCAGTAGTCCAAATTTGGAAGATAAATTACTCACAATTTGAACTATATTCTTGGCTCTTGAATTGCTTCTTAGAAATTTCTCAATGTATTCAAGAGCTGGGTAAACATTCAAGATTTGAATTATAAGCGGATCTTGATTCGCTGGATAATTTTCCTAGAAGGAATAATCAGTATTCGTCAAGAATCAAAATTATGATCAGTCAGTAGTAATCCAAATTTTGAAGATAAATAACTCACAATTTGAATAACTCTTGGTTCTTGAATTGTTTTCTAGAAATTTCTCAATGTATTCAAGAGCTGGTAACCTTCAAGATTTGGACTATAAGCGGCTCTTGATTCGCTGGATAATTTTTCTGGAAGGGATCAGTATCCGTTAATATTCAAAATTATTATTTGAGAGCCGGTAACGATCATAATTTGAACTATATATGCGGCTCTTGATTTGCTGGATAAATTTATAGAAGAAATCCAGTATTTGTCGATAATCAAAAGTAAGTATGATCAGTAGTCCCGAAATCTTGATGATAAATATTACTTAGGCAAATCAAGATTCTGTGGAAAACCACATTTGGACTATAAATATATGACGTCATGATAGAGTTTTTTCACAAGAATGTCTAATGACAAAACCATAATACTTGTTTCATTTCCAATTTGTCTTATCTAGGGTCAAGTTCTACTTAAAACTGCATTACTTATTAGGAGTAATGATTATTATTGCACCATTAAGTCAAAGTTTCCATTTTGTTTGGTTGAAAGTAACACCACGTTCGACAGGCTATCAGGATGAATTTTTATTAAAATAGCACAAAGAATTAGCTTCAAGTTGGCAGCCGACTTTCCACATTATCTGTATTATGCAATAAGTTGTCATTAAGAAAACTAGAGTCATAATATTTTAGGTACCTACCTATTCACCCCGTCTGAATTATTAATCTGGTGAGATTTCATATTGATTGTGTTGTGGCAACGTATTTGTATTTGTCAGTTTTAAGAAATGCAAAATCCAAGTATTAGATGAAAAATAACTATGGAAATCTGAGTAAAGGACTCCACACACTTCTTATGGAATTTCTGACCGCGGCGAAATTTAACCAAAGTTTAATATGTTATAGATCTCACCTTTCTGATCAATAATAACCTTAATTCTATGTTTTTCAATAGAATTAGGTATTTAAATCTGCAAACTCGACAATCTTCGAATATCATTTTCATTCGTCATATAATCAAGAACCATGGGAAACTAAATATAAAATCATTACAATTGTAATATTTTTAACCATGGCTTCATTCGTAAGAAATACTAAATTTGAACTGAAGTTCAATATTCACATTATTAGCATATAAACAATAATACCATCCTTAATTCCTCCGTCTTAAGTATGACACATTTGGAGTTATTTTGCTTATAATTATTCCACATGATAACTCAGATTATTTTATTAAAATGACTGCTTTATCTTAGTACAAAATAAATATCAGACATATCGGAACGCGTTCTTATAAGCATTATACAAATTACAAAAAAAGCATATCAGTGAGAGAAAAATAAAAAAGATAAGATAAAACAATCGCATTATGAACCCAATTATTTGTTACAGGCAATAGTCATAGCAAGCCCATAACAAAACACCAATAATTATTAGTTTTTGGGTGTATTATAGTGAAAAATAATATGTAGTGAGATATGAATAAGAATATTACGATATCGGATCTCAACGTAGAGATACAAGGGAACGGGAATGGTATTCGAAAATATTTGGGTGCCAAAATTGGAATTTGCGTTATAGAAGTAAGTCTGATAATAAGTTCTAAAAAAAATAATAATAAAATTCCCAAGTTTCTACTAGCCTCAGTGTTTTATTGTTATGGAATCATCCTCTCTGAATACGTCATACTTGGAACTCATAAATATGGAGACGGTTTATGGACGTCTATTTTATTTATTTGCAGTTGGAGCTTTACAGGTATATTTTGTCATTTATTCATAAAATATAATCATACCTCAATAATTATTTTAGATCCAATTGCCAGATTCATTTCAGAATACTTTGAGGATCGCAAAAATATACTCCTCAAATACCTAATGGGATTTAGCTCAGCTATACTTTTTATTGCAGTGATGATTCCTGGAAATATAATTGCGTATATGATTTTTGGAGGTTTATTGTCCAATCTCGTCTCCAATCAGCTCAATTTTTTTGCCATAGACAAGCTGGACATGGACAGTAAAGTTTTTGAAGCTTTTCGTCAAATCTCTAGAGCATTGAGCCTATTTATCATGCCCCAAATAATTTGCTTGTTAATTACTTATTATGAAGTCAATCAAGTTAAATTGATATTTGGTGCTGTTTTGTTTAATATTATTCCTGCCGCACTCATAATTAAAACTGGTGAAGAAACACGTAATAATGATTACGATACTGAAATGTCTCGATATCAAACTATTGGGTAAGAATTTTGCATTATAATTCCAGCTTAAAAACACAAACCAAAATTGTAGTCGTTTTTCTCATCAAATGCAAGAAATGAAAAGCTTCACAAAAGAAAATGATGACAATCTTTCTGAAAGTAGTTCAACATCGAGCAAAGAAGAACCAGTTTTTGAAATAAATCCCAAATATATCCGAGTTGATAACGGCATCGAAAATGAAGCATCCGAACATATTATCAACGATTTATCAGTGCCCACAATGCATTTGAGTCCTGTTAATGTTCAATCGTATTTTCTTAATTTTGGAGTGAGCATTTTACCTGGTAAGTAGATTGATCAGAAGTTATAAGTTCTGTGACCTAATCTTCTAGGTTGTGGTACTTTTGATATCTTCTGTATAGAGTTTTTGTTACCAGTATTAGTATTATTAATTATTATCATATTGTATTTGTCATTATCATATGAGTTTTTCATTATTGTGAATGTCGTGTATAATTCTTGTTTATTAAAGCCTAATTTCTAAAGGTAGGTAATTCAGTAATTCATTACAATTTAATAAACAAGATGGATAAACTCTTGATTCGACGCTGATCAAAAACCATGTCAGGATTTAGAAAATTTTCCAGAGCCAAAAACCAGGATTTTATTTTTATTTTTGTGTCTGCAAGGTTGTTTTCAACTAATTTTGATCCGCACTATCGATTCATAGAGTCAAAATTGAGCAAAACTAAAAAATAAAAAAATCGAATTTTTCATAAGGGTACCCCCTTTGAATTCTGATTCCAAAATATTCAAACCTCAATTGCTCGGTAACCGTTGAGCAAATTGCATTAAAATTTACAGAATTTGTAGCTTTTATCAAGTTCTAAATGGCCTGTAATTTACAATATTTCCAGATTTCTAGTTTTTGAGCAAATTGAGTTTGAAGTTTTTGACAAAATTTGGACTAAAAGTCAACTTTGAGGCTCAATTGCTCAAAAACTATCCGAGCTATCGAACTCAATTTTGCACAGATTTATAGAGAATTTAGGGCTCTTCCCAATGATGTATAATTTATTTCAATTTGCTCAAAATTTACCAAAGATATGGGCAATTGTTCATGACTATGTCAGGATTTTGAAAATTTTCTAGAGCCCAAAATAGGATTTTCTTTTTATTTTTGTGTCTGCTTAAAATGGCCATTTGGAATTGATATCAGGGTTGTTTTCCACTAATTTTGTCCCGCTCTATCGATTCATAAAGTCAAAATTGAGCAAAACTAAAAAATAAAAAAATCGAATTTTTCATAAGGGTACCCCCTTTGAATTTTGATTCCAAAATATTCAAACCTCAATTGCTCGGTAACCGTTGAGCAAATTGCATTAAAATTTCCAGAATTTCTAGCTTTTATTAAGTTCTAAATGGCCTGTAATTTACAATATTTCCAGGTTTCTAGTTTTTGAGCAAATTGAGTTTGAAGTTTTTGACAAAATTTTGACTAAAAATCAACTTTGAGGCTCAATTGCTCAAAAACTATCCGAGGTATTGAACTCAATTTTGCACAGATTTATAGAGAATTTAAGGCTCTTTCCAATGATCTATAATTTATTTCAATTTGCTCAAAATTTACCAAAGATATGGGCAATTGTTCATGACTATGTCAGGATTTTGAAAATTTTCTAGAGCCCAAAATAGGATTTTATTTTTATTTTTGTGTCTGCTTAAAATAGCCATTTGGAATTGATATCAAGGTTGTTTTCCACTAATTTTGATTCGCTCTATCGATTCATAAAGTCAAAATTGAGCAAAACTAAAAAATAAAAAAATCGAATTTTTCGTAAGGGTACCCCCTTTGAATTCTGATTTCAAAATACTCAAACCTCAATTGCTTGGTAGCCGTTGAGCAAATTGCATTCAAATTTCCAGAATTTGTAGCTTTTATCAAGTTCTAAATGGCCTGTAATTAACAATATTTCCAGATTTCTAGTTTTTGAGCAAATTGGGTTTCAAGTTTTTTACAAAATTTGGACTTAAAGTCAACTTTGAAGCACAATTGCTCAAAAACTATCCGAGGTATCGAACTCAATTTTGCACAGATTTATAGGGAATTTAAGGCTCTTTCCAATGATGTATAATTTATTTCAATTTGCTCAAAATTTACCAAAGATATGGGAAATTGTTCATGACCATGTCAGGATTTTGAAAATTTTCCAGAGCCAAAAATAGGATTTTCTTTTTATTTTTGTGTCTGCTTAAAATGGCCATTTGGAATTTATATCAGGGTTGTTTTCCACTAATTTTGACCCGCTTTATCGATTCATAAAGTCAAAATTGAGCAAAACTAAAAAATAAAAAAATCGAATTTTTCATAAGGGTACCCCCTTTGAATTCTGATTTCAAAATATTCAAACCTCAATTGCTCGGTAACCGTTGAGCAAATTGCATTAAAATTTACAGAATTTGTAGCTTTTATCAAGTTCTGAATGGCCTGTAATTTACAATATTTCCAGTTTTTGAGCAAATTGAGTTTGAAGTTTTTGACAAAATTTTGACTAAAAATCAACTTTGAGGCTCAATTGCTCAAAAACTATCCTAGGTATCGACAGGGCCGTAGCGATATGACTATCCCTAGGGGGGGAGACTAAGATGCGGCGCCCCCTACACGCCGCGAAGACGAAGAAAAATATGTTTGGTAACCACATCAATTTTCACCAATTTTAAGCAACTATGGGCATAATTTTTTTTAATAAAAATTAGATCATGTTGTATTACTAAGGGCGGGTATTATAAAGCTATTCTGACAGATAACTCAAAGTTCACTTATGGAATTACCATGAGAAGTAAAGTCATTCCTGGAGTTAACTTTTAGTTATTCGCCCTTGAAAACCAAACTTATGTATTGAGTGAGACTATATATCTATTACCAATTTAATTTTCGGATTTTCTTAGACAGTTTTGGGTAAAAATAATGAAGTGTATATTGTACATTTTCAAAATAAGTACACCAATTTTTTTAAATGTTTATTTTAATCAAATTTCTTTGTTTTTGCACATTGTCTATTTTGGCGCCCCTGTGGCAGCTACGCCCTGGGGGGGAGGCTCCCCCGTCTCCCCCCTGTTGGCTACGCCCCTGGGTATCGAGCTCAATTTTGCACAGATTTATAGAGAATTTAAGGCTCTTTTCAGTGATGTATAATTTATTTCAATTTGCTCAAAATTTACTAAAGATATGGGTAATTGTTCATGACCATGTCAGGATTTTGAAAATTTTCCAGAGCCCAAAATAGGATTTATTTTTTATTTTTGTGTCTGCTTAAAATGGCCATTTGGAATTGAAATCAGGGTTGTTTTCCACTAATTTTCTCCCGCTCTATCGATTCATAAAGTCAAAATTGAGCAAAACTAAAAAATAAAAAAATCGAATTTTTCATAATGATACCCCCTTTGAATTCTGATTTCAAAATATTCAAACCTCAATTGCTCGGTAACCGTTGAGCAAATTGCATTAAAATTTACAGAATTTGTAGCTTTTATTAAGTTCTACATGGCCTGTAATTTACAATATTTCCAGGTTTCTAGTTTTTGAGCAAATTGAGTTTGAAGTATTTGACAAAATTTTGACTAAAAATCAACTTTGAGGCTCAATTGCTCAAAAACTATCCAAGCTATCGAACTCAATTTTGCACAGATTTATAGAGAATTTAGGGCTCTTCCCAATGATGTATAATTTATTTCAATTTGCTCAAAATTTACCAAAGATATGGGCAATTGTTCATGACTATGTCAGGATTTTGAAAATTTTTTAGAGCCCAAAATAGGATTTTTTATTTTATTTTTGTGTCTGCTTAAAATGGCCATTTGGAATTGAAATCAGGGTTGTTTTCCACTAATTTTGTCCCGTTCTATCGATTCATAAAGTCAAAATTGAGCAGAACTAAAAAATAAAAAAATCGAATTTTTCATAAGGATACCCCCTTTGAATTCTGAATTCAAAATATTTAAACCTCAATTGCTCGGTAACCGTTGAGCAAATTGCATTAAAATTTTTAGAATTTGTAGCTTTTATCAAGTTCTAAATGGCCTGCAATTTACAATATTTCCAGATTTCTAGTTTTTGAGCAAATTGAGTTTGAAGTTTTTGACAAAATTTGGACTAAAAGTCAACTTTGAGGCTCAATTGCTCAAAAACTATCCGAGGTATCGAACTCAATTTTGCACAGATTTATAGAGAATTTAAGGCTCTTTCCAATGATGTATAATTTATTTCAATTTGCTCAAAATTTACCAAAGATATGGGCAATTGTTCATGACCATGTCAGGATTTTGAAAATTTTATAGAGCCCAAAATAGGATTTTCTTTTTATTTTTGTGTCTGCTTAAAATGGTCATTTGGAATTGATATCAGGGTTGTTTTCCACTAATTTTGTCCCGCTCTATCGATTCATAAAGTCAAAATTGAGCAAAACTAAAAAATAAAAAAATCGAATTTTCATAAGAGCCCTTTGAATTCTGATTTCAAAATATTCAAACCTCAATTGCTCGGTAACCGTTGAGCAAATTGCATTAAAATTTCCAGAATTTGTAGCTTTTATCAAGTTCTGAATGGCCTGTAATTTACAATATTTCCAGATCTCCAGTTTTTGAGCAAATTGAGTTTGAAGTTTTTGACAAAATTTTGACTAAAAATCAACTTTGAGGCTCAATTGCTCAAAAACTATCCAAGCTATCGAACTCAATTTTACACAGATTTATAGAGAATTTAGGGCTCTTTCCAATGATGTATAATTTATTTCGATTTACTTGAAATTTACCAAAGATATTGGTAATTATTCATGGCCATGTCAAGATTTAGAAAAATTTTCAGAGCCAAAAATGGGATTTTCTTTTTATTTTTGTTTCTGCTTAAAATGGGCATTTGAAATTGATGTGAGGGTTGTTTTCCACTAATTTTGTCCCGCTTTTTCGATTAAGCTACCATTATGAAATGTATGAAAACAGTCATAAATTAATATTCTACACGTTTATGCAATAATCTCAATTTTTAATTAGTGCCCTTTTGCGCGTTCTGATTTTGTATTACCTTGGGATTTTGAATTAACATAATAAAACCTTCATTCTGTGAAAATTTCAGTTTGTAACTCCGACGCGCCCACAAAAGTCAAAATATTTTATAAGGAGCACTCTACTATAAGTAAGTGTGAACAAAATCATTCATCAGTTGAAAAAGAAGCTTATTTTCATAGTTGAAGCGATTAAAAAATGAAGACATTTTCTGATAAGTCGCCATTTCCAGCTGATTACTGATAAAAAATCTGTATCTTTTATGTTTGATACTAAACACAGCAGCAAAATAAAAAATGAGAAGATTTTAAGATGGCGACTTGAACTATCATAATGTTACAGCTATGATATAATATATAGATCAGACGAGAAAACGTAGTAGCTGATACATTTTTTCGAATATGTGGTTCAAATAGTCAAAAAACTTTAATCAATTTACATCAAGCTTGGCGTCATCCTGGAATCACTAGAATGGTCCACTGGGTCAGATCTCGCAATATGCCCTATTCTGTAGAAGATATTCGTATTATGTCAGCGTCATGTTATAAATATGCCTACTCAATCAGAAGTTAGTGTAGATTTTTCACAGGAACCTATTCCCACAGAACATATATGCGAGACATAGAACAAGAAAATGTAAGTGAGACAATAAACCAGTCTCAATCCATTCACTGTGAGCCACCACTAGAAAACCACATCCATCGTGAATTAAGAACTAGACAATCTTCCAAAACAATAAACCTGGCGAGAATGTGGTACTTTTGATATCTTGTCTATATAGTTTTTGTTACCAATATTAATTATTATCATATCGTATTTTGTCATCATTGTGAATGTCGTGTATAATTCTTGTTTATTAAAGCCTGATTTCTAAAAATAATTCAGTAAATCATTACATATAGGTATTCCCGAAGAAGATGAAGAAATCGATGACATAAACTACATTAACCCAAAAAGACTGAGCGTCATAAGTAGCAAACTGGAAGAATTAAATATACAAGATCAAATACGACGTGAAAGCATTAAAGAAGTTTTTAGCATTAATGAGGTACATAAACCTGAGCGTATAAACACAATCGAATACATACCAAATTTCAAAGAAGAAAAATCTAGAATGTCTGTTTTGGATGAGTTGAAGAACTTTCAAAGGTCCAGTCATTGTTTCCATTGCTCGCCATACAGAAAATATATCTGGACTAGAAGGTTGAGAATGGTGAAGGATTTTTTTAATGATAATTTTTTACGTCCGCTTTACCACGCTTTGAAAAACTTATATTTTTATCCAGCGTTGAGCACTAAAATAACCACCAACTTGGTGTCAACGTTGTACATAACTTTAGCTCCTTTCATGGCAATGGAGAACTCGTGGAAACAAAAAATGCTTATTTTTAGTACAGAAAACGTAACATTTTTACTCACTTATGTTGCATTTGCTTGGTGCTTTTTCCTTGTAGGCTTACCATTGGTTTTTAAGCTCAATCAAAACAAAATTCGAATGGTTTTTGCTTTCGGATTGGTTGTCAGTGGGACTAGTTTATGGTGTAAGTATAAATTTATGTTAATGACAATTGATTAAATTGTTTTTCAGTTCTTTCAGCTAAATTAAGTAACGATGTTATTACTATAAGTAGTCTCCTGTTCGGTTTTGGTTACGGCATAATCACTTACACGGAAAAACAAGTTTTCAAAACCTCGATTGGGATGAGGCCTTGGTACTTGGTGCGAGGACCTCTAGAAGTCCTCTCTGCCGTTTTTATCCTTATAATTTATCACGTTATTTATTTAAACAAAGTAAATTTGAATTGGTTACTGTTCTTGGCCGCAATGTCCTATTATTTCAATGCTGTTTTGTGGCTTTGCATGCCGTTTTTCAAGTATTTTATCAGTATTGTCAAGAGGATAATTTTCGACGAACGAAGTCAACAGGAAGAGTTTTTTCATTAGAGGAGGATGTGTTATGTGTATTTTTTTCTAAATAAAATGTGATATTTTTCATTTATTAGAGTTTTTGTTTATTATATTATTTACACAAATACATAAAGTTAAGGGAAAAATTTACGTAACTACTGTATATAATTTATAAGTTTTCTCCAAGTTAAAATAAGGTAAAATTTAAGCTAAATGTAACACATAATGTCATGCTTAAGTAGATGTAAAATTTATATCACATTGATGCAAACCATTACCTCAAAAAATCGCCCCATAACTCAATTAATATGCTTTGTCTCAAACCTTCAGAGACGATTATCTCGAAAACGAAGCCCTAGGGCTCGGTGCCCTAACTAACCTTTTTTGTAGCCCCAATGAAGATCTGCAATTAGACAAAATTTCGTATTGATAACTTTTCTGGTTTTCAAAATATTTGAAAGTGTAATTTCCCTTAGAAAAATTTCCATTTTGATTTTTCTAGATTTTTTAATTTTTGATTTTACCAATCGAGTCAAATTTAGTGAAAAAGCATTTCTGTGATTTTTCTTTTCGAGATTTTAGGGTTTGTAAACAATTTTTGAGTTTGGGTAGGTATATGTGGACTATTGAAACCAAGTGTTTTTTTTTTTTACTTTATGTCGTCTCGAATGTCTCGTAACTTTTGAAATGCTTTTATATTTTGTATGTTTTTTCATCATCTTATTTGCTGTTTCATATGAATGTTTGTTGTTTTGAAATAATTTAATTCTTCAAAATATTTCATTTATTAATGTTAAATTTGTCCTTCTTCTTCTTCTTGGTGTTTAATCCTGCGTTAGTGCGACAGCACTCTTATGCAGTTTTGGATGAGTCTACTCACTGCCATGTGTTGTGTTTTAAGTCAATTTTTGTTCAGGGAAAGGGAGGGGAGTGGGGAAAGGATAGGAAAGATGGGAAAGGAGGGAAGGGGATTTCATTCACTAGAAGAGAAGTAGAGCTCTTAGATTTCTGAAGAAAGTCCTGTTAAGGTTAATAGTATAGTTATCGTCAAATAAAGAATTGATTATGTCATTTGTATGGTTAGTTACTTTCTCAAGAAACCGCGTATGTTTCTCAACAAGGTATTCCTGGATTGTATCATCATCAGGGCCTTCATTGAGTGAAAATTGAAATTGAAGTGAGTCAGCAAAAGCACTTGCTTTTTCTTGATTAGTATGCACCAAACGAGCTCTACCATGAAAGGTGGAAATATGCCTATTTTTTTCCTATATATTCAAAAGAGAACGAATTATTTTCTATAGAGAATTATCCTCAGGGGACAAGTCAGCTAATAAATTACCCCATTTTTTGTTTTTGTGTTCCTCAATTAAAGTTTTAATTAAGTTCGTAAGTCTGTTACATTTACGTTTGATGTTTGGGTCTCTAGTCCTTATTGCCAGTCTTTTAAGTCGATTTCTCAACTTAATTTGGTGGCGTATGTGATGTGGTAGTGAGTATGGGTTATTTTGTTTAGTGGTTATAGTAATTTTAGTGCTATTTAAACAGTCATTTACTTCTTGAGTAAATGTGTTAATAGCACTGTCAATGTCCAGAGTCATGTCTTACATACGACTGGTGGGATATGATTGGCTTCAAGATGTGATTTGAATTGCGGATAATTGTTAAAGGAAAAAGTATGGTGAGTATTTACATCTACATTTTTGGATAGAGCAAGATCTAGAATGTCAGGGGTGATATTATCAAAATGAGTTGGCTCTAAGGGAGCATGAACTGAGATGAAATTGTCCTGGGTGAATTGAAGCAGAAAAATGCTTGCTCTATTATTAGCGCGACACCCCCAGGCTCTGTTTTTGCAGTTTAAATACCCTGCAACTAAGGTGGAAGCATCAGAACCGAAGAAGAGGTTCATATCATCACGGGTTAAGCGTTTAGAAGGAGGCTTATAAACGCTGAAAATATTGAGCGGGCCATCTGCAAGGTGGACTACCACACCAGTGTATTCCACATTGTCAGAGGTAGGAGTGGCAATAGTGTCATGAGGGCAGAGCTGTCACGAATACTGGTAAATAGGATTTTAAATAGCAAGTATTAATTACAGGAAATTCATGTTGCAAGTACAAATACTAAATAGTTTCAATTTGAAAAGTACTTCAAGTTTTAAGTACTTTAATTAAGTACTTGATTTTTTCAAGTGAAATAATTCAAATAGGTAGGTACTCTGTAAATATTTCAAGTAGGTACTCAATTGAATATTTGAATGACCATGTCGGATTTTAGGAAAAGGACCCTGCCCAAAGTATATGGAGATTGTGTTTATGTCAGAATTGGCAGAATTTTGTATATAATGTAGATCACGCCTTCCTGATTAAAAGTTACCATTGCACCAATCCTGAAAAATGATTCCTTTTTGAGAAAATTAATTTTATAGTATTCATAGGTAGCAAATAAAACGCTTGGACATTGTAATGGACTTTCATACAAATTAGTGGATTATTGCAGAACTTATGGGTGGACCTCTGCGGGACGAGCGCAGCGAGTTCCGCAGCCATCTACTCACCAATATACTGTTGAACTATTCAAATAAGACACTCATCTGAAACGTGTAGTTTTTGAACTAATGAGAAAAATTCACAACTGAGTGAATCAGGTTAGTATTGTACCTGAACAACATATTGGTGAATAGATGGTTGGGTCCACCCATCAGTTCCGCAACAATCCTCTCGTTTGTACTTGAATAACTTGTCATAATATATTACTAGTTTGGTAAGGCAAATTGACAGAAAGTGGATAATCTTACAAATTCTGACTTTATATAATAAGTTATTGTTTAAGTACAAATAAGTGGATTGTTGCGGAACTTATGGGTGGACCTCTGTCCTCCCAGCCATCTAATCACCAATATATTGTTGAACTGTTCAAGTAAGACATTCACCTGAAACGTGTAATTTTTAAACTAATGAGAATAACGCACATTTGAGTGAGTCAGTTTAGTATCGTAATTAAACAACATATTGATGAACAGATGGCTGCGGAACTCGCTGCGCTCGTCCCGCAGAGGTCCACCTATAAGTTCCGCAACAATTCACTCATTTGTACTTCGATAACTTGTCACATTATGTTACTAGTTTGGTAAAGTAACATTACTTATTCCTGTTGACAGGCAAATTGCCAAAAAGTGAATAATCATAATCTTACAAATTTTAACTTTACATAATAAGTTATTGTTCAAGTACAAATAAGTGGGTTATTGCGGAACTTATGGGTGGACCTCTGCGGGACGAGCGAAGCGAGTTCCGCAGCCATCTACTCACCAATATACTGATAAACTATTCAAATGAGACACTCACCTGAAACTTGTAGTTTTTGAACTAATGAGAATAACTGACATTTGAGTAAGTCAGGTTAGTATCGTACTTGAACAACGTATTAATGAATAGATGACTGCGGAGGTCCACCCATAAATTCCGCAACAATCTAGTCGTTTATACTTGAATAACTTGTCACATTATGTTACTATTTTGATAAAGTAACATTACTAATTCCTGTTGAAAGGCAAATTGACAAAAAGTGGATAATCTTACAAATTTTGACTTTTTATAATAAGTTAGTGTTCAAGTAAATACAATGTAACACAAATAGGTAAGCTTGTGGCGCAGTGGGTGCTACGTATAGTAATTTTCCAGGATTGGTGCAATGGTAACTTTTAATCAGGAAGGCGTGATCTACATTAGATACAAAATTCAGCCAATTCTGACATAAACACAATCTCCGTATACTTTGGGCAGGGTCCTTTCTGAGGTCAAAAGTGAGATTTGCTTTTCAATTTTTTTTTTTTTCATGAAATCACCCTCCTGAAAATAACCTAGGATTTGTTTTCGACTATTTTTGACCTTTTCTTTCGATTGGAAAAGTTCAATTTTAGAAAAATTGAAAATTTTAAAATTTTGATTTTTCAGGCTCTACCCTCTTTGGATTTTTTATTCAAAATCTCTTTGACAATATCTCAGTAAATATGAACAGTATCAAGTCAAATTTTTTTGAGATTGTAGCTCTCATTGAGTACTTCAATACCTCATTTAGAAAATATTTTTATTACTTGTGGTTTCTGAGTTATTTGATCTTGAAGTTTTTGATAAAATTTCAATTAAATTTTAACTTTGAAGCCTAATTTCTCAAAGCCTGTAAAAGCAATTGATTCAGTTTTTGGAGGTTTTATAGAGAATTTTATCCTCTTTCGAAGTAGATTCGTTGAGAATTACCAAAACTATGAGCAAATTTGTGAGACCATGTCAGATTTTAAGAAAACTTCTGAGGCAAAACTTGAAATTTACTACAATCACAGAAAAATTTATACTGGTGTGGTATCCTTTGCATATTGAGAAATTTCCAGTTCGAATTTTCTTTTATTATTTTTAAGACTCTCCGGGGAGTGGAAACCATCCCAGTTCGAAAAAATCGTCAGTCATATTTGCTGATGTAGCATTTTTACTTGCTAGGACATGTTAGTTTCACATTTGGTGAAGTATTTGAATAAGTTTCTGGGGTATTTGAAATATTTTAAGTATTTGAAGTACAAATGGTATTTGAATTACTTTTTTTGTAAATCCAAGTATCAAATACAAATACTTTATTTGAAGTATTTGCAGAATCAAGTACAAATATCCAAAAACAAAAGTATTTGAATTATAGTACTTCAAATACTGACAAGTAATTGAAATACATTTTCCAAGTAATTTACTTGAAGTACTGACAGCTCTGCACGAGGGATATTATTTTTAACGAAAATGGCAGTACCACCACTAGCACGGTTAGGTTTGTCATTTCTGTAAATAGTATAGTTTTGAACTTTGTAAATTGTATGTGGTCTGAGCATAGTCTCCTGATGGACTAATGCTATGTCAACATCATCCTCATGTAAGAAGGAAGGAAACTCGTATATTTTAGGAAAGATAGAGTTTGTATTCCAAGAGATTATGTAAAGTCGCGTCAGTCTAGGTGTATCACCTATTGTCTAGTTAAGTTGTGTTAAAAGTTTGAGACTGGGATGATTGTAAATCACTCAGCCAGTCTGTTTAGTTTATTTGAAATCTCTTTCTCTAAAAGAGTCAAGAGACTCAAAATGCAGTTATTTTTCAAGTTTAGTTGTTGTTGAGGGAGGTTTGTATTTGTATTGATGTTATTATTATTATTATTGGTATTCAACTTAATTTTTTGAGCGTAGCTCACAAGTGCGGGGTTGTAGTTTTGAATAGAGCTGCAGTGTCCCTTGGGGGAAAAGAGATTTGAGCTGGTGTTGGTTTGGGGATGGAAGGGACATTTCTATTTGGACACTTCGGACAATTCCTGTAATTGGCCTGATCTGCACTTTTTAATTTGGTAAAATTTGTCAGCTTCATCTGGGAAGACCAGGAGTTTTATCAGAGAAGAGCCTTTGAGGCCGCTTCTCTGAAAGGGCTTGAATCTTAGGGGAGAAACCCAAAGATTCAAGTTCTTCCTGGACTTCCTCTAGGTCTTGATTTCTGTCCAGTCCTTTTATTACCACATTTATCATTTTCTCGCCGGGAAGAAAGTACGAGTGAAATTAAATTTTTTGTTTTTTGAGAAATTTGGTGATGCCGCGATGGTCATCAGAAGAGTCAGGGGTGATAGAAATCCCCAGTCTGTCTTTTTTAGGGTCTGTAAAAAATAATTTCATGTCAGTTAATTTAGTTAGAAGTTGGTTTGGTCTCAAAACATTTCTTAGGATGATTGGAACAGTTTTTTTTAGGAGGATGGCTTTTGGTAGGTCTGGTTTTAGTAGTCTGAGATGAATCGTCATTTTTCTTTTTAAGATAGGTCACTAATTTTTTGTTGGTGCTGTGAGGAAAGTTGAAGGGAGCAGTGTTTTTTGGTTTTTTGAGTGGAGGAAAATCAGTGTCTGCAACATCCATTTTCTCCTGATTATTTCCTCCGTCGTCATCAGATATTGTCAATTAAAATGTCCATGTTTTGGTCTGTACCTGATGAAGTCGGTACGTCCTTGTCGATCTTATGTGATTTAATATTGGCGGTTTTTGTCTTGGACGAGTCATTACTTCTTACTTCAAGTAGAATTTCATCTAACGAAGCTTGAAGTGTCTGTAATTGTTGTCTTAATAATTTATTCTCTTCTTCCAAAAGCTCATATTTCCTTTTTAATGAATGAAATATAGATAAGATCATCGGACATTGCTTCACAAAATCGCCTTTTTTGAAGCCCCAAACAAGATCTAAAATTGGACGAAATTTCCTGCCGATAGCTCACAATTTGTATGATACTTTCTTGTGCAACTTAATTGCAAATTCAGTATTACACCACTTTAACAAAAACAACACGAATTTTTCCTAGAAAATCCAATTATACTCGGTTTACGCAAGAAGTAACACCGAAATTGATTATTACATGTATCCCATAACTAACTGAATTTTTCGCATGGAGATTTCCTTCGAAAAGAAAAACCGTATATGGACGAAAATCGATGTGGAACTCGCATCTGCGCCTTCTCGGTTTAAGAATTAAATCCGGCTCGATGGACCGAAAACCGTCTGCGAGTGTTTTGTTTTTAGTGCAGCAATACGAACGTGTCGCAGCTGCAGCAATGATGTGCTTAAAAATAACACGAATCTGAAAGAGCCAAAAAGGACCAAAAGTCAAAAGATATAAATACATACATTATTTTTGTTTAGCCACTTCCTACTTGAACATTGAACATACATAAGCCTGGTAAGTAACTATTTTCAGTTAAATTTTATTTTTGGTTTAAACTTTAATAATAAAAAAAAGTTTTAATTTCAATGAAATTCTTCCATTCTATGATTGTCTCTTTCAGCAATTTTCTTTTGTTCAATGAACCAGAAAAGGTATCTGCAGAAAATGCCGCTTTGTACGAAATTTTAAAATAATTCCATTCTCAAAATGAAAACTTTGTTCCGGTAATAAACCCTCATTATACAACAAAGGAAAGGCATATTCTTTGTAGCGTGTTCTGGATCCAAAAAAAAAAGAGTTCATATTATGCTTCCTAAGGGCCCGTATATAAAGCAGGAATTGCCTTTTATTTTCAGACGAAATAAAGCGAAAACTTCTAGGTTTATATGTCAGCCATAAAACTCTGGATTAATTTAACGTGCTATAACTCTTGTTTTCCAATTAACTTAAACACTTTAGGGCGACTTAATTAAAAATGCCCTTTGAGGAAGTTCATCCGTATTGACATTTAGGTTTTTTGAAGTTTGTTTAGGACTCTTGGAAAAATGATTTTAAACGCTTTATATGTGATCTTTCAAAAATTTCATTATCATTATGGACTTTCATATTCTCGTTCCAGTATATAAGCTCTTTCAAGCAATTTAGGAAACTTAATTAAAGTCCTATTTCTCTGAATTATATTATGCTTGAGTATAAAGGTCATCTGGAAGAGAAGTTTCCGTTTCAAATGTCTGGAACATTAGCTAAATGTGCCAGTGTAAGTAGAGCTATATAGAAAGAAAATCTAATTTCAAAGAAATATTACTTCTGAGTGAGGTTCCTTTTTATAGCCCATTGCCAGATAATGATTTTCTTTATGTTTGGTTTTTATATTATTTTTGAAGATTTTGTAAGAATTTGAATTGAAAGACAACGGCTCCCTGAGGTTTTTAAATTGTTCTGAAGTCTTTCAAAATGCTGCTGAAATCTGTTTTGGAAAGAATTTAAGTTCTAAAGTGTTCTAACTTGACTTGAAGAGTTCTAGAGCATTTTAGAAGTTTCCCAGTAATTTCTGAATTATTCTGACAGATTTTTAAGTTTTTCTAAATAATAAGTCCACTGCGCATTAAGGTTTATTTATGGAAAATTATCCGATTTTTGAAAGCCGAATTGATAATCTGAACATTGGGTTTACACTCCGTACAGCACTTACTTTTATGTTTATTACTTAGGTAATGTGAATGGGAAGAAATGGCTTCATCACAAATTTCACAGTGCAAACTCATAATTGCAAATGTGCCAAGCAATCTAAGAAATCTAGTTTCAAATTACATCTTTGGTTTTATCGATCCAACTGTTATGAGATTTATCAAATCCCAACCATTTCACAAAAACCTTATTTCCTTTCGTATTTCGTAATGCTTGTTCAACAAGAAATACATCAGGTTGTTTTGTTTCCTACAATTCTTCTTCATAAAAACCCCCCACTAATAGGATGGCCTTGCAAGTCCTCTAGTAGATAATATTGTTGGATTTGTTATTTGGATTTTAGCCATTTTAAACAGTTCTGCAGTCCAATTTGGAGTATAGCCTTTTTGGAAGACATGTTTGTACTTGCTTATGCGGACTACGTTACCAATCTTGAACTTTTGTTTACCGACAGCCTTGATATGACGGTAAACTGAATCAAGCAATGTCTTTTCATTATTTTCATTGACTTTACTTGGCTTCATACGAATTGTAAGATGTTTGGTATTATTATAGGTAGGTACCTATCAGTAACTGGTTTCAATAAATCGAGCCATTTATAGTAGTATTCCTTTCATCCTTCCCAAGAAACTTATTTCTTGGGTATTCTTCCAGAAGATTTCAATATGCTTTCCATTCTTAGCTTGTCATAACTCTAGCTCCATTCTATTAGTGGGGGTTTTTATGAAGAAGAATTGCAGAAAACAGAACGACCTGATGCCTCGTTGAACAAAAGAAAGGAAATAAGATTTTTGTGAAATGGTTGGGATTTGATAAATCTCATAACAGTTGGATCGATAGAACCAAAGTTGTAGTTTGAAATTGAATTTCTTAGATTGCCCGGCACATTTGCAATCATGAGCTTGCACTGTGAAGTTTGTGATGAAGCCATTTCTTCCCATTCACATTACCTAAGTAATAAACATGAAAGTGAATGCTGTACGGAGTTTCCTATAGATTATACGTAAATGCGCACCCAACCAGTGTAGGAGCATCTATGCTTTGGACATCCGATACAGATTTCGATTTTACAGCTTTAGTCCTGAGGAATTTGGAAAAACAATTGAAATAAGATACCTAATTCTCAAATATTTAATCCACAGTATTCTTTAACTATATTCAGAAAATTATCCTCATTGACAGTTTCTACATTATAATATTTCAAAAGATTGTCATAAAAAGTTCTAAAATCTAGAGCTGCTAGTAAACTTAACCTGTAATTTATTATGTCTTCGATTTCTAAGAGGTGTTTGATGTCATTCATACTGTTGTCGACATGGTGTCTGCTAGCATGGAGCTGTGATACAAGAATTGAGAAATTGCGTTTATAGGAATTACCTTCGATTTATGTTCATCTCCAGAAATAGAAGTTTTACCAAAGACCACCCGCTATCTTTTTCCTGGAACTCGGCAGCTTTGGCAACTAAAACTTGCTTAAAAATTGTCAAATAATTTATAGAAATCCGTTATGGGAAAAGCAGTAGAAAAACGGGAATTGTATGATTTTATTTCTTGTATTTCTCTCAACACTTTCGGTGCGCATGTCGCTCATAGGCGACATAAGCGTACATACTCTAGTGCGCGTGTCGCTTATGTACGACAAGTGTATGCATGGTTTTGTATATTCAGTACAAAGGACCGTGCCCAAAGCATACGGAGATTGTTTTTGTCAGAATTGGCTGAATTTTGTATATAATGTAGATCACGCCTTCCTGATTAAAAGTTACCATTGTACCAATCCTGAAAAATGATTCCTTTTTGAGAAAATTAATTTCGTAGTATTCATAGGTAGCAAGTAAAATGCTTGGACATTTTAATGAACGATCATACAAATAAGTGGATGATTGCAGAACTTATGGGTGGACCTCTGTGGAACGAGCGCAGCGAGTTCCGCAGTTATCTACTCACCAATATACTGTTGAACTGTTCAAGTAAGACATTTACCTGAAACGTGTAATTTTTAAACTAATGAAAATAACGCACATTTGAGTGAGTCAGTTTAGTATCGTAATTAAACAACATATTAATGAATAGATGGCTGCGAAACTCGGAGGTTCATCCATAAGTTCCGCAACAATTCACTCATTTGTACTTGAATAACTTATCATATTATGTTACTAGTTTGGTAAAGTAACATTACTAATTCCTGTTGAAAGGGAAATTGACGAAAAGTGAATAATCATATTCTTACAAATTTTGACTTTACATAATAAGTTATTGTTCAAGTACAAATAGGTGCATTATTGCGGAAGTTATGGGTGGACCTCTGTGGGACGAGCGCAGCGAGTTCCGCAGCTATCTACTTACCAATATACTGATGAACTATTAAAATAGGACACTCGCCTGAAACTTGTAGTTATTGAACTAATTAGAATAACTGACATTTGAGTAAGTCAGGTTAGTATCGTACTTGAACACCGTATTAATGAATAGATGACTGCGGAACTCGCTGCGCTCGTCCCGCAGAGGTCCACCCATAAATTCCGCAACAATCCACTCGTTTGTACTTGAATAACTTGTCACATTATGTTACTATTTTGGTAACATTACTAATTCCTGTTGAAAGGCAAATTGACAAATGTGGATAATCTTACAAATTCTGACTTTATATAATAAGTTATTGTTCAAGTACATACAATGTAACACAAATAGGTAAGCTTGTGGCGCAGTGGTGTGGTGCTTATAGTAATTTTTCAGGATTGGTGCAATGGTAACTTTTAATCAGAAAGGCGTGATCTACATTACATACAAAATTCAGCCAAGTCTGACATAAACACAATTTCCGTATACTTTGAGCAGGGTCCTTTAGCACTAGTGAAGAATAAACGAATTTTTGTCAGTGTGTTAGAAGAGTATTTAACTGCCTCATTTTCTTTTCCGTTTGCGAGTTTGTTTATTTTGGTACCTATACACGTGTGATTGAAGAACAAGGGAAACATGGATAGTGAGGCAGGTCCCTCGGGCTTAAACGTCCTATATTGTATTTCAAAAATGACAGAAAACTCTCAGATTCCGAGTCAGAAAAGGCAGACATCCGCTCTGGACATCTAAATTCAGAGTTTATTTTTATACTAGAGTTAGTAGAAATACTTTTTCCTATCAAATCCACCACTTTTGGTTTCAGTTTTTCTAGATAAAGTCCTACACTGATTGGGTTCACACTTCGTACAGCATTCAGTTTTATGTTTATTACTTAGGTAATGTGAATGGGAAGAAATGGCTTCATCACAAACTTCACAGTGCAAGCTCATGATTGTAAATGTGCCCTAAGAAATCTAGTTTCAAACTATGTTTTTGGTTCTATCGATCCAACTGTTATGAGATTTATCAAATCCCAACCATTTCACAAAAATCTTATTTCCTTTCTTTCGTAATACTTGTTCTACAAGGCATCAGGTTGTTTTGTTTTCTGCAATTCTTCTTCATAAAAACCCCTACTAATGGTTTCCAGTAAGTTTTTAACACGTTCGCTGCGACTCAGATTTAGAACGAGGGCGCCTAGTGCTAACGAACTTTTTCACATAAATTTGAGGTATTTCTTTCAGAAATTGCATTTACAACTGTCCTGAAATAAGTTTCTACAAAAATTAGGGCCAAAAGGGCCATGACGTCTAAATGAGTCACGCGCACTGAGCACCATATTGGTAATAGTCAACCATCCAAGGACCTTTTTTTTCAGTTATATATGTAAACCCCATACTTTGTGAGTGGCTTGCTTACATCAAGTCCTACAACTTTTCCTCTACGACTTTTCTCGGAAATGGAACGTATGCGCGCAGGCGACTCGCAAACATTTTAGGGGTATCGGACTCCCCCAATTTGCCATTATTTTTGTCGGCCAAGTTGATTTCCGTGATTTAGACATAAAAATCAAACAGTATTCGTAAAATTAGATTTACCTACATGTATCAGGAAACATAGCTACGTCAGATCGACATGTTTGTGAGTCGCCTGCGCGCATACGTGCCATTTCCGAGAAAAGTCGTAGAGGAAAAGTTGTAGAACTTGATGTAAGCAAGCCACTCACAAATGGGGTTTACATGTATAACTGAAAAAAAAGGTCCTTGGATGGTTGACTATAACGTAGTGCTGATAAAAACACGTACAATCAGTATGATGTAAAATGTAAAATGCACCCGAATACTGCAGAGCTCCAAGACTTGAACGCTCAAAACCACATGCGCGCTATAAATAATTTATTATTCAAGGCAATAGTATCAGATTCCCTCCATCTTTTTACCCCCACATCACAAACTCGACCAAGTGTTGTTTTTTTAATTTTTGAATACTTGTGAACACGCTCACGTGAAATAAAGCCGATTGCTGCAGTGCTAACCTTTCGTTCATCCCTTAAAAACATGTTGGACGAATGACTTATCAATAGGTCACGCGCACATGGCAAATACAGCCCATGACTTATTAATGAGTCATGAGCAGCGAACGTGTTAATTGAATGAGACACGAATTCTTTAAGAAATTTTTGTAGACATCTTAAAAACGTCCCTATAAGAACATCTTAGGGACGAACAACATTCACGACGTTTTTTAGACGTTTTAAGGCATCTCAAAGATATCTTAAAGGCGTCCTATGTTCAAAGCCTATAACGTCTCTCAAACATCATGACATTTTTCCAAGAAATTCTAAAGACGTCTTCAGACATTTGGACGCAATGCAGACCTAGAAAAGACGTCTTTGAGAGTTTGCCCACGGACGATTCGACCTTGAACAAAGTTCAAACAAACTATTAAATGGAAATCCTAAAAATTGCTATTGCAAGATAAATTGTGCAACGTGCCTCACATTTGTTAATGCCCTCGTTTCCCCCTTATAAATCACCATCAAACACACAGGCCAAAACTTCCTCTGATAAATGTTCGACAATAAATCAAAAACAATAAATCCCGACCCAGTTATCGGAGAATTGTTGTTCAGGACTTTTCATTTTCCAGACACGATGTACCGTCAGGGACTGATCCTGCTCTGCATCGTCGGAATAAGGGCGATAAATCCGTTAGAAAACGAAATCGCTCATCCCGAGACCAAAAGCCACCCGAACCCGAAATTGCCCGCCAGCGAAATGCCACGTAAAGATTTCTATTTTTATTTATTTCTTTTGATAGTAATCGGCAATTTCTAGTTGAACTTGATATATTCAAACTTATTAATGTGTCGTCTAAAGACCAAGGAGTATCTTTGGTGGAAGGACCGATTGTCAAATATCCTGCTTATAAGTTTCGCTTGCCTTATGGAAACGTACCTTTGAGCAACTCCAATATTGTAACCGAAACCATGAATAATACTAAAGGATTCACTGCAATATTTTTATATAGGTAAATATTTTAACTACGCCCATGATAAATAAGGCGGGGCCTCATAAGCGTAGTACATAATTTTTTTTTTTACAGGCAACAAAAAAACAATTTGGGCACGTTGTTATCGGTGAATTCGCCAGGACGATTGACCCCCTGGTTTCAACTGACGTCGAATTCGAAAACCGGAATTTTAACCCTCAAATACCGGCTGAGGAGCTCGAACAAATTGAATCAAATCGACTGGGGATTGCCGAGGCATCACAGGAAATCGCCGTTGGCCGGTACGTTTTATTTGCTAATTGCATAGTGGAGCTTATGTCGGCCAATTTTGTACGTAATTGAGATAGAACATCTTGATAATACATCAATTGATTAATTATATTCAATGTTGATAATTTGAAGTCTATTAATTTGAGGATATTACAGGGGGGGATATTAAAGTGAGCCAGATTAGGTTAGTTTGGCTTAGTTTTGGCAGCGCATTGTGTAAGATACGGTTTTTCGAAGGAATTGCCTATAAAAATATAGAACCAAATATAGGGCATCCCATTTGAAAAAAGCGTGCAACATTACACATTTCTGACATTAAATTTTTGTTTCTGACCATGGATTCTAAAAATTTAGCCAATACTGTACAACTTTTGTATTTACACCTTTCATCTACTTCTAAAGGTGAAGGCTGTAGGTAGGGTGTCACTATATTATCCACTTTTTGTCAATTTGCCTTTCAACAAAAATTAGTAATGTTACTTCACCAAACTAGTAACATAATGTGACAAGTTATTCAAGTACAAATGTGTGGATTGCTGCGGAACTTATGAGTGGACCTCTGCCGGAAGAACGCAGCGAGTTCCGCAGTCATCTATTCATCAATATGTTGTATAATTACGATACTAACTCACTCAAATGTGCGTTATTCTCATGAGTTTAAAAATCACACGTTTCAGGTGAATGTCTTATTTGAACAGTTCAACAGTATATTGGTGAGTAGATGGCTGCGGAACTCGCTGCGCTCGTCCCGCAGAGGTCCACCCATAAGTTCCGTAACAATCCACTTATTTGTACTTGAACAATAACTTATTATATAAAGTCAGAATTTGTAAGATTATCCACTTTTTGTCAATTTGCTTTTCAACAGGAATTAGTAATGTTACTTTACCAAATTAGTAACATGTGTGTGACAAGTTATTCCAGTAAAAACGTGTGAATTGTTACGGAACTTATGGGTGGACCTCGCTGCGCTCGTCCCGCAGCCATCTACTCACCAATATACTGTTGAACTGTTCAAATAAGACATTCACCTGAAACGTGTGATTTTTAAACTCATGAGAATAACGCACATTTGAGTGAGTTAGTATCGTAATTAAACAACATATTGATGAATAGATGATTGCGGAACTCGCTGCGTTCTTCCCGCAGAGGTCCACTCATAAGTTCCGCAGCAATCCACACATTTGTACTTGAATAACTTGTCACATTATGTTACTAGTTTGGTGAAGTAACATTACTAATTTTTGTTGAAAGGCAAATTGACAAAAAGTGGATAATATAGTGACACCCTACCTACAGCCTTCACCTTTAGAAGTAGATGAAAGGTGTAAATACAAAAGTTATACAGTTTTGGCTGAATTTTTAGAAACCATGGTCAGAAATAAAATTTGAATGTCAGAAATGTGAAATTTTGCATGCTTCTAGCTTTTTTCAAATGGGATAGCCTATATTACATACATTCAATATTCTTGAAGAGCACAATGCCCCGATCTATATTTGATTATTTTAAAAAGGGGGAGGCAGTTGCCCCCTTCCCCCCACTGTATCCGCCACTGGGATATTATCTTGATATGATGAGGTATAATATTTCTAGCTTGGATATGGCTTTCTGTATCCATGGACTTTCAAGAAGGCCTGATTCGCCTGGATTTAGATTGCACACCCAGTTCCTTTGAGGGTATTCCAAGCAAAAAAGGACTTCATTCTACAATAGGCATGCCAAAAGAAGCTTTGGTCTATTTCCGACAAGAGCCTGGTAGAAAGAAGAAGTTTTTAGTAAGGATTTTGCTTTTATTTCATTTCACTTGTTATAACAAGTTGACATTTTTAGGGCTCAATGCAAGTGGCTAAAATTCTACCGTACGTCAGTCACGAACGGCTATGGAACTGTTTGGAAATATCCGCGAAGCTGTCGCCGGAATTTCAAAAACCACTGTTGTAAACTTATGATGCCAAAATAAACTACGCCTATGGTTTTTTTGGCTCCGCCCACTGCTCATTGATGGATCATAAAAGACAGAGGCGTAGTTAAAAGTCTACAGAATTATTTTTTCATTTGATTACTTACATTATAATATCTTAATTGTTAAAACAACCAAAGCAAAATTATTATTAGGACATTGGCAATTAAAAAATCGCACTGTATACCTATAATACTTAGAATGTTTTAGATTGTTTTTTTTTTCTATATTTCACATAAAAACAATAATATTTTAACTCTTCTAATAATCTTAAGATTTTTAACTTAGAATGATTGAAAATGACTGTGACTAAAATGCTGTTGTAGGCAGAAGTAATATAAAAAAAAAATTGCTACGCTCATGATTTTAAAGCTCCACCCTCTGGGAATAGAACCAAATGAGCTTTGAATTAGAGATCTACACTCATGGTTTTTAAGCTCCACCCAAGAAAATTCAAATGTTGATATTACTAAAACCTACAAATTGATTCGGAAATGTGATATTATTAACGAAAAAAAAAAACAAGGCAGTTTAAATAATTGAAAACTAGTGTTTGTATGATTATTTATAAGAATTGCAATAAAATTATTGTACTTATTTACATTTTTGTGTCTTAATTACTTAGGCAAAACAATTTCTATATACAAAATAATAAATTAATAAACTAATTATTTGAACTAATCTTCACAATGTCGCTGGTGGGTGTAATCGGTGTGGTGCTCGAAATCGAAACCGTCGAAACCTGAAATTAATTAAACAAACGTTTCTTTAACACTTTTCCTTAAAGGCAAAACAATACAAAATAAAAAATACAGGATGAGCATTTTCCCACGATACTGAAACCTTAATATAAACTTCTAAGTGACCCCATCGCGATTTTCTCTTTCGTAGTCTTTGCATGTTCCATCGTCAGTAATTAAAAAACAATTTATTACCTGAGGTGGTTTTTATATTAGAGTTTTGGGATTTATTAGCACCTTTTGTATGTTGATCAGATTGTCAAAGTCCTTTTTTGCCTATAGTAGTCTTAAGCTGATGACTGTGTACACCGTAAATAAATCCAAAGCTTCTGGTTCAAAGGTAGGTAACTATACTGAACAATAGTTGACTTTTAAGCAAGTTTTGATATTGGTTCTTAAAGCTCTAGGGTTGGGTTTTTGGAGCTCTCCAGTCTAAATTGATTCTGTAGACTAGCTAAGTGGATCCCATTCATTGTCTGTTTTTTTAGAAAATCTTCAACACTTAATACTAGAAATATCAGAAAATGCTGCTGAAAAGCAATAACTAGAAATACTGTTATTGGTAGAAGATTGTCCTGACTAGATTCTTGATGAAAATGACTGTGACTGAAATGCTGATGTAGGCAGAAGTAAAATAAACATTTAAAAAAAAAATTCTAAGTACCTACGCTCGTGGTTTTTGAGCTCCACCTTCTCAATAGAACCACTGTGCTCATGTTTTTTGAGCTCCACCCTGTGGCAAATACATCCAATGGAATTCAAGGTAGCTTTTCAGGATGACAATGTATTTTTCTAGTTAATGAGTTAGTTTGCGTTTCAGTCAAATTACAGTGGGTGAAATTGTTTTCTATTACCGGCTCTCGTGAAAGATTTTCTATATTAAGAGCAGGGGATAATGAAATGTTGATCACTCTGTATCTTTACCCAGTGGTAGAATTGTTTTCGATTACCAGCTTTCGTGAAACATTTCCTACAAGTATTTTTGTTGAGTCAAAATATAGTAGGGTAAATTGTTTTCTATTACCGGCTCTCGTCAAAGATTTTCTACATTTAGAGCCAGGGAAAATCAAATATGATCACTCTGTATCTTTACACAGTGGTGGAATTATTTTCGATTACCGACTCTCGTGAAAGTATTTCTATATTAAGAGCAGGGGATAATGAAATGTTGATCACTCTGTATCTTTACCCAGTGGTAGAATTGTTTTCAATTACCAGCTTTCGTGAAACATTTCCTACAAGTATTTTTGTTGAGTCAAAGTACAGTGGGTGAAATTGTTTTCTATTACCGGCTCTCGTGAAAGATTTTCTACATTTAGAGCCAAAGATAATGAAATATTGATCACTCTGTATCTTTACACAGTGGTGGAATTGTTTTCGATAAACAGCTTTCGTGGAAGTTTTCCTACAAGAGCCGAGAATAATAAAACATTGATCACTCTGTATCTTTATACAGTGGCTTATTTTTGTTGAGTCAAATTACAGTGGGTAAAATTGTTTTCTATTACCGGCTCTCGTGAAAGATTTTCTATATTAAGAGCAGGGGATAATGAAATGTTGATCACCCTGTATCTTTACCCAGTGGTAGAATTGTTTTCGATTACCAGCTTTCGTGAAACATTTCCTACAAGTAATTTGGTTGAGTCAAAGTACAGTGGGTGAAATTGTTTTCTATTACCGGCTCTCGTAAAAGATTTTCTACATTTAGAGCCAGGGAAAATCAAATATTGATCACTCTGTATCTTCACACAGTGGTGGAATTGTTTTCGATTACCAGCTTTCGTCGAAGGTTTCCCACAAGAGCCGGGAATAATAACATATTTATCACTCTGTATCTTTATACAGTGGCTTATTTTTGATCAGTCAAATTACAGTAGGTGAAATTGTTTTCTATTACCGGCTCTCGTGAAAGTATTTCTATATTAAGAGCAGGGGATAATGAAATGTTGATCACCCTGTATCTTTACCCAGTGGTAGAATTGTTTTCGATTACCAGCTTTCGTGAAACATTTCCTACAAGTATTTTTGTTGAGTCAAAGTACAGTGGGTGAAATTGTTTTCTATTACCGGCTCTCGTAAAAGATTTTCTACATTAAGAGCCAGGGAAAATCAAATATTGATCACTCTGTATCTTCACACAGTGGTGGAATTGTTTTCTATTACCAGCTTTCATGGAAGGTTTCCTACAAAAGCCGGGAATAATAAAATATTGATTACTCTGTATCTTTATACAGTGGCTTATTTTTGTTGAGTCAAATTACAGTGGGTAAAATTGTTTTCTATTACCGGCTCTCGTGAAAGTATTTCTATATTAAGAGCAGAGGATAATGAAATGTTGGTCACCCTGTATCTTTAGACAGTGGTAGAATTGTTTTCGATTACCAGCTTTCGTGAAACATTTCTACAAGTATTTTTGTTGAGTTTAAGTACAGTGGGTGAAAATGTGTTCTATTAGCGGCTCTCGTAAAAGATTTTCTACATTTAGAGCCAAAGATAATGAAATATTGACATATTTTCTACATTTAGAGCCAGGGAAAATCAAATATTGATCACTCTGTATCTTCACACAGTGGGTAAAATTGTTTCCTATTACCGTTTTTCGTGAAAGATTTTCTACATTAACAACCAGGGATAATCAAATATTGATCACTCTGTATCTTTACACAGTGGTGGAATTATTTTCGATTACCAGCTTTCGTGAAAGATTTCCTACAAGAGCCAAGAATAATCAAATATTGATCACTCTGTATCTTTATACAGTGGCTTTTCGGAGATGAAAGAACCAGTTTGGCTGCAATTGTGTCTAGGTGACTCAGATTGATTAGATTTGTCTCATAGTTGATTATAATTTGAAATAATACGATGATCATTATTGAAACAATTCCAAAATAAAGTTCATAATTACCTTTGAATGTCCACTAATAGTTTCTACAGCGGAACTTCCCAAAGTATAAGGAGCCAAATCCATCAAACCAAAAAGCGGATGCCTGGAAGTCGGCCTTGGTGTAGTTGTAGTTGCCAAATCATTGACTGCAATTAAAAAAAAAATATAATATATTTACCACCATCAACTGTTAATACTTACTCAAATGAGGCCACTCGCTGTAAACCACCTTAAGAGGCTTCAACTCCCTAAAACTTTTCTCGCTAGGTGGCTCGATCCGTACACTTATCTTAGTCATGGTATTAGCATTGTTGACTTGTCCGTTTTGGATTCTAGGAGCCATACTGAAACCAGTAGCAGGAGTACTTGTGACTGGCAAATGATAACTTTGAGGAGTTACTACGTAAACTTTCTCATGCGTCGAATTTGATAAAAGGACTTTGTTGTCCTGCCAAGAAGGTGTTGGAGGTTTGCGCACAACAAAACGAACACTAGGTTTTGTACTGGATTCTTTCACAATCAAATTATTTGCAATAAAGTCCCTGTTTTCACTGCTAGAAGCCACATGGTCCAAATCAGGCAAGGGTGTTGTAGTGAAATATTCACCAGGAATATGCTTCACATGTGCCAGTTTTGTTGTGGTGTATTTGAACTTGTTGGAGTAGGCTTGATGAGTCCAATCGTCGATATTTTTTTGCAAATTGTATCCGTTTTTCACAAGGAAGTCTTTTATATTGTAAACCTCAGTGCTAGATTGAGTTGATCCAATTGCAGGAGGCACAAAAACAGGAGCCAAAGTGGAATAATCTCTATTATAGATTGCAGTAGGGGGATTCATATATGGAACAATTATTTGAAGCTTATTTTTAGTTTTGATGTAACTTTGGTTCACTGGGCTTAACCATGTTGAAGGTTGCGATGGCGGTACCATAACAGTTGGTAAAGTGTTGTAGTAATTCACCGAAGGCTGTACTACATTTAGGTTCATTTGTGTATTTTGTGGATTAATAAAGCCCTTTTTGATACCTACAATTTGAGCTTTAGGATCCTCTATAATATTTTGCTCTAAAATAAGCTTCTTTATTAGGTTATCAGTCAAATCAATTTCAGGCTTATCATCATAATATGTGGTGGTGTTGATATTAGTTGCACTCGTATGAGTATCATCAACAACAATAGGATTTTCACTTAGTAATCGGCTTGAATCTTCAACTGAATCTTGCACATGCCTGTTGATAGCCTCATGATCTTTGATGTCTAAATCCAAAATGGGCGATTGAATGAGATTAATGGGATGTTCAATTGAAGCTGTATAATCAGCAATTCTTAAGCTTGGGACAACTTGGACATCAGTTAGCAAATTCTCCTCGCTAGCTAAAGTAATGGGCTCGGCAAAGTTGTTTCGTAAAGGTCTTCCGTAGCTATCGCTAGGTAATACTGGAGGTAGATTGTTTTCCAATGGTAAATTGTGTATGCCAGGAGGTTGAAAGTGTTGAGAAACTGGCCTCAAATGAGTTGTATGCCTATTATAATTTCTTGGTAATGGTGGAGGTGATATTATATTACTTAATCCAAATGATTGCTGATGATAAAATCCTGGTCCTGTTGGAATTCTTCCACTTGGAAATGGTGGCGGTAGCATAAAATCAACGACTTGTCCTGCAGGAGGTAAGTCGAATAAACCTTGCGGAGCTCCGTATTGGTCTATAGGAGGATGGTGCAAGTTGAAATGTTTATTGGAAAGTTGGGGTTTTTCTTTAAAGTGTGGAAAATTCATGCTTCGGCCTACTATTGGTATCCAAGGCTCGTTGTTGCAGTCGTAACAGCTTCTGGCATGGCCTCTGGTTGGAGGTAGGTATTTGAGGCCGACATATTCGGAAGCTGAAGCTTTTAAATCTTGAGACTTATATGGTTGAGATTTTTGAAGTTGTATTTTATTTGTATCTTGAGCAATGATTATTATAATATAGAAGTAGAAGACTAATAGAATTGAAACCTGAAATAAAGAAGCATTATTATTATTTATCTTCTCACGTTAGATCATTGTCGAAAAATATTTTAGTTAATGAAAAAAACGTTTTTGTGTTTAGCTATAAATTCCCTGAAGGCGCTTCGTGCACCGTGGGTAAAACAAGATGAAGATAAATGTAACTTTCTTCCGTTGAAGATGGAAACAATATATGAACGGGGTCAAGAGCAAAGATAATACACTATGGTGTGGATTGAAAAAATTTAAAATTTCACCTTATGGTATTGTAAAATTGTCAAGTCTGTAAAGCGTAAACGATTACCTCACTTAAAGTCCTTTTTCTTTCATTTACAAAGAATTCAAGGCACTACCTATACAAATTGGCGGAAATTGCCTATTAAAACAATTAAACATCCAAGGAGAGCTCTTTTTATTGGATTTCTTTTTAAAACTATTATCTACCTAAATAAAGAACACGCAATAGTATGTTTTAATGTGTTAATAATGCATCTGACAATTATATGATTCAAATACAATTATTCTTCGGTTCTTAAAGTGATTGTTCTTCTAGCTCATTTCCATATTCCACAACAATTCCGAAAGCGACAGTAGTTGTACGTGTGCAGTTAAAAAAAGGAAATTTTCTATTTTGTGGGTTACCAGACTTACTGAATCTGAATATAAAACCGATAGTTCTTGTCGTTATGAATATGTAATTGCAATTTCGTTTAATGGCATTTATCAGGAGTGAAACCTTAAATTACAATATTTAACCAATAGAATACGTGCAAAAATTGTATGAGATACCTAATCAGTTATTAGAGAACAAATTTCTGCATTTTACTGTTACAGTATTATTAAATTAATAGCTGTTTTTATGTTGCTTAAACAACATATGATTATCGTTATTTGATCTATTAAACAGGAAGAAACGTTTACAGATTTTAACAAATTTGTATCAATTTTTATAAGAGAATCTTCCTTTTGCACACCCTGTATCTGTGGTTTAACAGTAATCCAACATATTTTGCTGCCTAATTGAAGTCATCAGGCGTTAAATTATAATTATTTGTTTCATCAGCTTTATTAGGTTAACACTCAGGTATTAGTTCAGATAAGGATAATTGGATTTTTTTTCTTGTAAATGAAATTGATATATTATTATTGTAGACCGAAACAATATAGAGTAAATCTTATTTAAAAATTGAATTTGAAATAATTTCTTGTTTTGTTTCTAGGGTTTCTGAGAACTGAAATCAAAGTAGGTGTTTCAAGTATTTTGATCCTTTACAGTTGAAGCTCTAGCAGCTTTAGACCTTTTTTCTTAAAATTGTATGTACATCAATATTCGAATATTCCAATAATTATTGTACTTTTAAAGTTTCTTAAACTTCATTTAGGGAATTCATTCTAATCATAAGTAGAATGTATAGAAGAATCAGTGAAACTTACCATGCAATAGGAACTTTGTTAAGAAATTCTACGAAATTTGAAAGTTTTACAGGTTTTTGGTTACTATAAATATACCAAAAAATCAACTCAACAAATTTTTAAAATTTTGACACGTGCAATCGACAAAGCAAAGCTAAATTAGTCGAAGGAACCTCTCATCTGATTTCCGAATGGCAAATTTAAATGTAGAAAAATTCAAAAGAAAATATCAATTTTAGCTCTTGAAACTTTTTGAATTCTTGACAAGGTTAAGAAAAACTGTCCATATCTTAATTCAAATTTAAGCAAACAACAATGAAATATATATCGTTGGAGAGAACATTAAATTCTTTATAAAACTGTGCTAAATTGGTCCTGATAGCTTGAATAATTTTCGAGAAATTAAGCCTCAAAGTTGAACTTTAGTCGAAATTTTGGAAGTTTTCTTAATAATTATAAGCCTGGAAATAATTTTTCAGTACACCATTATTTGGAGCCTAATAAAAGCTACAATTACTGAAAATTTTGAATAAATATCTTTCACGAATTTCGAAAAAACGAGGATTGAGTATTTGCATACAAAATCCAACCCTTTGAAGAAAATACTAAAAATTCAAAATTTTTATTTTTCAAATATTTCAAATTTTCATCGATAAAGCGAGTCCAATTTAGTCAAAAAAAAATTCTTACATGATTTCCAAATGGCAAATTCATAGGGAAAAATATCCATTTTGGCTCTGGAATTTTCTTTCATAAACCTAGGAGCACCTAATTTTTAATTAGAGGCCCTAATTAGCACCTAAAAAGCACCTAATTATTATATAGTTCCCGAAGTTTTTTTCCACCTTGGGACTGCTAGGTTTATAGACCTCAAGTTATTCCATGGGAATTCTGCGAAAATGTTAGTCATTTCCAAAGAAATTCCTTAAAATTTCACCAAAAGATTTTATGGAATTCCTCGAAATTCCATTCAAGTGACAAATTTGAATGAAAAAACGTAAATTCCTAGAAATTTCACTATAAGATTTCATACCTAATACTTTTCCATATTTCACCATCAGATTTCATGGAATTCCACCAAAAAATTCAATGGAATTCTCGGACAAAAATTCCTCGGAATTACACTAGGAAATTTCATGAAATTCATAAGAATTCCACTAAAATTTCAAGTTATTCTATAGGAATTTCGCGAAAATTTTAGGTAATTCTCTCGGTAATTCCATAAAAATTCCTCAACATTTCACCAGAAGATTTTTTTTCGAAATTTCATTTATTTCCATAAGAATTTTTCGGAATTTCACTGAAATTTCCTTTCAATAGTCAGGAATTCCTGGGAATATTAATGAAACTTCAAGTACCTAATTTCTTGAAAACTCACCGAAATTCCTCCGAAATATATTGAAATTCCATGTCATTACATGGAAATTTTTCCGAATTTCACCGAAGTTCCAAGTTTTTAGCTGGAAATTCTTCGGAATTCCACTTGTGAAATTTTCTGTAATTTTACTAAAATTCCATGTTTTTAACTGGGAATTCCATATGAAACGAATTAGGATTTTTCGGAATCTCACTGAAATTTCATATGAAATGACAAGAGTTGTTCATAATTCCACTTAAATTTCATGTAACTGTGCTAAATTGGTTCTGATAACTCAAATACTTTTTGAGAAATTGAGCACCAAAGTGGAACTTTAGTCGAAATTTTGTTAAAAATTTCAAACTCAATTTTCTCAATAACTATTAACCTGGAAATATTTTCCAATAAACATTTTTTGAAGTTTCATGGGAGCTACAATTCCTGAAAATTTTGATTAAATATCTCTCACGAATTCCGAAATATCGAGGTTTGAGAATTTTTATACAAAAATCAATACTTTGAAAAAAATGCCAAAAATTCAAAATTTTCATTTTATAAATTTTCCAAATTTTGACCGCTCCAATCGATAGATCGGGTCCAAATTACTCCAAAATAACTCTAACATAATTTCCAAATGACAATTGCAAAGTGCAAAAAAATCCGAAAGAAAAACTCAGTTTTGGCTGTGGAATTTTTTTCAAATCCTGACAAGGGTATGATAAAGTGCTCATATCTTAATTAAAATTTAAGCAAATGAAAATAAATTATACATCATTCGAAAGAGCATTATATTCTCTATAAGTGCATCTATCTTAAATTGGTTTCGAAAGCTCAAATACTTTTTGAGCAATTGAGCACCAAAGTGGAACTTTGGTCTAAATTTTGTTAAAAATTTCAAACTCAATTTTCTCAATAACTATTAACCTGGAAATATTTTCCAATACAAATTTTTTGAAGTTTCATGGGAGCTACAATTCCTGAAAATTTTGATTGAATATCTCTCACAAAAATGTTCAACCTGACGTCGGCATGCAACGTCCGTAGAACTTCCTGACGACCAAAATTCGACTAAAATGGGGAATGAAATTTGAGTCGATTCGACGTCGGAATCCGACTTTGAGTCCTTAAGCGGACTTAAACACTACCTAATTTGACGTTGGAAATGCTATACCCATTTCCGACTTGAAAAGTCGGGAAGATCTAATTATTTATACCTAAACTGTACTATTTAAAAAATGGTCTAAAGATTTTACCCTATTATCTACCAAATTTTGGAAACATAATAACCCAAAATGACGTCAACTTTTTTATTTTGTTGTAATATAATCTAGGTTCTTGCAACTTTTTGGTGCATTTCAGAAGTTCCTCTGCTCAAAATTCATAAACGCAGGTGACTTTATTGATAAAAATAACTAAAGTAGGACTAAAAACACAACCGCCTTTTCCAAAATTAACAATTTTTGTTTAATTTTCCAATTTTAATTTTTTGTTTATTATGGGTTCAGAGATACTTGTGAAGATCCTATATAATGAAAAATTATGAAAAACACTTATGAAGGACGAATCTTATACAATATCCAGCGAACCCAATAATGCCTGAAACGCTCGAAACAGCTGATGTCGAAAGCGACGAAAATTGCACCAATATTGCACGAAAACTGACTATGCCCAATCTTTGGTCAGATAAATAATCCCTAGTTTTCACCTGCGCCGACCTTTAGTCGCAATAGGTAGATTTTTTATACGAAGTCTGTTCATGAGAATAATCACCTTTTACGGACGACGGGTAAAGCTTAATTTGATTTATAGATATGTAAATAAAGTTTCTATTGATCAATACTAACAGTAATGTCGATTACGACCCATAGAAAGGAGTTTTCAGTAAATCTCGCGTTGATATGGAACTCAGGCTTTAATTGTGTCAAATATTAAATGGTTTTCGTTTTCTCTCCATTATTTTTAATCACGTATGGGTATTTACCTAATTCACAAGTAAGTTGAAACTAAAATTTACGAAAATTAAAATAACTTTTAAAAAAAGTTAGGTTATGTATAAATTGTTAGAGTTTAATCAATTCTGGTAGATTTACCGACGTCGAACTAAAGTTGGCAGAAAACTTAGAGCCGTCTATTTGAATTCAGTCGAATGACAACGTTCGACCAACGTTGCCTACTTTACCTAAGCTTACCTAGCCATACTAGGTCATAAGGCGACGTTGTAGCGACGTTGAAAGATAACTTTCAATATTTTAGTCGGGAAAGGACGTCATGCCAACGTTGGCAAATTACTCGTAAGCTACTTTAATTTTCGTAGGCGGCTTGCGTGGTCGAAGCATCGTGGTGCCGACGATGTACTGCGAATCAAGCTGTGAAGCCGTGATACGACTAATATATGAACCTATTCTGACGTTAGAATAGGTGCAGATAACGTTGGAAGACGGAAAAATGTTACTTGGGCGAAATATCGAGGTTTGAGATTTTTTAAACAAAAATCAAAAGGGGGTAGGTACCTTTTGAAAAAAATGCCAAAAATTCAAATTTTGACCATTTCGCTCTATAGAGCGGATCCAAATTAGTTGAAAAAAACTCTAACATAATTTCCAAATGACAATTGCAAAGTGCAAAAAAATCCGAAAGAAAATCTCAGTTTTGGCTGTAGAATTTTTTTCAAATCCTGACAAGGGTATGATAAAGTGTTCATATCTTAATTAAAATTTAAGCAAATGAAAATAAATTATACATCATTCGAAAGAGCATTAAATTCTCTATAAATCCGTGTTAAATTTCTCGAAAGCTCAAATACTTTTTGAGCAATCCGAGCCTCAAAGCAAGGGCGGATACAGGCCTTTTGAAAGGGGGGGGCAGTTTAAGTTAAAGTGAGCCAGATTGGGTTAGTTTGGGTTAGTTGTGCAAAATACGGTTTTTCGAAGGAAGCGTGCAACATATCACATTTCTGACATTCAATTTTTGTTTCTGACCATGGATTCTAAAAGTTTAGCCAACTTTTGTATTTACACCTTTCATCTACTTCTAAGGCTTTTGGTAGGGTGTCAATATATTTGAAAAAAAAAAACACCCTGTATTTGAACAATAACTTATTATATAAAGTCAGAATCTGTAAGATTATCCACTTTTTGTCAATTTGCCTTTCAACAGGAATTATTAATGTTACTTTACCAAATTAGTAACATAATGTGACAAGTTATTCCAGTAAAAACCTGTGGATTGTTGCGGAACTTATGGGTGGACCCAGCTATCTATTCACCAATATGTTATTCAAGTATAATACTAACCTGATTCACTCAGTTAAGAATTTTTCTCATTAGTTCAAAAACTACACGTTCCAGGTGAATGTCTTATCTGAACAGTTCAACAGTATATTGGTGAGTAGATGGCTGCGGAACTCGCTGCGCTCGTCCCGCAGAGGTCCACCCATAAGATCCGCAATAATTCTCTTATTTGTACTTGAGCAATAAATAACTTATTATATAAAGTCAGAATTTGTAAGATTATCCACTTTTTGTCAATTTGCCTTTTAACAGGAATTAGTAATGTTTATTTACCAAACTAGTAATATATTGTGATAAGTTATTCAAGTACAAACGAGCAGATTATTGCGGAACTTATGGGTGGACCTCTGCGGGACGAGCGCAGCGAGTTCCGCAGCCATCTTTTCATCAATATGTTATTTAATTACGATACTAACTCACTCAAATGTGCGTTATTCTCATTAGTTTAAAAATTACACGATTTAGGTGAATATCTTACTTGAAAAGTTCAACAGTATATTGGTGATTAGATGGCTGCGGAACTCGGTGCGCTCGTCCCGCAGAGGTCCACCCATAAGTTCCGCCACAATCCTCTTATTTGTACTTGAACAATAACTTATATAAAGTTAGAATTTGTAAGATTATCCATTTTTTGTCATTTTGCCTTTCAACAGGAATTAGTAATGTTACTTTACCAAACTAGTAATATATTGTGATAAGTTATTCAAGTACAAACGAGCGGATTGTTGCGGAACTTATGGGTGGACCCAGCTATCTATTCACCAATATGTTATTCAAGCACAATACTAACCTGATTCACTCAGTTGAGAATTTTTCTCATTAGTTCAAAAACTACACGTTCCAGGTGAATGTCTTATCCCTTTGAAGACCCGTGGTTATCCTTGTAAACCACAAATCTAAAGCCATGCAGCTACTTTCCTAGAGGTTTCCGCGAATAACCACGTTGTTTTACGGGTTGTCTAACTTGACAAAATTAATAGTCATGCATGCTAGGGTGATCAGGTGAGTATTTTCCGAGTTGCCGTTTATTATTTTACGATTTTTTATGTAGAAATTTCGCAGTGAACAAAAAAATCTATTATTTTCCGAGAAAGCGCATATATATTCGAAAAATGACTGGTAAGTAATTAGATTATATCTATAAATGTCATAAAACTATTGGTCGCGTGAAAATATTGTAATTCCATTTTAGTAGTTAGGTTTTTTTGTTGCGGTTATCAATAGTAACCACTTATAAATTTTGCAAATTTTGACTACTCTAATCGATAAAGTGGATCCAAATTAGTCGAAAAAAACTCTATTATAATTTCCACATGGCAAAAAAATCCAAATGAAAATCTTAATTTTGGCTCTAAGATTTTTTTTAAATCCTGACAAAATTAGGAATAATGTCTTACATCTTAATAAAAATTTGAGCAAATTGGGATAAATCATATATCCTCCGAAAGAGCATAAAATTCTCTATAAATCCGTGCTCAATTACTTCTGATAGCTCCAACACTTTTAGAGCAATCTAGCTTTAAAGTTGAACTTTAGTCGAAATTTTGTTGAAAATTTCAAACTCAATTTTCTCAATAACTATTAACCTGAAAATATTCTTCAATACACATTTTTTGACGTATAATGGAAGCTACAAATACTGACTGAAAATTTTGATTCAATATCTTTCACGAATTTCGAAATATCCAGGCTTGAGAATTGTCCCCTTTGAAAAAAATGACAATTATTCAAAATTTTCAATTTCCAAATTTTTTAAATAGAGCGGGTCCCAATTAGTCAAAAAAAAAACAACTAACATAATGTTCAAAGAGCGATTTCCAAAAAAAAATCTCAATTTTGGCTCTAGAAATCCTGACAAAGTAAAGAAAAATTGTCCATATCTGAATTATTGAAATTTGAGCAAATTCAAATTAATTACATTAAATTCTCTTTAAATAACTATTGACCAATTGAACCTCAAATCCACTTACCCTAAATCTAATCATCATATTGTCTAATGAAGAATCGTCTCTTTCTCTATCGATGATAAAGTGGAACCATTGTTAATTAAAAGATGAGAACCATTTACTCATTTCCTTATTGACCTGCAAATTATTTTTTATATTCATTCTTTGCGTAATTAATGGGAAAAAGGTTAATCTTGATTGATAGAGAAATTTGTAAAATTTTTAAAAAATCATCGGTGGTACTAAAACATTGACCTTTTAGAGGTTTCACATTATTTTAATGAACTTTCTAGTCGATTAATTTTCTTCAATTAAATGCATCTTGAACTATTATTTTAATTAGTTATTATTTTACGATTACTTAGTGACTAAGAGGTCAGAAAACTTGGTTTAAAAATAGAATTCATTTATTAAAGATTTTTAAAAAATTCAAACTTCATTATTAGTAGTAAAAATCTGAACTATTTCAAGAAAATTTCCCATATTTAAACAATATAAATTCCATGTCTAGCTTTTATGGTTTGGTAACCAAGTTTGATAATTTTACAAAAAAAGTACCTACTTACCTCTACAATCAATAATTATTAATCCATTATTGAAAAAAAAAAATTAAAATCCATACACCAAAAAATCACAAAAATTCACCACCAAGTAAATTAATCAATCTTCACGCCGCCTTCGCAGACGAACCAAAAGAAAACAATAGGTAGTACCCAAAGCAAAAAGACGCTTCAACCTTCAACTTCAAGCTCAATGGGTGAAAGCACCCGCCGATGCACTCCTCTTTCTTCTTGTGGTACGCGTACCAACTAAAACCGTACCGAGGTACTTGTAATCATACGCAATTTTCCAATGTCAATTGCGGAAACGAATGAACCGAAGAAAAAAGTGAAGATGGATTTTATAGGTGCAAACCGTAGGGGGTATTTGGTACCATCATAATATGGTACTTGGTTGCAGGAAGCCTATTTGTATGATTGGACGGGTTTTTGGATTCACTTTTCTGTCTGGTATGCGGAATAAAAGCGAAACTTTTTATAATGATATTTTGCCGGGTTCATACATTTTACCTGAACTTTGATTATTTTTACTTTTACTCTCAATCCAAGCTAGATTTTGGTGTTTACATTATTTAGTGTAAAAGTTTATTCCCTTGGCACAGTGTTATCAGATGTCAAATTTAAAATTATCAGGATTTGAGAACAAAATTATCAGATTCCAAGAAAAATTATCAGAAAAAGTTTCTGTCAACTTTTTTGACTTTTCATCTCTATTTTCATTTTTCGGGTTCTAGCTGGGACTCTGGCAATTGTAGGTCTCAATAAGAGCTTCAAAAAAGGTTATTCAAGACTTTCAAGATAATCGGCTTTGAAGCTTTTGCAAAATTTGAAAACAGAGTTTTAACTTTGAGCCTCAATATCTTCAAAAGTAATTAAGATATAGAATTGAATCTTATTTTATCTTGAAGATTATTTAATTCTGATTCAGAATATATAATTTTACATCATATTTGTTACAATAATAACCGAGTAATCAGCAATTTTGTGAAAGAATGTCAGATTATTGAAATTTTTTGAGCCCAAAAATTGCAAATATCGTTTTTATTTTTTTACAAGCCTTAAAACAAAGTTGCGTAAATGCTTTTTCACTAATTTTCACCTTTTCTTTTGATTAGTAAAGTCAAAAATTGCAAAATCCAAAAATTTAAAAATTCGAATTTTTCCAAAGGGGTATGGATGGAAATTGAATTTTCAAATATATCAAATGCTTGTATTTTGGAAACCAGTTGAGCTATTGGCATGAATCTTTTGCCCAATTGCAGCTCTTAATAAAGGATACAAAAAAGGTTATTTAAGACTCCGAGCCCAAGGGCTTCGTTTTCAAGATAATCCGCCTGAAAGCTTTTGCAAAATTTGAGATAAAGTTTCAACTTTGAGTCTCAATATCTTCAGAAGTATTTAAGATATAAAATTGAATCTTATTTTATCTTGAAGATAATTTAATTCTGATTCAGAATATATAATTCTACATTATATTTGTTACGATATTAACCGAGTAATCAGCAATTTTGTGAAAGAATGTCAGATTATTGAAATTTTTTTGAGCCCAAAAATTGCAAAAATCGATTTTATTTTTTAACAAGGCTTTACAATCCAAAAAGGAAAGTTTCGAAAATGTTTTACTACTAATTTCAACCTCTTCTTTCGATTGGTGAAGTTAAAAATTCGAAAAACTGGAAATTTGAAAATTCGAACTTTTCCAAAGGGGTATATGCATGGAAATTTGATCTCCAAATATTTCAAAGGGCCATATTTTGGAAACCAGTGAAGTTATTGGTATGAATCTTTTGCCCAATTGTAGCTCTTAATAAGGGCTACGAAAAAGGTCATTTAAGACGCCGAGCCCAAGGGCTTCGTTTTCAAGATAATCCGCCTGAAAGCTTTTGTAAAATTTGAGATAAAGTTTCAACTTTGAGCCTCAATATCTTCAGAAGTATTTAAGATATAAAATTGAATATTATTTTATCTTGAAGATAATTTAATTCTGATTCAGAATATATAATTTTACATTATATTTGTTACGACATTAACTGAGTAATCAGCAATTTTGTGAAAGAATGTCAGATTATTGAAATTTTTTTGAGTCCAAAAATTGCAAAAATCGTTTTTATTTTTCAACAAAGCTTTAAAACCCGAATAGGAAAGTTGCGGAAATGCTTTTCTACTAATTTCAACCGCTTCTTTCGATTGGTGAAGTCAAAAATTCGAAAAACTGAAAATTTAAAAATTCGAACTTTTCCAAAGGGGTAGGTATGCATGGAAATTTGATTTCCAAATAGTTTAGAGAGCCATATTTTGGAAACCAGTGAAGTTATTGGTATGAATCTTTTGCCCAATTGTAGCTCTTAATAAGGGCTACGAAAAAGGTCATTTAAGACGTCGAGCCCAAGGGCTTCGTTTTCAAGATAATCCGCCTGAAAGCTTTTGCAAAATTTGAGATAAAGTTTCAACTTTGAGCCTCAATATCTTCAGAAGTATTTAAGATATAGAATTGAATCTTATTTTATCTTGTAGATAATTTAATTCTGATTCAGAATATATAATTTTACACTATATTTGTTACAATATTAACCGAGTAATCAGCAATTGTGTGAAAGAATGTCAGATTATTGAAATTTTTTTGAGCCCAAAATTGCAAAAATCGTTTTTATTTTTTAACAAAGCTTTAAAACCCAAAAAGGAAAGTTACGAAAATGTATTTCTACTAATTTTAACCTCTTCTTTCGATTGGTGAAGTCAAAAATTCGAAAAACTGAAAATTTAAAAATTCGAACTTTTCCAAGGGGGTATGCATGGAAATTTGATTTCCAAATATTTCAAAGAGCCATATTTTGGAAACCAGTGAAGCTATTGGTATGAATATTTTGCCCAATTGTAGCTCTTAATAAGGGCTACAAAAAAGGTCATTTAAGACGCCGAGCCCAAGGGCTTCGTTTTCAAGATAATCCGCCTGAACGCTTTTGCAAAATTTGAGATAAAGTTTCAACTTTGAGCTCCAATATCTTCACAAGTTTTTAAGATATAGAATTGAACCTTATTTTATCTTGAAGATAATTTATTTCTGATTCAGAATATATAATTTTACATAATGTTTGTTATAATAATAACCGAGTAATTAGCAATTTTGTGAAAGAATGTCAGATTATTGAAATTTTTTTGAGCCCAAAAATTGCAAAAATCGTTTTTATTTTTTAACAAAGCTTTAAAACCCAAAAAGAAAAGTTACGAAAATGCTTTTCTACTAATTTTAACCTCTTCTTTCGATTGGTGAAGTCAAAAATTCGAAAAACTGAAAAGTTAAAAATTCGAACTTTTCCAAAGGGGTAGGTATGCATGGAAATTTGATTTCCAAATATTTCAAAGAGCCATATTTTGGAAACCAGTGAAGTTATTGGTATGAATCTTTTGCCCAATTGTAGCTCTTAATAAGGGCTACAAAAAAGGTCATTTAAGACGCCGAGCCCAAGGGCTTCGTTTTCAAGATAATCCGCCTGAAAGCTTTTGCAAAATTTGAGATAAAGTTTCAACTTTGAGCCTCAATATCTTCAGAAGTATTTAAGATATAGAATTGAATCTTATTTTATCTTGTAGATAATTTAATTCTGATTCAGAATATATAATTTTACACTATATTTGTTACAATATTAACCGAGTAATCAGCAATTGTGTGAAAGAATGTCAGATTATTGAAATTTTTTTGAGCCCAAAATTGCAAAAATCGTTTTTATTTTTTAACAAAGCTTTAAAACCCAAAAAGGAAAGTTACGAAAATGTATTTCTACTAATTTTAACCTCTTCTTTCGATTGGTGAAGTCAAAAATTCGAAAAACTGAAAATTTAAAAATTCGAACTTTTCCAAGGGGGTATGCATGGAAATTTGATTTCCAAATATTTCAAAGAGCCATATTTTGGAAACCAGTGAAGTTATTGGCATGAAACTTTGGCTCAATCTGGGACTAGTGTTTGGTACTCGCACCAGTACGTCAAAACTCCCAAAACCAACAACCATCTTCAATTTTTTAATAAATTTTTACAGCTGTATGCAACATCCTCTTTTAACTTAAAAGCGCTTTTTAAAACTGGTCACTTTTAAGATTCTATATTCTAAGCTATGCAAATTTTTGAAGGTACCAGTTTTAAAAAGCGCTTCTAAGTTTAAAGAGGATGTTGCATACAGCAATTAATTTTTAACTAGAAATTTGAAAAATCTATATTAAAATTGTAGTTTCAATAAATTATGGTAGATTAGCTTGTCATTATCGATTATTGAATCGTAGTCAAAATTATGGTAGAATTCAATAATTATCGGGTCATTGGCAACACTGCGTTGGCAAAACATTTTTGTCGATATTCAAAAGGTATTGGTATGAAAATGCTTGGATAACCTGGCAGTGTTCCTTTTACCTGTAATTATTTTATATTCGATCCGATGTTTTTCTAGCTGAATAAATAGTTCATAGTAATAAGTTAAGGTCAGTTTTAATTGACTAAAACTGCTGGATACAAAATTCTGAAAAGAAGTAAGAGAAAACAAAGACCAAGAAACTATAATAAAATCTTGAATTTGGTTTTTAAGAAAAAATATACGTATCTATGAGTATTTACACCATCTATATTGTTTTTATTGGAGAATACAAAATATATAAAAAGGAAAAAAAAGTACAAACTCATGGCTATAAATGAGCTATTTGCGCCTTAAACATTATAAAATCTCACATTTACAAAGTCGGCATCATTAAAATTTACCAAAGGAAACGACAGATGTAAAGCACCATACAAAATGTAGGTAAAGTAGTGAAAACTCAAACACGTATAGCAATATTTATTTTGGAGAGCCAGATTCGTTTTCGTTTGACACGAATTGCAATTTACTCATCGTCAATTATGTGTTTTCGTCCAGCGGGCGCAGCAAATTTGAAACTAAGTTTTCTGTCGGTTAAAAATTCCATTGAAATGTCTTCTTCGCATTCGATTTCGTTTTTGTCGTCGCACATCAGGCCCGGAGGGCAAGATTGTAGAACTCTACAAACGTTCTGGTAATTTTAGAGTTGAAATAATGGAAAATCGTATTTACCCTGTATTGAAATAGTTTCCTTTTTCATCGCTGATGCATTCGTAAAAGCTTGTGGCGTCTTGGCAAATAAATGATTTTTTGGAACATTTTACTTCTTTGCATTGGGCAAACTAAGTAAATAGGTACATATTTTTATATTAACTGTTATAGTTTAACTCTACCCAATAAAACTTACCCTAATAAATACAAAAATAACCACCACAACTAACGGAATAATGTATTTCATATTTTACAGTAATTATACGCAATATCAAAATGTTAACAGACTCGACAAAAATAGTAGCATTAAAAGTTTTGTTTATACTTAATTAAAATTAATCTAAGAATTTCTCTCTTGTATGTTATCTATTGTTTGGTTTATTAATAAATGAATAAATAATTATATTTTTCGGTAATTGAATTGGCGAGAGAAATAAAAGAAAAATATCATCGAGTGAAAGTTGGAAATGGGTTATCAATAATAATTGCGGAAAATATTGAAATACTAATAATAACCCACATGCTGTGACTATTTTATGTAATATTAAGATTTATGAAATAAAATGGTTCTCAAGGTACAATTAAGTGGAGCAAGAACTCACTGGAAGTTGTGCACAATCTTGCAACAATGCTGTGAGTTTGTGACAAAAGAAAACGAATTATCTGCAAGAAAATTTGATTTCCTAATATTTCCCAGGACTATATTTTGAAAGTTAAAAAACCTATCGGCACGAAATTTTGTATTATTGTTAATCTCGATTGGGGTACCAAGCCCTAAGGCTCCGTTTTTTAGAATAATCAGGTATGAAGGTTTCCAAAATTTGAGACAAAGTTTCAACTTTGAGGCTCAATATCTCGAAAACTATTTGAGATAAATGATTCTATTTTCTTTCATCTTAAAGAGTATTTAATTCTAATTGAAAATATACCTACATCAGAATTTTTATAATATTTATTAAGTTATAGAGGTAATGTCAGCTGATCAAAATTCAAAGCTTTGTTACCTAAATTTCCCATGGTGTTGTTTTTGATGGAATAATTTTAAAAAATTATTATAATGAGCTCTTCATTTTCATCTTTTTAGCGTTAAAGTTTCATAAGTTTCCCAGTAATTTTCCAGGAAAATATTACAAATGTGAGCGATTTCATATTTGCTTAATTTTGATTTTCCAAGTTGATTTTCATGAATTTCTCATGTTGTTGTTTTTCACTGAAAAAATTTTAAAATTTTAGTATGATAAGCTCCTAATTTCCGTCTTCTTATTCTAAAAGTTTCATAATTTTTCCTTCAGTAGTTTCACAGAAGCATATTAAATTCTAAGAGATTGCATTTTTACTTAATGCCCTTAGAAAAACTTCAATTTTGATTTTTCGAAATTTTTCATCTTTTGAATTCACCATTTACCAATCAAAAGAGGGGGTCAAATTTAGTAGAAAAGCATTCTGGTGATTTTTTTTCTCGAAGTTTTAGGCCCTGAAAAAAATTAAAAATGATTTTTGCCCTGAAAAAAAATCATCTTACATTACCTCATGAAATCGCTCATAATTCAGTCACAAATTCTACTACATATTCATATATTCTTCATCAAAATTAAGCGCTCTTTAAGATAAAGTTAAATTGAATAATTTATCTCAAATAGTTTTTGAAATATTGAGCATCAAATTTGAAACTTTGTGTCAAATTTTCGAAAATCTTCAAAGCCAATTATCTCAAAAATGAAGCCTTTGGGCTCGATGCCACAAATTAACTTTTTACAAGCGTTCAGTTTACATAGTACTTATTTACATAAACTTAACATGATGGCATAAAAATTATCTCAGACTTGTTCACTGGGAAATAAAGCAGAACTCACTGGAAGTTGTGTAGAATTTTGCAACACTGCTCTAAATTCTTGACCAATTAATTGGACAATTCTAGAAGCAAAATCGACGACCGATTAATATAGACAAATAATGTATAAAACACTATAGTAAAAAAGTGAGTTAAACTTTTAAGACTTTTTGCATATAAATATATGTTTTTGATTTTAATTAATATATAAATGCAGCTGTTCTTTTGTGAATAAGTTTAAAGCCACCTTTCAGTTGCAGCTGCAAACTTTCCTCTCTACACACGATCCCAAATTAGTGTCCATATGTCAGGTGCAGGTGATTCATTTTCGGACAAAATAATTATGAAAACTAAACAGAGGAAAATCCCAAAATAAATTTAATGACTCTAGAAAATGTCCAAGTGTGTGTTTGCTGAATTATTTATTCGGTGTTTATATTCAATTCAACTACCGTGCATAATAATAAAGATTCTATTTTCACTTTTTTTTTTTGATTTCGAATCTATCCATTGTATTCAAAATAAGATGTGTAATGGTTTCAAATTACATAGTTCAAAATTAAATCAAAAAATTTGTATTAATTTTTTTTTATTAAAAACTTTTTATACTATAGTGTCACGCAAATAAAAGCATATTATTATATAAAACATATAATCACTATCTAAAGCCTATAAAAATTTCCCTAAAATATTACTTATATGTATTTTTAAGAAGACTATAAGATATAACGAAAATTATATAGGAACAATCTTTTTTTTTGTCATATGTGTGCTTTATTTATTTCGATCTTGTGTATCTACGTCTACATTTTTGATTCGTATTTTGCGTAAGAAAGCCTTAATGAGGACCCACTTGCAATCTTTTGCTTTTTTGCCAGATTTGACATTCATAGACTTACAAATAGGCCTGCCAGGGGCGGATACAGGCCTTTTGAAAGGGAGAGGCAGTTTAAGTTTAAGTAAGCCAGATTGGGTTAGTTTGGGTTAGAATGGCCCATAAAAATATGGAAATAGGGGAACTATTTAGGAGAATAAGGTGGTTTTTGATAGGTAGGTACTAGGTGTTTTTTCATATATTGACACCCCACCTTCTTTTTTGAGCTAACAAATCAAACCTCCCATTGTTATTTAAAATTGATGGAAACCTATGGAAGGATATTGTATCCCTTGCGTTATACTGCCACAATTAACAACTAAACAAACTCTAGGCATGTCCAAGAAACTTCTGGACCACACAAAAGGTATTTAATTAAAAAAATCTAACTAGAAACCTAAAAAACCACTGTAAATATATCTTTGTTTTACCTCAAGGCGACTGTCAATAGTGTCAAACTGTCAGATCGTGTACTTACCCTATACTGTACAACTTTTATATTTACACCTTTCATCCAAGGGCGGTTTAAAGGGAGGGATAGAAAGGGTAATTACCCCCTCCTCCCCAGATAAATATTTTTTTTAAAACATTTAATAATTACAACAAAATTTCAACAAAAGACAAGTTCTACAAAGTAAAGCATTAAAGGCATTGTATAAATTGATAGGCTTACGAGTATCGACGTACGTACCTAGTACCTACTACTAGTGAAAAAAAGGGTATTCCATGTGTTATGGTTGTTTCGAATGCCTGGTTTTGTGTACACCCTGTAGAATTTTATCATACTTCATTTATACAGAGCACCCTGTATATTCAAAAATATTTTTACCTAATTAGATTGATTCTTGGGTATAGAAACGTTGGGTTAGGAATTAAAACTTTATGAACAACCATTTTTTTTTTCTTGCATCACCCTATATAAGGAAATATTGTCCGAGTCCGATATTGCACTAAGTGGACACCCTGTATTATTATTTTGACGGCATCGGGATACATTTTTGTTCGAGGCGTGTTTTAAACGACTTTTGAGTGCAGATTAGGCGGGCGTGGCATTCAAAAAAAATTTCGCCTCCGCCGGGGAGCCTTTCCGTATTTCTCGGTTTTCCCGTCATCCGTTACCCCCCCAAGAAAATCATCCATGGACCGCCACTGCTTTCATCTACTTGTAAAGGTGAAGGCTATTATAGGTGGGGTGTCAATACAGGATATTAATAAATAATGGGATCAAACTTCTAGGATAAATAGTACTCATTAAAATAAAAAAAAAATTAATAGAAACATGGGTCCGCAAATGCTTAGTTTTAAAGATACAGGGTGTCAAACTTTAAAAAAAAAATATTTTTTTTTTCTCAAAAATCCCTCTGCCGATTTTCTTTAAATTTGGCAGGTTTGTTTGTAAAAACAAAAGGTAACTTTTGACTCAATAAGATTTACCGTTATTATTCCAGTGGCGCCCCAGAGGACAACTACGTTGGTAAAAATTTTAAAAAAATGGCACGTCACTGTTTTTTAATATTTGTTTTAGATAAAGCAATTAATATAAAAAACAATTTGTCTCTTGATTTTTTTTCGTATCTCTCTTATAGTTGCCCTCTAGAACGCCACTGGAATAATTACGGTAAAACGAATTGGGTCAAAAGTTACCTTTTGTTTTCACAAACAAACCTGCCAAATTTAAAGAAAATAGGCAAGGGGATTTTTGAGCAAAAAAAAATTAAATTTTTTAAAGTTTGACACCCTGTATCTTGAAAACTAAGCATTTGCGGACCCATGTTTCTGTTAACTTTTTTTTAAATTTTCATGAGTACTATTTATCGTAGAAGTTTGATCCCATTAATTATTAACACCCTGTATATAAAAAAACACCCTGTACTTGAACAATAACTTATATAAAGTAAAGTCAGAATTTGTAAGATTATGCACTATTTGTCATATTACCTTTACCTCAGTGGCGTAGCCAGGATTTTGTCTTGGGGGGGGCAAATTTGCAGGAAGCGTCTTTTGCGGCCCTACCGCGACCGCTGCCGGAGGCGGCGCGAAATTTTTGGGTGCCACGCCCCTTTTTCAGGTTTCTTTACGCTATTTTTGGGACTGTTTATCTTAATTTTGAAGAAATATTCATAAAATGTAAGGGTCTTGGGGGGGGCAAATGCCCCCTTGCCCCCCCCCTGGCTACGCCAGTGCTTTACCTTTCAACAGGAATTAGTAATGTTACTTTACCAAATTAGTAACATAATGTAACAAGTTATTCAAGTACAAACGTGTGGACTGTTGCGGAACTTATGAGTGGATCTCTGCGGGACGAGCGCAGCGAGTTCCGCAGCCATCTATTCATCAAGTCCCGCAGAGGTCCACCCATAAGTTCCGCAACAATCCTCTTATTTGTACTTGAACAATATATAAAGTCAGAATTTGTAAGATTATCCACTTTTTGTCAATTTGCCTTTCAACAGGAATTAGTAATGTTATTTTACCAAACTAGTAATATATTGTGATAAGTTATTCAAGTACAAATGAGTGGATTGTTGCGGAACTTATAGGTGGACCTCTGCGGGACGAGCGCAGCGAGTTCCGCAGCCATCTATTTTATCAATATGTTGTTTAATTACGATACTAAACATTCACCCCAATTTTCCATTACCTAATACCTACCAGTTGGCATATTATGTTTAGTTTACTGTAAAAATAAAAAACTAAAAGAAATAACTAGGACATGGAAAACATTTTTATTTGTTGGAAATACCTAGGGGAATACTGAACAAAACTTGATGCTTTTCAGCTGGAAATAAAATTTAGTTTTTGGAAATGCCCTGGAAATATCTAGGAATATTTAGAAATACTTGGAACTACCGCGAAATACTTGAGAATGCTGTCCAAATTTGAGAAGTATGCCTAGAAACTGGAAATCACTGTACGTTTTCTCGTGAGTGTTTGGAGATATTCCGATGAAAACAATTCAAGAGCCGGGAATAGACAAACATTTAGACAGAAAAATTTGAGAATTGGAAAGCAGAAATTTAGTTTCGCGCGTAAAAGTTACGTTTAACATGGCGGCTTCCAGTGACGTCAACTGTTCGTAAACTAAGGTTAAAGGTAGTTTACACTGATCGTGAATCCATTGTCCACACTTCGTGGTTCACTCATGAGTCGTGGAACGATTGGTTCACGATCAACTCACATCACGCCACGACTGATATTAAACTACCAAACGGGTCTATATACAGTGTGTAAAAAGTCCCGGAACAGTCAATTATTTCGAAAATGGTGCACAGTATGAAAAAACTTTCCATATAAAAGTTGTAGGTCTTAATAAAATCTATTAAAATATGACTTTTGTAATTATACGGGGTGACCCAAAAAGTTGTGCAACACAAAACTTTATTTTTTTTTTTAATGGAATGACCCTTTTTTAGTTACATTTTCTAATTCCTCTAGAGATTCTAAACAACAATTATGAAAAATGTCATATGGCTAAAACCATTAGTTTCAGAAATAATTTGAGTTGAAGGACATAAATACGATAAGTACGATATTAGTCATTGATATTAGTGGATATTACCTACATTTTGCATTTTTACAAGCTGAGTTCAAAGATTTGAGGAAACTGGGATTGCAACAAGGGCGTAGATACTTTACATTTCTGGGGGGGGGGGGGGGGTAAAGTCAGGGATGGCTGGGGAAGGGGGTGGTTCCTTAGTACTATTATTTAAGTAGTTACACACTTTTTTTAATTTCCCAAGCAGCACTCCCATGTTGGGCCAATATTGGAACAATAACTACGACTTATTGGCCCAAGTCAGATTCTCTATGTTAGCCCAATAAAAAACGTGGACAATCTGCAATACTTGTCCAAGAACGTATGTCAATATATACCCAAAAACAAATACCAACGTTGGTACAATAACGTAACCAAATGTTGGCCCAAAAAGAAATAATCAATATCATATCAAGAACTTTATGCAATATAGAGCCAATTGAAATTACCAATATTGGCCCAAAGACGTATGTGAATCTTGGCTTAATATTATATTTAATTAAGGTAACGGACCAATTATAAGGACCGGCTGAGAAGTTTTTTCTCTCTGCCGGACCATCCGTGGACCCGTTTCGCTGTATCACATCTCATCAGCACGGTTAAGTCCCGCCAGGGTCTCGCAGAGAGAAAACAACCAATTTTTGACTTCATTCCGGAACCAGGTAAGACAGGTAAAGTGAAGACAGAGTCTCCATCTATTTTTTGGTCGGCATACCAAGTGCGTACATTGTAACCCTATATTGGACCAACATTTTCAATTCAGAAAATCTAACCTTGGTAAAAATTAGTATGTAAATATTGGCCCTTCATTGGGTTTTTCAAAAAGTATCAATATTGTCAACAAATTGAAAATAAGTATTGAGTGTACAAAGTTTTTGAAGTGAATTTAAATATCAATAAAAAATTGAATGCCAATATTGAATTAATATTATATTACAATATTGTTTCGATAATATAAAATGTAATATTTGGCCAATATTTCATAAATCAATATTGTAGTGAGAAGTCTTGGGCCAATATTCAAATTACTGAAAAATTAATTAATCTATGGAAACAATATTGGTACAAGATTATTTTTAAATATTGTTTCCACATAGTTAAAACTAACGTTGCCCCAATATTGGTATTGTGTTGATTTAGCAACAAAAATGAATAAATATTGGCCCAACTGAAAAACGATGTTTACCCAATATTATGTGCTACTTGGGTTATAATGCTAGTTTTAATCAGTTTGACAATTGACAGATGACACATCGCTAAAAATCTACCAACTTTAGTCGCTGAGTTCATTTGGCTTTGCACTCTACGGGTCACTCCATTAAAAAAAAAATGAAATTTTGTGTAGCACAACTTTTTGGATCACCCTGTATAAATACAGAAGTCTTACTTCAATAAATTTTATTAAGACCTTCAACTTTTATACAGGAAGTTTTTTTATATTGTGCACCATTTTCAAAATAATTGACTGTTCCGGGATTTTTTACACACTGTGTAGAGGAAAGATTGTCAGATTGCGCTTTTGTGAATCCTGATGAACTATTAAAAACACAAATGTCACAATATGGCACTAAATACGGAAACACCACATAATAACCGCTTTCAATGCAGTAGAAGGTTCAAGCCTCAATGGTTCAAGCCTCGGTTCAAGTTAAGCGATTCTTTCTGACAGTTTACAAAGTGTCAGAGGCTCTTGTGACCTTAACATTGTATTTACAGACAGTTGAGGCGATTTTCAGCCTGAACCGCTTTCGGGTGCAAAGTGCGAAGCTCCTAAAACACTTCACACCTGTCATACTCCATGTCTTTTACACTCGAACGCTTGAAACCGAATGGGGTAAACTGTTTGTTTGCACTTTTTGTCAATTTGCCTTTTAACAAAAATTAGTAATGTTACTTTATCAAACTAGTAACATAATGTGACAAATTATTCAAGTATAAACGTGTGGATTGTTGCGGAACTTATGGGTGGATCTCTGCGGGACGAGCGCAGCGAGTTCCGCAGCAGAGCTGAGAGTAGCAACAAAAAATAGTTACTTTACTTTAACGAGTTACTAAAAGTAACGCGTTACTTGGTAAGCTCGTTACTTTTCAGATTGATTGATAAGTAATTGTAACGACGTTACTTTCCTGAAGTAACTGCAGATCGTTATTTTGTTGAAGTAACGAGTTACTATGAAAGTAGCGCATTACTATGAAAATAACGCGTTTATATGGAAATAACGCGTTACTAGTTACTATGAAAGTACCCGCGTTCTCTCAATTTGTTTATCATCTTCTTTACAAATAATTAACGATTGAGGAAAAGGAAAATAAGTAATCCAAAAACTTTGTATGTCAAATAAAATGTGGGTAGTACCTACAGAAAACTTGTTTTGAAAGCTCAAAATAATCATTTTAATTTTGCAACAAAACTCTTCCACATAGTCGGACTCACAAACTGGAAACATATTGGCATTTCGTATAGGTCTTATTTGATTGTTTGGACGGCTGTGTTGGTGAGTCAAATTAAGTAATAACGCAATTTTCGACGTAAATAGTTATTTTTGGAGTAACGCGTTACATTAAAAGTAACGCTTAATTCAAAAGTAGCGCTTTATTTCAAACTAACGCGTTGAGGTAACGGATTACTTTCAAATAACAAGTTACTTTTAAGTAACGAACTACTCCTAAAGTAAAGAAATTACTTTCAAAGTGAAGAAGTTATAATAACGCGTTACTTTCCAATAAGTAACGAAAATAACGTTATCATCATTCAAAAGTAACTGTAAATTTTAAGTAACGAGTTATTTTTAGGCAGAAGTAACTGTAAAGTAACGCGTTATTTTTTTCAAGTAACGATCCCAGCTCTGTTCCGCAGCCATCTATTTAATAATATGTTGTTTAATTACGATACTTACTCACTCAAATGTGCGTTTTTCTCATTAGTTTAAAAATTACACGTTTCAGGTGAATGTCTTACTTCAACAGTTCAACAGTATATTGGTGATTAGATGGCTGCGGAACTCGCTGCGCTCGTCCCGCAGAGGTCCACCCATCAGTTCCGCAACAATCCACTTATTTGTACTTGAACAATAACTTATTATATAAAGTCAGAATTTGTAAAATTATCCACTTTTTGTCAATTTGCCTCACAACAGGAATAAGTAATGTTACTTTACCAAACTAGTAATATATTGTGATAAGTTATTTAAGTACAAACGAGCGGATTGTTGCGGAACTTATGGGTGGACCCAGCCATCTATTCACCAATATTTTGTTCAACCTGATTCACTCAGTTGAAAATTTCTCTCATTAGTTTAAAAACCACACGTTTCAGGTGCCTTATTTGAACAGTTTAACAGTATATTGGTGAGTAGATGGCTGCGGAACTCGCTGCGCTCGTCCCGCAGAGGTCCACCCATAAGTTCCGCAATAATCCACTTATTTGTACAGGGTGTTTTTTTATATATTGAATGTCAGAAATGTGATATTTTGCATGCTTCCAGCTTTTTTCAAATGGGATGCCCTATATTCCATTCCATATTCTTGAAGAGCACAATGCCCCCCCCCCACTGTATCCGCCACTGAGGCCTGCAAACTTATGATTTTGTGTTTTAAATACTAGCAATTCTTGAAGCCACCACATAGTCAAGAACTAATGAAAGTTTACTCATTAGATAAGAATTCTGTGCGTAAATTTTCTTTTAAATATAATAAGTATATGATATTCGTTTTGTCTTTTATCAGGCTATATGGACACTTAATATTTTGTTACAATTATAAATAGACAATACTAGAATTTTCGGGTACTCATGGCGGATATCTTGTAAAAATTCTAAATTAAACGATAACAAAGGCACCATTATGTTGTTGCGATATTATACTAGATTTCATAGCCTTTGAAAAACGAAAAAGATTTATGTATATTCGTTATTGAAGGCCTCGATTTCTTTTTAAAATTATTTACAATTTTTCTTTCTAAAAATGATGTCATTTAAAATCTTATAATTAACTCTATAGCACATGAACACCTAAGTATTTGTATTTTAAATTTGATTACTGACCGAGTTATATTTAAGTCCTTATATTGTTAGTTTAGGTTTGCAAAATGAGAAAACAAAAGTAATATTTTCAAATCTAGATGTTAACTATAACAGAAACTTACATATTAATCATCTATATTCCAGTCAGTAGTCAGTATTAAATAATTCTACAATAATATTTTATTTCTATGACTAATTTAACTATTTTTTGTAATTCGAAAAAGGATATGGGACCACACATTTTATTTGAGAGGCAAAATACATTCAAATTTAACCCTGTGCTATTCGGTTTATGGTCCATTTTTATACAATTCCACAATTTGTAAAATTCCTAAGGAATTGATGTGAACGTAATGGGAAACTCATTCCAAAAGAAATAATATTCTGTTTCTGTTCTATTCATCAAAAATTTGGACTATTGGATGTTTGCGAAAGTATTATTCAATAAATCAAGAGTCGGTAATAATCAATCTATCTGTTCCTATTGATGATTTTTATTGTTCAATGCTTATTGGAACATGTTCCTGGGCCTCATTCAACCTCAGAAATGTCAGCCAATTAATTTAGAAGCGATAATCATATGAATTTGAACTATTCCTGGTTCTTGTTCGCATTTAAAAAAATTGTGAAGCTCATATCAACGAGAATTTGGACCAACAAATGTTTAGAAAAGCATTATTTTAAGAATCAAGAGCCGATAATAATGAAAATTTTAACTTTTCCTGGCTCTTGATTGCATTTAGAGAAATTAAATACATCTTATCTAAATCCACTACTCCATTAATTATGAGTCAGATTTGTTTCATTCTGTAGAAGACTAATAATTTATCGCATCAACTTCTTCAAAACTACAGCATAGAGTGAGAAACAACTGAAATTCAGACTTCATTTCACAAAACCAAAGAAAAAATATCCTTCACATATAACATCACAGGTTTCCACAATTGCTACTACGTTCACACCATCATATAAGTTAAAACTTTCATATTATATCATTTAAAAATTCTATCTACAATAATAAATAAAGCATATACCTATTATAATGGATGGTGATGGTATTATCGATCAGAAAAAAAAACTATTCTAATATTTGCTAGAGCCATCCAGCGTTATTATGTCCACTAAGCGGTATAATGCCTGGCAGTTTCGGTAAGATGGCCTGATTGCTCCTAAATTCCTCATCTGGTGTCTGAGTGGAACCCGTTGCCGGATTGCTAGACGACGAAGTGTAGAGCAAAGGCTCTCTGGAAGAACCGTTTTCCCCTGGAAGACTAGGGATGTTCGTTACGACGCTTTCTTCTGAAACAATTTACGATTTAAACACTGAAACAACAAATTATTATAATTACCAGTTGTTGATGGAGTGAGTACTGGTCGAGCTACCGGTGGTACTTCAATGGAATCTTGTTGCGATTGGGTTTTTTCGTGCCTGGAAACCGTGCCAACTTCGGGAACCCGCGTCGGTACACTGGAAGCTCGCTTCAGCACCTGAGGGATTTTTTTCGTAGAGCAAAATTTCTTTGTAATGTTTTCACTTGGTACTACAACAGGGCTGGTGTTACGGGACGCTGAAAATTTTTTGCGTTTTTTCTTCAGGAGGGCCAACCCGTGAGCGAGCCCGTGCAGTTCGGGTTCGTGGTCTCTGCTCGTGTTTTCGATGCTGGAACCCGAACCGCTCATTGAATTGTTTTCATCGGAAGCAGGGCTGTTGCTGTGGCTGTGATTGTGGCCGTTTTCTCTGCAATTGTTGCAAACTGAGTCCTCAGATCTGGATCTTCCGATTAGTCTGGACACTTTACCACTTTTGGCTGCTTCGATTAAAGTATTCCAGCGGCGTTTGTGGGAATGGCTTCGCTTCATATGCAACCTAAACACGATATATTATCAATACACATGTTGTTACAGCTCGACTTTATACGAGCTTTAGCTGCTAACAAATAAAAATTACACTTTTAAAAAATGAATATGACAACTTCTTTGAAATGTTGTAATGATTTACTGAATTACCTTTAGAAATTGGGCTTTAATAAACAAGAATTATAATACAATGATAAGAAACTAATGGCAATGACAAATACAATATGATAATGATTGTAACAAAAACTATATACAGAAGATATCAAAAGTTACACGTTCATTCTCCCCAGGTTTATTTTTTAACATAATTGTCAAGATATTTGGAAGATTGTCTAGTTTTTGATCTACGACAATTCTAGTTTTCTAGTTGTGGCTCACAGTGAATAAGTTGAGACTGGTTTATTGTCTTTTAAGGACTACAATCTCTGAAAAGTCAAAGTCAGGGTATCACGAGGAACCATGAGGACACAAAATCTCGAGAAAAAAAAATTTGAAATTTCATCGTTTTAGTAAGAAGGTAGGTACCTACCTTATGATTTTTTTGGAAAACTTTGAAAGGTCATAACTTTTTTTCTATTATAGATAGAAAGCTGAATCTTTCACTGAAAATTATCCTTTTCAAAGGACTACAATCCCTGAAAATTTCAGCTCATTAGCACTTATAGTTCCCGAGATAAAATCGTGTTAAGCAATTGGGGTGATTTATCAATTTTTCAATTTTTCTGAGTGCCTTTTTCCATAGATTTCGGCTTCAAATCTGAGAATAATTTAGTTTATGGAGTTCAGGGTATCACGAGGGACCATGTGGACACAAATTCTCGAGAAAAAAAAATTTGAAATTTCATCGTTTTAGTAAGAAGGTACCTACCTTATGATTTTTTTGGAAAATTTTGAAAAGTCATAACTTTTTTTCTATTATAGATAGAAAGCTGAATCTTTCACTGAATTTTATCCCTTTCGAAGGACTACAATCTCTGAAAATTTCAGCTCATTAGCACCTATAGTTCCCGAGATAAAATCGTGTTAAGCAATTGGGGTGATTTATCAATTTTTCAATTTTTCTGAGTGACTTTTTCCATAGATTTCGGCTTCAAATCTGAGAATAATTTAGTTTATGGAGTTCAGGGTATCACGAGGGACCATAAGGACACAAAATCTCGAGAAAAAAAAATTTGAAATTTCATCGTTTTAGTAAGAAGGTACCTACCTTATGATTTTTTTGGAAAATTTTGAAAGGTCATAACTTTTTTTCTATTATAGATAGAAAGCTGAATCTTTCACTGAATTTTATCCCTTTCGAAGGACTACAATCTCTGAAAATTTCAGCTCATTAGCACCTATAGTTCCTGAGATAAAATCGTGTTAAGCAATTGGGGTGATTTATCAATTTTTCAATTTTTCTGAGTGCCTTTTTCCATAGATTTCGGCTTCAAATCTGAGAATAATTTAGTTTATGGAGTTCAGGGTATCACGAGGGACCATGAGGACACAAAATCTCGAGAAAAAAAAATTTGAAATTTCATCGTTTTAGTAAGAAGGTACCTACCTTATGATTTTTTTGGAAAATTTTGATAGGTCATAACTTTTTTTCTATTATAGATAGAAAGCTGAATCTTTCACTGAATTTTATCCCTTTCGAAGGACTACAATCTCTGAAAATTTCAGCTCATTAGCACCTATAGTTCCCGAGATAAAATCGTGTTAAGCAATTGGGGTGATTTATCAATTTTTCAATTTTTCTGAGTGACTTTTTCCATAGATTTCGGCTTCAAATCTGAGAATAATTTAGTTTATGGAGTTCAGGGTATCACGAGGGACCATAAGGACACAAAATCTCGAGAAAAAAAAATTTGAAATTTCATCGTTTTAGTAAGAAGGTACCTACCTTATGATTTTTTTGGAAAATTTTGAAAGGTCATAACTTTTTTTCTATTATAGATAGAAAGCTGAATCTTTCACTGAATTTTATCCCTTTCGAAGGACTACAATCTCTGAAAATTTCAGCTCATTAGCACCTATAGTTCCCGAGATAAAATCGTGTTAAGCAATTGGGGTGATTTATCAATTTTTCAATTTTTCTGAGTGCCTTTTTCCATAGATTTCGGCTTCAAATCTGAGAATAATTTAGTTTATGGAGTTCAGGGTATCACGAGGGACCATGTGGACACAAATTCTCGAGAAAAAAAAATTTGAAATTTCATCGTTTTAGTAAGAAGGTACCTACCTTATGATTTTTTTGGAAAATTTTGAAAGGTCATAACTTTTTTTCTATTATAGATAGAAAGCTGAATCTTTCACTGAATTTTATCCCTTTCGAAGGACTACAATCTCTGAAAATTTCAGCTCATTAGCACCTATAGTTCCCGAGATAAAATCGTGTTAAGCAATTGGGGTGATTTATCAATTTTTCAATTTTTCTGAGTGCCTTTTTCCATAGATTTCGGCTTCAAATCTGAGAATAATTTAGTTTATGGAGTTCAGGGTATCACGAGGGACCATGTGGACACAAATTCTCGAGAAAAAAAAATTTGAAATTTCATCGTTTTAGTAAGAAGGTACCTACCTTATGATTTTTTTGGAAAATTTTGAAAGGTCATAACTTTTTTTCTATTATAGATAGAAAGCTGAATCTTTCACTGAATTTTATCCCTTTCGAAGGACTACAATCTCTGAAAATTTCAGCTCATTAGCACCTATAGTTCCCGAGATAAAATCGTGTTAAGCAATTGGGGTGATTTATCAATTTTTCAATTTTTCTGAGTGCCTTTTTCCATATATTTCGGCTTCAAATCTGAGAATAATTTAGTTTATGGAGTTCAGGGTATCACGAGGGACCATAAGGACACAAAATCTCGAGAAAAAAAAATTTGAAATTTCATCGTTTTAGTAAGAAGGTACCTACCTTATGATTTTTTTGGAAAATTTTGATAGGTCATAACTTTTTTTCTATTATAGATAGAAAGCTGAATCTTTCACTGAATTTTATCCCTTTCGAAGGACTACAATCTCTGAAAATTTCAGCTCATTAGCACCTATAGTTCCCGAGATAAAATCGTGTTAAGCAATTGGGGTGATTTATCAATTTTTCAATTTTTCTGAGTGCCTTTTTCCATAGATTTCGGCTTCAAATCTGAGAATAATTTAGTTTATGGAGTTCAGGGTATCACGAGGGACCATGAGGACACAAAATCTCGAGAAAAAAAAATTTGAAATTTCATCGTTTTAGTAAGAAGGTACCTACCTTATGATTTTTTTGGAAAATTTTGATAGGTCATAACTTTTTTTCTATTATAGATAGAAAGCTGAATCTTTCACTGAATTTTATCCCTTTCGAAGGACTACAATCTCTGAAAATTTCAGCTCATTAGCACCTATAGTTCCCGAGATAAAATCGTGTTAAGCAATTGGGGTGATTTATCAATTTTTCAATTTTTCTGAGTGCCTTTTTCCATAGATTTCGGCTTCAAATCTGAGAATAATTTAGTTTATGGAGTTCAGGGTATCACGAGGGACCATGAGGACACAAAATCTCGAGAAAAAAAAATTTGAAATTTCATCGTTTTAGTAAGAAGGTACCTACCTTATGATTTTTTTGGAAAATTTTGATAGGTCATAACTTTTTTTCTATTATAGATAGAAAGCTGAATCTTTCACTGAATTTTATCCCTTTCGAAGGACTACAATCTCTGAAAATTTCAGCTCATTAGCACCTATAGTTCCTGAGATAAAATCGTGTTAAGCAATTGGGGTGATTTATCAATTTTTCAATTTTTCTGAGTGCCTTTTTCCATAGATTTCGGCTTCAAATCTGAGAATAATTTAGTTTATGGAGTTCAGGGTATCACGAGGGACCATGAGGACACAAAATCTCGAGAAAAAAAAATTTGAAATTTCATCGTTTTAGTAAGAAGGTACCTACCTTATGATTTTTTTGGAAAATTTTGATAGGTCATAACTTTTTTTCTATTATAGATAGAAAGCTGAATCTTTCACTGAATTTTATCCCTTTCGAAGGACTACAATCTCTGAAAATTTCAGCTCATTAGCACCTATAGTTCCCGAGATAAAATCGTGTTAAGCAATTGGGGTGATTTATCAATTTTTCAATTTTTCTGAGTGCCTTTTTCCATAGATTTCGGCTTCAAATCTGAGAATAATTTAGTTTATGGAGTTCAGGGTATCACGAGGGACCATGAGGACACAAAATCTCGAGAAAAAAAAATTTGAAATTTCATCGTTTTAGTAAGAAGGTACCTACCTTATGATTTTTTTGGAAAATTTTGATAGGTCATAACTTTTTTTCTATTATAGATAGAAAGCTGAATCTTTCACTGAATTTTATCCCTTTCGAAGGACTACAATCTCTGAAAATTTCAGCTCATTAGCACCTATAGTTCCTGAGATAAAATCGTGTTAAGCAATTGGGGTGATTTATCAATTTTTCAATTTTTCTGAGTGCCTTTTTCCATAGATTTCGGCTTCAAATCTGAGAATAATTTAGTTTATGGAGTTCAGGGTATCACGAGGGACCATGAGGACACAAAATCTCGAGAAAAAAAAATTTGAAATTTCATCGTTTTAGTAAGAAGGTACCTACCTTATGATTTTTTTGGAAAATTTTGAAAGGTCATAACTTTTTTTCTATTATAGATAGAAAGCTGAATCTTTCACTGAATTTTATCCCTTTCGAAGGACTACAATCTCTGAAAATTTCAGCTCATTAGCACCTATAGTTCCTGAGATAAAATCGTGTTAAGCAATTGGGGTGATTTATCAATTTTTCAATTTTTCTGAGTACCTTTTTCCATAGATTTCGGCTTCAAATCTGAGAATAACTTAGTTTATGGAGTTCAGGGTATCACGAGGGACCATGAGGACACAAAATCTCGAGAAAAAAAAATTTGAAATTTCATCGTTTTAGTAAGAAGGTACCCCCTTATGATTTTTTTGGAAAACTTTGACAGGTCATAACTTTTTTTCTATCAAAGATAGAAAGCTGAATCTTTCACTGAATTTCATCCCTTTCAAAGCACTACAATCCCTGAAAATTTCAGCTCACTTGCACTTATAGTTCCTGAGATAAAATCGTGTTAAGCAATTGGGGTGATTTATCAATTTTTCAATTTTTCTGAGTGCCTTTTTCCATAGATTTCGGCTTCAAATCTGAGAATAATTTAGTTTATGGAGTTCAGGGTATCACGAGGGACCATGAGGACACAAAATCTCGAGAAAAAAAAAATTTGAAATTTCATCGTTTTAGTAAGAAGGTACCTACCTTATGATTTTTTTGGAAAATTTTGAAAGGTCATAACTTTTTTTCTATTATAGATAGAAAGCTGAATCTTTCACTGAATTTTATCCCTTTCGAAGGACTACAATCTCTGAAAATTTCAGCTCATTAGCACCTATAGTTCCTGAGATAAAATCGTGTTAAGCAATTGGGGTGATTTATCAATTTTTTAATTTTTCTGAGTGCCTTTTTCCATAGATTTCGGCTTCAAATCTGAGAATAATTTAGTTTATGGAGTTCAGGGTATCACGAGGGACCATGAGGACACAAAATCTCGAGAAAAAAAAATTTGAAATTTCATCGTTTTAGTAAGAAGGTACCTACCTTATGATTTTTTTGGAAAATTTTGAAAGGTCATAACTTTTTTTCTATTATAGATAGAAAGCTAAATCTTTCACTGAATTTTATCCCTTTCGAAGGACTACAATCTCTGAAAATTTCAGCTCATTAGCACCTATAGTTCCCGAGATAAAATCGTGTTAAGCAATTGGGGTGATTTATCAATTTTTCAATTTTTCTGAGTGCCTTTTTCCATAGATTTCGGCTTCAAATCTGAGAATAATTTAGTTTATGGAGTTCAGGGTATCACGAGGGACCATGTGGACACAAATTCTCGAGAAAAAAAAATTTGAAATTTCATCGTTTTAGTAAGAAGGTACCTACCTTATGATTTTTTTGGAAAATTTTGAAAGGTCATAACTTTTTTTCTATTATAGATAGAAAGCTGAATCTTTCACTGAATTTTATCCCTTTCGAAGGACTACAATCTCTGAAAATTTCAGCTCATTAGCACCTATAGTTCCCGAGATAAAATCGTGTTAAGCAATTGGGGTGATTTATCAATTTTTCAATTTTTCTGAGTGCCTTTTTCCATAGATTTCGGCTTCAAATCTGAGAATAATTTAGTTTATGGAGTTCAGGGTATCACGAGGGACCATGTGGACACAAATTCTCGAGAAAAAAAAATTTGAAATTTCATCGTTTTAGTAAGAAGGTACCTACCTTATGATTTTTTTGGAAAATTTTGAAAGGTCATAACTTTTTTTCTATTATAGATAGAAAGCTGAATCTTTCACTGAATTTTATCCCTTTCGAAGGACTACAATCTCTGAAAATTTCAGCTCATTAGCACCTATAGTTCCCGAGATAAAATCGTGTTAAGCAATTGGGGTGATTTATCAATTTTTCAATTTTTCTGAGTGCCTTTTTCCATATATTTCGGCTTCAAATCTGAGAATAATTTAGTTTATGGAGTTCAGGGTATCACGAGGGACCATAAGGACACAAAATCTCGAGAAAAAAAAATTTGAAATTTCATCGTTTTAGTAAGAAGGTACCTACCTTATGATTTTTTTGGAAAATTTTGATAGGTCATAACTTTTTTTCTATTATAGATAGAAAGCTGAATCTTTCACTGAATTTTATCCCTTTCGAAGGACTACAATCTCTGAAAATTTCAGCTCATTAGCACCTATAGTTCCCGAGATAAAATCGTGTTAAGCAATTGGGGTGATTTATCAATTTTTCAATTTTTCTGAGTGCCTTTTTCCATAGATTTCGGCTTCAAATCTGAGAATAATTTAGTTTATGGAGTTCAGGGTATCACGAGGGACCATGAGGACACAAAATCTCGAGAAAAAAAAATTTGAAATTTCATCGTTTTAGTAAGAAGGTACCTACCTTATGATTTTTTTGGAAAATTTTGATAGGTCATAACTTTTTTTCTATTATAGATAGAAAGCTGAATCTTTCACTGAATTTTATCCCTTTCGAAGGACTACAATCTCTGAAAATTTCAGCTCATTAGCACCTATAGTTCCCGAGATAAAATCGTGTTAAGCAATTGGGGTGATTTATCAATTTTTCAATTTTTCTGAGTGCCTTTTTCCATAGATTTCGGCTTCAAATCTGAGAATAATTTAGTTTATGGAGTTCAGGGTATCACGAGGGACCATGAGGACACAAAATCTCGAGAAAAAAAAATTTGAAATTTCATCGTTTTAGTAAGAAGGTACCTACCTTATGATTTTTTTGGAAAATTTTGATAGGTCATAACTTTTTTTCTATTATAGATAGAAAGCTGAATCTTTCACTGAATTTTATCCCTTTCGAAGGACTACAATCTCTGAAAATTTCAGCTCATTAGCACCTATAGTTCCTGAGATAAAATCGTGTTAAGCAATTGGGGTGATTTATCAATTTTTCAATTTTTCTGAGTGCCTTTTTCCATAGATTTCGGCTTCAAATCTGAGAATAATTTAGTTTATGGAGTTCAGGGTATCACGAGGGACCATGAGGACACAAAATCTCGAGAAAAAAAAATTTGAAATTTCATCGTTTTAGTAAGAAGGTACCTACCTTATGATTTTTTTGGAAAATTTTGATAGGTCATAACTTTTTTTCTATTATAGATAGAAAGCTGAATCTTTCACTGAATTTTATCCCTTTCGAAGGACTACAATCTCTGAAAATTTCAGCTCATTAGCACCTATAGTTCCCGAGAAAAATCGTGTTAAGCAATTGGGGTGATTTATCAATTTTTCAATTTTTCTGAGTGCCTTTTTCCATAGATTTCGGCTTCAAATCTGAGAATAATTTAGTTTATGGAGTTCAGGGTATCACGAGGGACCATGAGGACACAAAATCTCGAGAAAAAAAAATTTGAAATTTCATCGTTTTAGTAAGAAGGTACCTACCTTATGATTTTTTTGGAAAATTTTGAAAGGTCATAACTTTTTTTCTATTATAGATAGAAAGCTAAATCTTTCACTGAATTTTATCCCTTTCGAAGGACTACAATCTCTGAAAATTTCAGCTCATTAGCACATATAGTTCCTGAGATAAAATCGTGTTAAGCAATTGGGGTGATTTATCAATTTTTTAATTTTTCTGAGTGCCTTTTTCCATAGATTTCGGCTTCAAATCTGAGAATAATTTAGTTTATGGAGTTCAGGGTATCACGAGGGACCATGAGGACACAAAATCTCGAGAAAAAAAAATTTGAAATTTCATCGTTTTAGTAAGAAGGTACCTACCTTATGATTTTTTTGGAAAATTTTGAAAGGTCATAACTTTTTTTCTATTATAGATAGAAAGCTAAATCTTTCACTGAATTTTATCCCTTTCGAAGGACTACAATCTCTGAAAATTTCAGCTCATTAGCACCTATAGTTCCTGAGATAAAATCGTGTTAAGCAATTGGGGTGATTTATCAATTTTTCAATTTTTCTGAGTGCCTTTTTCCATAGATTTCGGCTTCAAATCTGAGAATAATTTAGTTTATGGAGTTCAGGGTATCACGAGGGACCATGAGGACACAAAATCTCGAGAAAAAAAAATTTGAAATTTCATCGTTTTAGTAAGAAGGTACCTACCTTATGATTTTTTTGGAAAATTTTGAAAGGTCATAACTTTTTTTCTATTATAGATAGAAAGCTGAATCTTTCACTGAATTTTATCCCTTTCGAAGGACTACAATCTCTGAAAATTTCAGCTCATTAGCACCTATAGTTCCTGAGATAAAATCGTGTTAAGCAATTGGGGTGATTTATCAATTTTTTAATTTTTCTGAGTGCCTTTTTCCATAGATTTCGGCTTCAAATCTGAGAATAATTTAGTTTATGGAGTTCAGGGTATCACGAGGGACCATGAGGACACAAAATCTCGAGAAAAAAAAATTTGAAATTTCATCGTTTTAGTAGGAAGGTACCCCCCTTATGATTTTTTTGGAAAATTTTGAAAAGTCATAACTTTTTTTCTATTATAGATAGAAAGCTGAATCTTTCACTGAATTTTATCCCTTTCGAAGGACTACAATCTCTGAAAATTTCAGCTCATTAGCACCTATAGTTCCCGAGATAAAATCGTGTTAAGCAATTGGGGTGATTTATCAATTTTTCAATTTTTCTGAGTGCCTTTTTCCATAGATTTCGGCTTCAAATCTGAGAATAATTTAGTTTATGGAGTTCAGGGTATCACGAGGGACCATGAGGACACAAAATCTCGAGAAAAAAAAATTTGAAATTTCATCGTTTTAGTAAGAAGGTACCTACCTTATGATTTTTTTGGAAAATTTTGAAAGGTCATAACTTTTTTTCTATTATAGATAGAAAGCTGAATCTTTCACTGAATTTTATCCCTTTCGAAGGACTACAATCTCTGAAAATTTCAGCTCATTAGCACCTATAGTTCCTGAGATAAAATCGTGTTAAGCAATTGGGGTGATTTATCAATTTTTTAATTTTTCTGAGTGCCTTTTTCCATAGATTTCGGCTTCAAATCTGAGAATAATTTAGTTTATGGAGTTCAGGGTATCACGAGGGACCATGAGGACACAAAATCTCGAGAAAAAAAAATTTGAAATTTCATCGTTTTAGTAAGAAGGTACCTACCTTATGATTTTTTTGGAAAATTTTGAAAGGTCATAACTTTTTTTCTATTATAGATAGAAAGTTAAATCTTTCACTGAATTTTATCCCTTTCGAAGGACTACAATCTCTGAAAATTTCAGCTCATTAGCACATATAGTTCCTGAGATAAAATCGTGTTAAGCAATTGGGGTGATTTATCAATTTTTCAATTTTTCTGAGTGCCTTTTTCCATAGATTTCGGCTTCAAATCTGAGAATAATTTAGTTTATGGAGTTCAGGGTATCACGAGGGACCATGAGGACACAAAATCTCGAGAAAAAAAAATTTGAAATTTCATCGTTTTAGTAAGAAGGTACCTACCTTATGATTTTTTTGGAAAATTTTGAAAGGTCATAACTTTTTTTCTATTATAGATAGAAAGCTGAATCTTTCACTGAATTTTATCCCTTTCGAAGGACTACAATCTCTGAAAATTTCAGCTCATTAGCACCTATAGTTCCTGAGATAAAATCGTGTTAAGCAATTGGGGTGATTTATCAATTTTTTAATTTTTCTGAGTGCCTTTTTCCATAGATTTCGGCTTCAAATCTGAGAATAATTTAGTTTATGGAGTTCAGGGTATCACGAGGGACCATGAGGACACAAAATCTCGAGAAAAAAAAATTTGAAATTTCATCGTTTTAGTAAGAAGGTACCTACCTTATGATTTTTTTGGAAAATTTTGAAAGGTCATAACTTTTTTTCTATTATAGATAGAAAGCTAAATCTTTCACTGAATTTTATCCCTTTCGAAGGACTACAATCTCTGAAAATTTCAGCTCATTAGCACCTATAGTTCCTGAGATAAAATCGTGTTAAGCAATTGGGGTGATTTATCAATTTTTCAATTTTTCTGAGTGCCTTTTTCCATAGATTTCGGCTTCAAATCTGAGAATAATTTAGTTTATGGAGTTCAGGGTATCACGAGGGACCATGAGGACACAAAATCTCGAGAAAAAAAAATTTGAAATTTCATCGTTTTAGTAAGAAGGTACCTACCTTATGATTTTTTTGGAAAATTTTGAAAGGTCATAACTTTTTTTCTATTATAGATAGAAAGCTAAATCTTTCACTGAATTTTATCCCTTTCGAAGGACTACAATCTCTGAAAATTTCAGCTCATTAGCACCTATAGTTCCTGAGATAAAATCGTGTTAAGCAATTGGGGTGATTTATCAATTTTTCAATTTTTCTGAGTGCCTTTTTCCATAGATTTCGGCTTCAAATCTGAGAATAATTTAGTTTATGGAGTTCAGGGTATCACGAGGGACCATGAGGACACAAAATCTCGAGAAAAAAAAATTTGAAATTTCATCGTTTTAGTAAGAAGGTACCTACCTTATGATTTTTTTGGAAAATTTTGAAAGGTCATAACTTTTTTTCTATTATAGATAGAAAGCTGAATCTTTCACTGAATTTTATCCCTTTCGAAGGACTACAATCTCTGAAAATTTCAGCTCATTAGCACCTATAGTTCCTGAGATAAAATCGTGTTAAGCAATTGGGGTGATTTATCAATTTTTTAATTTTTCTGAGTGCCTTTTTCCATAGATTTCGGCTTCAAATCTGAGAATAATTTAGTTTATGGAGTTCAGGGTATCACGAGGGACCATGAGGACACAAAATCTCGAGAAAAAAAAATTTGAAATTTCATCGTTTTAGTAGGAAGGTACCCCCCTTATGATTTTTTTGGAAAATTTTGAAAAGTCATAACTTTTTTTCTATTATAGATAGAAAGCTGAATCTTTCACTGAATTTTATCCCTTTCGAAGGACTACAATCTCTGAAAATTTCAGCTCATTAGCACCTATAGTTCCCGAGATAAAATCGTGTTAAGCAATTGGGGTGATTTATCAATTTTTCAATTTTTCTGAGTGCCTTTTTCCATAGATTTCGGCTTCAAATCTGAGAATAATTTAGTTTATGGAGTTCAGGGTATCACGAGGGACCATGAGGACACAAAATCTCGAGAAAAAAAAATTTGAAATTTCATCGTTTTAGTAAGAAGGTACCTACCTTATGATTTTTTTGGAAAATTTTGAAAGGTCATAACTTTTTTTCTATTATAGATAGAAAGCTGAATCTTTCACTGAATTTTATCCCTTTCGAAGGACTACAATCTCTGAAAATTTCAGCTCATTAGCACCTATAGTTCCTGAGATAAAATCGTGTTAAGCAATTGGGGTGATTTATCAATTTTTTAATTTTTCTGAGTGCCTTTTTCCATAGATTTCGGCTTCAAATCTGAGAATAATTTAGTTTATGGAGTTCAGGGTATCACGAGGGACCATGAGGACACAAAATCTCGAGAAAAAAAAATTTGAAATTTCATCGTTTTAGTAAGAAGGTACCTACCTTATGATTTTTTTGGAAAATTTTGAAAGGTCATAACTTTTTTTCTATTATAGATAGAAAGCTAAATCTTTCACTGAATTTTATCCCTTTCGAAGGACTACAATCTCTGAAAATTTCAGCTCATTAGCACCTATAGTTCCTGAGATAAAATCGTGTTAAGCAATTGGGGTGATTTATCAATTTTTCAATTTTTCTGAGTACCTTTTTCCATAGATTTCGGCTCCAAATCTGAGAATAATTTAGTTTATGAAGTTCAGGGTATCACGAGGGACCATGAGGACACAAAATCTCGACAAAGAAAAATTGAAATTTTAGTAAGAAGATACCTACCTAAGTTATGAATCTTTTGGAAAACTTTGAAAGGTCATAACTTTTTTTCTATTATAGATAGAAAGCTGAATCTTTCACTAAATTTTATCCCTTTCAAAGGACTACAATTTCAGCTCACGAAAAGAATTCTCATCTTAAACATATTTACCTTCCAAATCCTCTATGATGATGATGTCCGTGTCCCTCATTAATGCTTCCTTGACTCGAAGAAACTGTGCTGCTGTGCTGCGTTAATTTACGTGGAGTTGAATTGAAAATTCCTGATAAAGTGGAGCCGAAAAAGTCGTGGTGGTGGCTTTCGTGGTGGTGGCCTTGCAGCGAAGCTATAAATTCAGCTACAGGAGGTAGTCCCGAGGAGGCCGTCGAAGGTTGTGGGGCTATGTTAAAGCCTTTCATCAGTCGACGTTCTTTTTGACGGTTCTTTTTGCCTCCTGTACCCAATCCACTATGGGCTGTGCTAGTGTTCATGCCGGAATTTTTTAGAATTTCTATTAGTTCGAAGCGAAATGCTGAAATGTCTTGTTTGATTTCGTTTACGTCGTCTTCGGTTACGCCTTGGTTTTCGGCTTTTCGTTGTTCTACTGTTACATATCTTCTGACAAGGTTTCTCATTATACTCTAGAATAGCAAAAGTCGGTCAGAATTTGATGTTTACGAGGGTTTCGATTAAACAAGCTTATGTAATTGACTTACCTGATATCTAAAATCTCTTTCACTTGCTTGTTTGACCTTCCTCTGAAAAAAAATGAAAATGCAATGTCAACTGAGAATATTTTGTAGTTTTTAAAGCAATTTTGAATGAAAAATACATGTTGTCCTTAGATAAACTGACACATTTTGCAGGTAGATATCTCTAAAACTTGTCTTCTGTGCTTCTGGAAGGTGCATATTAAAACAGACATTTCATGCATTGTTCCAGACCGTCGCTGTCTACAGTATTTATAATTTAAACTTATATAATTTTAGCCCTGAAGATGGTACAAAAAAGTATCGAAAGCTTGATTCGTAATACAGAATTTTTTAATAAATCATCTCTATTACCCTAATCAACGCGCTCCAGTTCAACAGAACATCATTCAGTTCAGGAATTTTATGGATAACCTGCACTAACCTGAGCAGACAGCAGACTGCCACAGTAGAAGCGTAAATAGAATCGAAATAATAATGCAACTTTGTTGACATTTTTCTCCAATCAAAAAGCTATAAATGTCAAAATCGAATGCCAAAAAAAATGTAAAAATGTCAATTTTTTATCTGCTTATATTAACATCAATCCCTTCAACATGGTGCAATATCGAATTAACTGACTTCAAAATCGAATCTTATCATGTAGCGTCTTCAAAAATCTCAAATACAAGAACCAAACGTGATGTTACTGTAGCTGAAGCTGGAGAATTCCGATTCAAAGTAAACTTGTTCAACGATGGCAGGCTTTTTACAATTTGCATAAGAAGTAGATATTCTAGTATAATAACCGATAGTAGTGTATTTGTAAAAGCTCCTAATTATGATACAATTCCATTAGACTTCAGCAGAAATATTGGCCTTTATGAAGGTTTTATTGAAGAATTCAGCGATAATAGTTTTGTAAATGGATATGTCAAGGATAATAATTTTTATGGGCATGTTACTGTCAACGACAGTTTATATTACATAGACGAACTCAGAGAAAAAACTATCACAGCTAACAAAAATGCTCTAATTTTCAAAAAAGATTCAGTCATTTTCGGGCTATTGCTTAACAGAACAATAGCCGCAGAATTAATATACAAAAAACTAGTTGAAAGCAATTATTTTTTTAATAAATTCCAAACTTGGAAACAAAAAGGCAGACTTTGTCCGATGGTCGTAGTAATCGATAGCTCGTTTTTTAATTTAATCCACGACGAAAATATTGAAGCAGCCATTTTTCAAACGCTATTTTCTTTGGAAGAATCCAATGCGATTTTTAGATCCACTGATTTCGACGGCGACGGAGTCCCCGATAATATTGGCTTTTATGTTAAAAAGTTTATCGTTATGACTGAAACTAAAGATATCAATTTTATACCCGAATATAACGAAGAAGAAATGCCGATAAACGATTATTTGATCAAGTTTATGAGGTAGGTAAATATTATATTTTGCTTATCCAATTAATTGATTGATTATTTTATAGATTTGATGAGCTTCCATTCCACTGCCTAGGCATAGTGTTTACAGCACAAAAATTTATCAACGGTACTTTGGGGGCCAGCTACACACCTGATAGTACCTCGTTGTACCCGACTTCTGGAATTTGCGATAGGCCAGTACCACATATCGGTACTTTAAACGGTTTGGTGATTACAGCTTCGACTGTTCGCACTCCTTTGGTCAATCAAATAGTGTTTGAAGTTACCATTACTCATGAGTTAGGTAAGTTTGAAGCAAATTAACCAGTCTTGGACCCAATCGAACTTTTCAGGTCACAGTTTTGGAAGTTCTCACGACCTGAACTCAAGTTGCTTTGGTTATTTAATGTCACCCAAATCCTTTAGTGATTACTATGGTAATAGAACACATATGGTGTTTTCGAGTTGCAGCCGAGAGCAAATATTAAGAAATCTAGTGCTTAAAGGTGGATGTTTTGAAGCGGTAGAATCGTCGTTTTGTGGCAACAGTTTGATTGAAGAGGGCGAAGATTGCGATTGTGGATTGACTCGAGATTGTCTTGAAAAGGATCCCTGTTGCGTATCGAGGAGGACTCGAAAATATCCTTGCAAGGTTGATAAGAAAATAGGAATCGATTGTCATCCTTCGCAAGGGGAATGTTGCACGCTGGATTGTAAATATAGTACACATTTGGAACCTTTTGTGGTAAGTCAAAGTTTTTACAATTCCAATCGATTGAGTAAGTTCAGAAGTTTTTCAATTATCTGAAGCATTTCAAAAATGTTTTAGAAATGTAAATTGAAACTTTCAAAATATAAAAATTCTGGAACTGGAACTTGGGATTTGACTCAGAAGCCGACTTGTGACTGCTTTTACAATCAAAACTTGTTTTTTTGCAAGAAATTAAATTTTGATAAGTTGTCACAAGTTGTTTAATTATCTGAAGCATTTCAAATGTTTCAGAGATGTGAACTGAAACTTTTAAAATATAAAAATTCGAATTCGAGTCGACTTATGGCTTATATGTTTATCTTTGGAAAGAGCATTGAATTCTATATTCAAACCTCAATTGCTCAGTAACCGTTGAGCAAATTGTATTAAAACTTTCAGCATTTATAGCTCTTATTAGGCTCTGAGTGGCTTGTGATTTACAATATTTCCAAATTTATAGTTTTTGAGCAAATTGAGTTTGAAGTTTTTGACAAAATTTAGACTGAAAGGCAACTTTGAGGCTCAATTGCTCAAAAACTATCTGAGTTATCGCACTCAATTTTGCACAGATTTATAGAGAATTTAAGGCTTTTTCCAATGATGTATAATTTATTTCAATTTTCTCAAAATTTACCAAAGATATGGGCAATTGTTCATGACCATGTCAGGATTTTGAAAATTTTCCAGAGCCAAAAATAGGATTTTATTTTTATTTTTATGTCTGCTTGAAATGGCCATTTGGAATTAATATCAGGGTTGTTTTCAACTAATTTTGACCCGCTCTATCAATTCATAAAGTCAAAATTGAGCAAAACAAAAAAATAAAAAAATCGAATTTTTCATAAGGGTACCCCCTTTGAATTCTCATATCAAAATATTCAAACCTCAATTGTTCAGTAACCGTTGAGCAAATTGCATTAAAATTTCCAGAATTTGTAACTTTTATCAAGTTCTAAATGGCCTGTAATTTACAATATTTACAGATTTATAGTTTTTGAGCAAATTGAGTTTGAAGTTTTTGACAAAATTTGGACTAAAAGTCAACTTTGAGGCTCAATTGCTCAAAAACTATCTGAGTTATCGCACTGAATTTTGCACAGATTTATAGAGAATTTAAGGCTCTTTCCAATGATGTATAATTTATTTCAATTTTCTCAAAATTTACCAAAGATATGGGCAATTGTTCATGACCATGTCAGGATTTTGAAAATTTTCCAGAGCCAAAAATAGGATTTTCTTTTTATTTCTGTGTCTGCTTGAAATGGCCATTTGGAATTTATATCAGGGTTGTTTTCCACTAATTTTGACCCGCTTTATCAATTCATAAAGTCAAAATTGAGCAAAACTAAAAAATAAAAAAATCGAATTTTTCATAAGGGTACCCCCTTCAAATTCTGATATCAAAATATTCAAACCTCAATTGTTCGGTAACCGTTGAGCAAATTGCATTGAAATTTCTAGAATTTGTAGCTTTTATCAAGTTCTAAATGGCTTGTAATTTACAATATTTCCAGATTTCTAGTTTTTGAGCAAATTAAGTTTGAAGTTTTTGACAAAATTTGGACTAAAAGTCAACTTTGAGGCTCAATTACTCAAAAACTATTGAAGATATCGAACTCAATTTTGCACAGATTTATAGATAATTTAAGGCCCTTTCCAATGATGTATAATTTATTTCAATTTGCTCAAAATTCACCAAAGATATGGGCAATTGTTCATGACCATGTCAGGATTTTGAAAATTTTCCAGAGCCAAAAATAGGATTTTATTTTTATTTTTATGTCTGCTTGAAATGGCCATTTGGAATTAATATCAGGGTTATTTTCAACTAATTTTGACCCGCTCTATCGATACATAAAGTCAAAATTGAGCAAAACTGAAAAATAAAAAAATCGAATTTTTCATAAGGGTATCCCCTTTGAATTCTCATATCAAAATATTCAAACCTCAATTGTTCGGTAACCGTTGAGCAAATTGCATTAAAATTTCCAGAATTTGTAACTTTTATCAAGTTCTAAATGGCCTGTAATTTACAATATTTACAGATTTCTAGTTTTTGAGCAAATTGAGTTTGAAGTTTTTGACAAAATTTGGACTAAAACTCAACTTTGAGGCTCAATTGCTCAAAAACTATCTGAGTTATCGCACTGAATTTTGCACAGATTTATAGAGAATTTAAGGCTCTTTCCAATGATGTATAATTTATTTCAATTTTCTCAAAATTTACCAAAGATATGGGCAATTGTTCATGACCATGTCAGGATTTTGAAAATTTTCCAGAGCCAAAAATAGGATTTTCTTTTTATTTTTGTGTCTGCCTGAAATGGCCATTTGGAATTGATATCAGGGTTGTTTTCAACTAATTTTGATCCGCTCTATCAATTCATAAAGTCAAAATTGAGCAAAACAAAAAAATAAAAAAATCGAATTTTTCATAAGGGTACTACCTACCCCCTTTGAATTCTGATATCAAAATATTCAAACCTCAATTGTTCGGTAACCGTTGAGCAAATTGCATTAAAATTTCCAGAATTTGTAACTTTTATCAAGTTCTAAATGGCCTGTAATTTACAATATTTCCAGATTTCTAGTTTTTGAGCAAATTGAGTTTGAAGTTTTCAACAAAATTTGGACTAAAAGTCAACTTTGAGGCTCAATTACTCAGAAACTATTCAAGTTATCGAACTCAATTTTGCACAGATTTATAGAGAATTTAAGGCTCTTTCCAGTGATGTATAATTTATTTCAATTTGCTCAAAATTCACCAAAGATATGGGCAATTGTTCATGACCATGTCAGGATTTTGAAAATTTTCCAGAGCCAAAAATAGGATTTTCTTTTTATTTTTGTGTCTGCTTAAAATGGCCATTTGGAATTGATATCAGGGTTGTTTTCAACTAATTTTGACCCGCTCTATCGATTCATAAAGTCAAAATTGAGCAAAACTGAAAAAAAAAAAAATCGAATTTTTCATAAGGGTACCCCTTTGAATTCTGATTTCAAAATATTTAATTCTCAATTGCTCGATAACTTTTGAGCAAATTGCATTGAAATTTCCAGAATTTGTAACTTTTATCAAGTTCTAAATGGCCTGTAATTTACAATATTTCCAGATTTCTAGTTTTTGAGCAAATTGAGTTATAAGTTTTCAACAAAATTTGGACTAAAAGTCAACTTTGAGGCTCAATTGCTCAAAAACTATCTGAGTTATCGCACTCAATTTTGCACAGATTTATAGAGAATTTAAGGCTCTTTCCAATGATGTATAATGTATTTCAATTTGCTCAAAATTTACCAAAGATATGGGCAATTGTTCATGACCATGTCAGGATTTTGAAAATTTTCCAGAGCCAAAAATAGGATTTTCTTTTTATTTTTGTGTCTGCTCAAAATGGCATAAAATCTTCATTCTGTGAAAATTTCAGCTTGTAACTCCGACGCGCCCATAAAAGTCAAAATATATCAAAAGGAGCACTCTAGTAAAATACATTTCAAGCATTGAAGTAAAGGTGCAACACCGGTTCTAGCGCAAAATCAGTCATTTTTACATGTAAATCTCCATGAGATAATCAAAGGTCCGATCTGCCATTTTTTGTACCGTTCAAGGTCATCCGTCTAGTCTGCCAGCCGCCGCTAAGCCTTGCCCCATTTTTAGTGTCCGTGACTTCTATCGTTCAGGGTCATTGCTCGTGACTTGGTACCTTATTCAAGGTACTTCGTACTGTCGATGACGTAACTAATAATAAAATCCGCCTCGTATTTAGTCTAGTTGCAGATGTAAGTTGCACGAGGCGGGAGCCAACTTTCAAGTTATGAGTTTTACGTTATGTAAATGGGGCCCGGAGTACTAAGCGCCAGAAATTAGGGGCCCGTAATACGGGTCAGTTCGATAGCTGTCTCTAGACCTGTCTAGCTGTATACAGACCTGTCTAGACCTGTATAGCTGCAGACAGACCTGTCTCTAGACCAGTATAGCTGCGGCAGCTGACCAGTTAGTGCGACCAAAGAAAGACTTGGGCACTGGAAAGGAGGCTAGAAATAATCCTACACTTTATTTTTTCCCAAGATAGATTTTGACATTGAAAACTTTGAAAAATAAACAATAACGCTTGACCCTGATTGGTGGCAAAATGAGGTGTTTCTGCAGGTTGACAATAGCGACCAATAAGCGGCATTAGCGGCATTGTTTATGTTTCAAAGTTGACAATGCCAAAATCTATCTTGGAAAAAAATAAACTGTAGAAATTCATTAAAATTTCACCCCCACTCCAAAATGGTACGAAAATTGCCAGAACGGATCTTAAATTTTCTTATTGAGATTTACATGAGAAAATGACTGATTTTGAGCTAGAACCGGTGTTGCCCCTTTACTTAAAAGTTCTTGGGATTTGATTCAGAAGCCGACTTATGTCTTTTTTAATAACTGAAGTAGTCTACTTTGAGTCTCAAAGTTGAACTTTGTATTCTCTCATATTTCAGAATTGTCAAGACTTTGATAAATCCTGTCCATGTCCGATCAACGAAGCAAATTGCAACTGTGGCCTAAACGGAATGTGTATCGATAACCAGTGCCACAGCCTCGAATGTGTGCGTCTCGACTTGGAAGAATGTCAATGCCAACCGAAACCGATTGCCAAATTTTGCAGAATTTGTTGCCAATATGGAAACAGTTGCGTGCCAGCAATCGAAATTACGGAAAAGTTCTCCAGAGAAAATGTTTCTTTCGTTAATAACTCACCGAAATTCAATGCCAAACAATACGTTAGCAAGAGATTCTGCTCGGCCGGCGAATGTGCGACGCTTCAGTTTTTCCGAGGAAATATTGGCGAATATTGCTTGCACAAGGGAAAACTGGGCAAATGCCAGCGGGATTCGCATTGTGAAATTTTTAGGTCGAGACAAATATTTCCCATATTTGAGGGCAACTCAGCGAAAAATTCATCTTGTTTCTTAAATGATTATCTAGTTTCATTGTTATTTGTTGCTTGTTTTATTAAAACATGTTTTGTCTATTCTTCTTGGAATTTATTGTATTATCCCTTAGAGAAAACTTTTATCGGGAAAAAGTTTGCAAAACTCAATTTTCAGTTTTCTCGTAGTTTTATAAGTAAATCAACTTACCCTTATAGTTCTCATATGTTCCTTTTTCGCAGCCCTAGAACCACACAATTTTCTCTTCAGCCATTGAATAACATACCAGCCACTTTTCATCGTTGGAATAATGTTAAACGGGGGCGGCACGGTACCGCCTTCCTCAAAATAACTGATCCACAACTTACTCCTGGCGAACTTCCATTCGGTGTCAGCACGTTCCGATATCAACTGATAAGAGTGATTCATCATAGCTATCAATAAATTTAGAAGTACCACGATATTGATCACCGAATAAGTACCAAACATCAGCATCCCCCAGAATCTTGTGAAGATTTTGATTTCGTTTAAGTCAAAGCTGTCCAGGTCGATTAGGCCGAATACTGCCCAGAACAATGTTTGAACTGTTTCGAATAAACTATAAAAAATAATTTCAAAAGTTAAGTAAGTTTTCGCTGACTTTATATTTTAGGGTGCAAATAATGATATTGAGAAGATGACAATTCTTACTTGGAAAATCGTCTCCAAATAGTACAAGCATTAGAATCGCTGTCGGCTAAATTGGAACCTGACGAAGCGTCATCCGGATCTTTGCACCTTTTCTTTTCCGCATCGGCATAATACCAAAGGAGCTGATTTAGGCCTGCAATAAATAATTATTAAGTTTTCAATTTATGATTCAAATTGTAAGGTACTTGCCGCAAGAGAACGCAAAAAGCACCAGGACGTACAAAAAAAAGAATTTCATAATGTCCATCACCATTCTGGATAGGGATACTTGAAGAGGGCCCAAATGTGGGTTGACTGAGAAGATGTAGACTAGCTTTAGGGAACTGGAATTTGAATGTATGGGTGTTTAATTTAATTAGAATCTAGTTAAATACAGTTAGTAAATTTATTATTAACAATGTAACTTTTTCATAATATCACAAATCCGGCTACTGAATTTCATCAAATTTCAATTGCGTATATATTACTAAATAGACATTGTAGTCTAAACGGTCGAGCGAGTTTTGTGTATATGTGCAAATAAGATTAAAATTTAAATTCTGTTCGGAAATGGGAAATTTCGCTTGTCAAAACTTGGTCGAATTCGGATCCGGTGAACAAATTGCTTTCAAAATTAACACTCTGTAATGTATAATGAATAATCTCTAATGCATGGTGAATGAAAGGGAAATCAAATAATGATTTATTTTCTAATTGAGTGGTAATTTATTATGTATATAGGTATAGTATTATGTGGGCAAGTCAAAACATGCCTGCTCATTGACAAAGTAATCTAAATTACAAAATAATCATTCATATGACCATCCGAATTTTCCTTCATCATGAAAATGGTTATGATACACTTTTTTTTAAATATGTGATCAGCAGTGCCACCACTTTTACTACACTTAGCTGCGTCCACTAATAGATTGTGAGATAGGGGCTGTTAAGTGGAGTCATTTTTTTTTGTCTGGCATTTTAAGGGCTGAATGTGGCTACTAAGCTGATGAGAATATGGGTAGTTTTAATGCCGGCCTCCCGTTCGAAAATTTGTGGAAGAAAAAAATTGATTTACATGAAGAATTTTTATAATTAATAAGGGTCACAGCAGATGTTTGTCCCTGATGGACCATGTTAGATTGAAAATTCGTTAATGCTATTTTATGAAGCCAAGATGCACTTAAAGAACGGGCCTCCCAAGGGCATAGTTCTCATAGGTCTAAACTTGGGAACGCTGAGACACAGCCGCTATAGACGAGACCTTCATCCACAAGTTTCACAGTCTCGACTATACCAAGTCGTACCGTCGTACCCGTCTAAGAAGGCAGGTATTTTAGGCTCGTACCTTATCAGGCATAAAGCAGTCAAGACCAACCTTGCCTTGCATTGCCGCATCGTGTGAACCGTGAATTTATATTAAAATTATTGCTAACATCAGCAAAGTTAATCTATTTTCAATAATCCGAGGGTGACCTTTTTTAGAAATTTACTTAATTTGTATAATGTGTACTTTATTGACATGCCCCAATGCCAGCGGAAGAACATCTTACGGGTTTACAATGATTCAAAAACTTAAAATAAAAGCATCTATTTCTTCCGGATCGTTATCCTCGTTTGCATGGTCTGTTATGGCTGTGCTATATTCTTATGTTCCATGTACTTCATGTAGAGAATCGTCTTGGAAGGTGTGTTAGACTTCACGTATGTGCTTGATATGGTTTTGTGCCTACTTCTGTGTCGACCTTCGTGGTGCTTTGTCGGTTATTCTATTGGTTTGTGGTAGTCATAATGGATTGTCATCTATTGTACTGGTTTATGAACTGTCGTGGTGACTTGCGAATTGTTCGCCTTGGTTGTGGACACTTGTAGCGGTTTTGTCAGCTGTAGTAGTTGCTTGCTGACTATCGTGGTGGCTTACAGATTGTTCGCTTTGGTTGTGGACACTTGTAGTGGTTTATGGACTGTTGCTATTTGGTGTTTACAGTCACCAGATCTTGGTTCCGCCCCTGGTTGACTGTTTTTGTTACTGCCATTGTCTAACAATTTGCTTCACTAGTAAGTTTTCCAATCCTTTGTTTGCGTTTGAATACTTATCGTTAAGACTTCCCTAAAATGGTTGGTGGATACTTACTTTAGTCTTTCGAATATTTTCAACTCTTCAATATGTTCTTCGATGGTTTCTGAAAAACTTATGATGTCATCCATATAATATATTATCATTTCTTTTCATTTTAAATTCCAAAAGACCATATCCGCGAGTTATTGAAAGGCAGAGGGAGCATTACACAATCCGAATGGGAGAACGTTGAATTCGTACGAGCCATATGTCTTTGTGCTACGAATGCCATATTATATTGTTTAGATTTTTCTTCTACAGGTACTTGCCCGTATCCTGAGAACATGTCTAAAGTGATGAAATATTTTGATTTTTTCAAGTAACTTAATATGTCATCAATTTGAAGTAATGGAAAGTTTGCGTCTTTGTCACACTATTGAGTTTTTTATAGTCTACGTAAAATCTTGTTTCGTCGTGATGATGCCGTATTCCAACATTTCCTTTATCTGCTCGTCTATCTTTTCTGTTTCATATTTTGATACCGTGTAAGGGCGCCTTTACACTGGCTCTATTTCTATTCTATGTTCTGTCAAAGTTGTATTGCCCATGTTTCTCGGAGACGTCATTATATTCATCCAGAAGTTTTTGTAATTCCCTTTTTGTGTTATGATCCGCTATGTTTTCCAGGTGATGGTCTTCTCTTGTTACTACTTCTTTTTCGATATTTAATATGTTGCACGGTCTCTCTGTGTTCTCATGTTCTATTGTTGTACCACTGCGTAGACTTGTTTGACTACTTAATTTGACTATTATAAATAATGATTCGCCTTTTGAATATACATTTATGTGATTCTATAGTTGGTACTTTTCTAGCCAGCATATTGGAATTATAGTTACAGCGGTATGTGATGTTTTTGTTGGACGTAGTTCTATTACTCTTGATTTTTATGTAGCGCAGGAGTGATCTTCCTTTACACCGAGTTTCACGTAACTTGGATGCTCATCGATCGTTATGTTACACAATATATCCTCTGGTATGAGCGTAGTCTTTCTGTTCTTGTATATCCGGATTTTTATGTCTGTGTCTCTAAATACGTCAGTGATGATTTGCTTCATCGACTGCCAGGTTCTACCTTTTAGCCCCCATCATTTTCGTTGTATGCTTATTGACTTGATTCTCTTTTCTTGTGCGTAATGTTATTTTTATGTAAAAAAATAATAAAAATAAATATTTTTGCAATCTTCAAATCGCTTAGGTGTGGTTCAAAATCTTCAAATTTGTCAAAAAAATCAAAGTGAAAATAATCGGTTGTGTTCGCTTACCTTCTTCCTTGGTGCACTTTCCATCCAGATAACACGCGGTGAAAATTATCTTTTAATTTTAAAGAAGCGGGTGCGGATTGCGGTTGAAACGGCGAAATCTTGTACCGATGTGTCTCTTTTCTTGAGTACGGAACTGCGCGCATGCACCTTTTATGGGCTAGCGAACAGGTATTTTCGCGGTAAATACTTATTATTAAATTTGAATATTAATATTAAGAACATAGAAATCTTTAGATTTGCTCAATTGATATTGAATATAGAAAGTTTTATTTAATTTTCAACACAATTTTTCGTTTTTTGCCAACATCTGTATAGATTTCTTAATGCCGGGTTTTCTCTGCGTTATCACCTTGCTTTTCTGTCGTTACTTGTCCTACTTTTCCTGGTGCTTTATTAAGATTTGGGAACATTTCTTTCACTTGGTTGCCTAATTCTCTGGTTTCCATATGACGTCTGTTTATCCCAAAAAACATGTAGGTAGTGGGTTCTCGTGTATCTTCAATCCTATTGTTAATTTCTTCCCGTGTGATTTATTTTTCCTGCTGAATCGTCCAAACTTGATGCTCGGTGTTTGTTTTTGGCTTAAGTCTTTCATGGCTATACCTGATGCTGTTTCTTTTTTGTTTTGACTTTTGTTTGCTTTAGTGACATTGCTTGTCCTTTTATAATAATATTGTTTCGACTTAAGTAATGGTTCTAGGACAATTCTAGACCAAAATCGGTCATTTTTCCATGTATATCTCCATAAGGAAATCTGAGGTCCATTTTACTAGTTTTCGGACCATCTAGTGGGGGTAGAATTTCCAAGTAGCCTCGCCCTCTTTCCAGCGCCCAGCCCTGGGAGTATGTAACGAATAGATATTTTCTCTATCTCTATTGACGTCCCTTCTCTATTGATTTCGGAAAGAGAGAAGAAGATAGCAACTAGCAAGTGCCATGGGGATAGGTCGCGCTACCTGTCCAGCCGCCGCCGACTCAGGGACATCGCACATACAGGCGACTTAATACAAGGTACCTTGTACTGATGATGACGTAACTCGCAATCGAGAATAGCTCGGTTTGTTTTCATCTTTTCATAAATTCCATTCCTAAAATAATCAGGTATGGGGCTGCATTGATTGCACTCATTTTGCATATGAAAGTTTTGCTTGCTATCTATATTGGCTCTGTTGTGTCTCCTAGTAGGTACCGGTATTCTATGTCCCCCTGCTATTATTAATATCACATTTAAGTTTGTTAAACTATGCCAGTGTGCTGGCTGTGCCCTTCGGTTCCGATGGCTGGGACTTCAAATTTCGCCATCCTTATGCGTTTGGGTATCTTTGTCTGCAGGTCTCTGCAAAATAACCGTATTTCCCACAGTTGTAACACTTTTGGTTCATTTTAGAGGCTGACTACTTTGCCTAATTTGATTTCTATGATTGTAGCTGTCGTTTGGTTTATCTGTCTGCGAGGTGGTGTTTTTCGTAGTCACTCTGTTCTGCCATTCTCTTGTATTGTTCAAATTTTGATTCCTATATCCGTTATTTTGACGCCCTGACCCATTATTATGCTGCGTTGGTTGAGCTGAGGAATAATTTGTTCTTTTCGGCCAACTCTGTTGATGTGACGATATCTGTCTAGACCTTTGGTTGCCAAATCTTGACATGGCGACACCAATACAATAACACTATACAATATAAAATAAGCTAATATAATAATTATGTATCCTGTAGTTTCATTAAATTACTCAAGAACAAAATATTCACAACTATTCCTATGGATATCACGTTCTACACCAACTAGCACTAATAAAATAGTATATTTCCTAACTAGTGCGGAAAGGTGGCCCAAAACCCAACAAGTCACCGCTCAGATTAAGCTAGGAAAGGTGAAAAGGCTGATATGTCTAGGAATAACGGGAGCAATGTCAACTTGCCCCACCGCAGCCCTAGAGACGCTACTCAACATGCCTCCACTTCACCTATGTGTGAAAAAGGAGGCAATAACCAGCGCTCACAGGCTATTCCAAATAGACAAGTTCAAGCCTGGCGATCTGAGGGGACATCTGAGAATCATTCATCTAATAAAACTGGAGGATACCAGCAAACCAAGTGACCACATGATGGTCAGATTGGACTTAGAGATTCCCTTCGCAGTGGTAATAAACGACCGCCAATCATGGGAGAATAAAGAACTACCAGAAGCAGACAACGCATCTCTGTGGTACACAGATGGATCCAAGCTAATGGAAGGAGCTGGACTGGGCATTTCCAGCCCTAACTTCAGGCTCTCCAAGGCATTGGGTAAACAGCTTGCCATAGATATATGTGCACAAGAGTGTCTTAACCAAAGCCTCAAAAGAAAACACATCTTCATACTATCGGACAGCCAAGCTGCCTTAAAAGCCTTAAGGGCTTTCAAATGCACGTCAAAACTAGTCTGGGAGTGTAAACAGACCCTAAAAACACTAGCGACGCATAACCAGGTAACGCTGATGTGGCTGCCTAGTCATCGAGGCATAGAAGGAAACGAAGAAGCAGATGGCTTCGCAAAGGAAGGGGCATCAACACCATACCACGGACCAGAGCCCTACTGTGGCTTAATGAAAAGCCACATCATGGAAGAACTCAACAAATGGGAGAAAGACCAACTGTCATCATATTGGAGGCACACACCGGGACTCAGACAGTCAAAAAGGTTTATTGCCCTTTCAGCAAAAAGAGCTGAACAGCTCCTAAACATGAGCAGACCAGACATAAGATTGGTGGTGGGATTGCTCACAGGACACTGCCCAGTAAAATACCATTTAAGGTTAATGGGCAGAGCGGAAGACGATCTCTGCAGATTCTGCTCAGACGCAATAGAAACCGCAGAGCACCTGCTCTGCGAATGTCCAGCCCAATTCTGCAAGAGGCTCAAATTCCTCGAGGGGGCAACACTGTCACCACAAGAAGTGGGCCAACTAACACCCAGGAAAATAGCTTCCTTCGGCACAAGTCTACGCTTCCTGGAGACAATTTGAGATGTACAGTCATGTACAAAATATCTGCAAAGGTAGCAGTGCTGAGCGGCTGAAAAGCCGAAACGACTCCCACGCAATCTACAATCTACAATTTACAGAACTGAAGAAATCAGTCAGCATTTTCAGAATATGTTTGTCAGCTATCCATACTCTAACGTTACCATCTAATTACGCAGATGAAACAGTTTATACGAAGTCAATCCGAACACCAAAAAAAATTGACCGACTAGAAGAGGCCGTCTAGCGTCAGTTAAAACTGCAAGTGACGTATTCTGCACGATCAGCGTACCTATTTTTAAAAATTGTATTCTTGCAATAGGTTAGTTTTAGGGTCAAAGAGATTGTAATAGGTTAATTTTGAGTTTAGAAAAATGTTGTGTCCTAGTAAAGATATGCTTTCGGCAATGTTTCGGAATATATTTTTCCTTTTTCAAGCCTTAAACTATTGTTTTTGGAGTCCGTGCAGGATGGAGAGCGTCACTTCTTAACATACTTTAGGGATAGCAATAAATTTTCCCAAATTTTAAAGGACATGGCAGTAGAAACGTGTATTCTTAGGCACCGGTCAATTTTTAAAATTTTTGGATATGTTGTAGGCTATATCAAGCCAAACATTTTTTTCCCTATGACTCTTTTGTGGCTATACCGAATACCGGGTGGCACTAAAATGCTCTTTCAAAGAGCATTTTAGCAGAAATGGATCATTTATGTTATAATATAGGTAAACATCCAGGTAATCCATAATTAAGTTAAAAAGACTTGCTAGATAACATACAGGGTGTATCTATATAATGATCAATATTGAAAATATATAAACAGGGCCAGCGACTAGACCCATAGGCTTTATTGGGATCAGTTGACTATTCTACTGCAGGATCATCATTGATTGTCCTGCATGTTATTGAAATTTGTGCATCTTCGGCAGCTCGGCTTCGGCAGCGCCGCCTCGATTTGCCTAAGCTGGGTACATAATATTACTCCCTATGTGTCTAGTAGGTTGGTCCAGTATGAACCATACTTTTCCATTGAATATCTACGATGGATACATGTATGAAATCTTAAATATTGTCTTTCACGTCAATTAACTTTTTTGTGTAGCTATAGCCAATTTTAAGCCATTGTCCAGTCGGTCATCTTGACAGACAGATAAGCAATGCATTTAACGTCAGTTAAGACCAATTGGTTAACAAATGACGCTTAATTAATGGTTTTTCTGTCAAGATGATCGCATAAAATTGGCTTATATCGTGCTCCTTTGAAGTTTATACTCTGACTTTTCTACATTTCGGTTTTTTTTTGACAGAAAATGTAGCCAATGCACAATGGAAATAAATACATTTGTGTTTGGCTTTATTAGATGCGAAAGTCTATGTTAACATACTAATAGTGTTGTATAGCAAGTTTTTGCTGAATTTTCTGGGTGGCTACAAATTCGTGAAAAGACTATGAAAGAATGTCGGGGAAGTTAGCAACACATTGGAAGCAGAATCGCCTAAACATGTTCCTGCTTGTGCTGCTATGGTCCTGCCTCCTCCTGCTCCAAATTAGTCCCCAACAACAAGTACTATTTTCGAGATGCAGCGATTTTAATTCTGGTTGCTAACTTTACCCTTGGCGATACACTGGAAGCAGGATTGCTCAAACATATCAGGTTGCTGATTGTGCTGCTATAGTCCTGCCTCATTCTGCTTTAAATCACACCCCGGCAACAAGTATTATTTTCTAGATACAGGGATTTCTATTATGGTTTGCAACTTTACACTTGGCAACGCATTGGAAGCAGGATCGCTCAAACATGTTCCTGTTTGCGTTGCTATGGTCCTGCTTCCATTTTCACCCCAGCAACACCTAATATTTTTGAGATACTTACACACTGATAGCATTAAAAGAGTCTAGTCGTAGGAATAGGGAGTGCTCGAGATATCCTTGCCAAATGTATCGTAATGGATGCTTATCTCTATATTATGGTATTATAGATGCAGAGAGCTACTCCAATTCAATTCAATCCTTGTATAAGCTATTTTCGTCTAAAATATCAACATACGAAGACTAACATTCATTACAAAAAGACAAATTAATTTGGATTAGGACTTTTCGTCTCATTATGATAGATATGGCAACGGTGTCGAGAGCTCTCCAGTGTGTATCTCAAAATAAAAGGTGTTGCAGGGGTGAAAATTAAAGCAGAATGAGGCAGGATTATAGCAACACAAGCAGGAACATGTTTGAGCAATTCTGTTTTCAGTGTGTGGTCAAGGGTGTTAGTTAGGTACCAAAATAAAAATTACTGTATCTCGAAAATAGTACGTGTTGCCGGGGTCAGATTTGAAGAAGGATTATAGCAGCACAAGCAGGAACCTGTTTCAGCGATCCTTTTTCCAATGTGTTGTGAAGCAAGTGAGCAACCAAAATGGAAATCGATATATTTCGAGAAAACGGTGGGTGTTGCTTGGAGCAGAGATGCATCCTAAAGATCCTGCTTCCAATGTGTTGTTAGCTTCCCCGACATTATGAAAGATAATAATGTATGAAATAGGAATGTTTAATATACAGGGCGTTTCACAAACATCGAAACGTTAAGGGATACTATATGGTCGATTAAAAAAAAAAACAAGCTTGGACACCTTAATTTTGTATTCAAAGGGGAAGCTTTTTGACAGTATTTCACTAGGGTGCACCTCCTGGATGGGGTGACTTTCACCACTTTTTTTGATAGGGAAGATGGGTTGAGTGGTACCTTGTTTTAAAGGTATTTTGGTTCTCGTCACAAGGGCGTATTTTTTTGAAAATTCAATGATTAGTTTTCAAGAAATTCACTGTTAAAGTTGGTATAGGCTAAATAAGAGTTCGAGAGGATAGTGCAAGGAAAAGTGTTAATTCGAGAATAACAGAGCTGAGAATCATGGTTATCGTGAGATTAACTTTAAAGACAATGATTTTTAATCTCTAACTTCCCTATCAAAAGATTAGTTCTTGGAGTTTGTGTATGGATATTGTGGTCCCGTTTTTATGTGCAGCAATGTTACCTAAAAGCAACTTCGAAAAGTTCTCACTCTCGTTTCCAATGTCAGTCCTATTCTAGCCATGAAAAGTACACTTTATTATAAGCTGAATGTTGTATTAATAGTTGCCCCAGATGGATATATTGATAGATATACATGCACCTTATTTTAGTGACTCAAGAATTAAGAAACAATGATGATTCAAATAGCCAGCATTTCATGGTTTTTAGGATATTCAAAATATGAGGAACATTATCCTCAAAATAATCTTCTTCGCTCTGTTTAAGATGCTGCAAATCGGTACGAACCTGAAATAGTAAATGTTTAGTCAGAGTTTAAACTTCACATTAGCTTTGCGGGTCTCCCGGTATAGCTACACAAAAAAGTAGATACCTAGCAAAAGAAAAATGCTTCTTTGACGTAAACAACAATATTTATCTGAGATTTCAAATATCCATCCGTAGATATTCAATGGAAACATTACATATTTTCAATATTGTTCATTATAGGTACACCCTGTATGTTATCTATGCAAGTCTTTTTCACTTAATTGTAGATGTCTACTTTATTATTACATAAATGATCTATTTCTGTCTGTCATCGCGTAAAAAAACCACAACACACAAAAGCATGAAAAATTCGCTTTGAAAGAGCATTTTCGTGACACCCGGTATAGCCACAAAAACTTATAAGGTGAAAAATGTTTAGATTGATATAAGCTACAACATATCCAAACATTTCAAAAATCGACCAATGCCTAGGATTACACGTTTCCAGTGCCATGTCCTTTGAATGAAGTTGGCTAAACATTCAAATTTATTTATGTGTTTTTATTAAAGAAGGTCCACTTCCACTAAAACAATAGTCCATTTTCAAGATTTTGACAAGCTGTCATAAAGAACTCGATAAGACCTTCAAAACGAGATATGACACGAGCCTTATTATCACCCAGCTAGGGGGTTTTCAGAAGACTTACCACCAGATAAATCACAAAAAAATCAACTTTTTACTTAACGAAATATGATGTTTCAATAATTAATAACACGGTTTAATAAATTGCGAAAAAAATTATTCAAACTGTGGTATTCTTCATGAAAACACTTAACAAAATTACCCTGTTGAAACCCACAAATTCGTCGTTATCCAAACAAAGTTATGTAAAATGACGATGCAACCCCCTCGTGTAAAATTGCGGTTCCGGGTTATCGTGGCCGGGGCCTCGTTATCTATTATTATTGGGATTTCAACAATGCGCATTTGTATCAGTTTTCCCTCTTGGAAACAACAAAAAAAAAACGCAGGATCGTTCCATACAACATACAAACCGCATGATGATTAACTTTATGCAAATTGCATTTCAAACGGGCAATTTATATTGACATTTTGAGGCTATTTTTTTTTTGTAGGCGATCAATGAACGGCAATTAAACCGATGCAAATTAATTCATTTGAGCAGAAATTCAATTACATACTTTGTTTTTGAATTGAATATTTGCAGCCTTGTTTTAGATTATACAGGTTTAATCTGAAGAAAATTTCATCTCATTCCAAAAATGTTCTATATTTCTTTTCATTCAAAAAGGGCTCACTCGTAAAAGATTTATGCGAAAAATGCAGCTTTTAAGGTGACATCCGGTCGTATTTCAGTCAGCGGCAATGTTTAGGCAAACAAATTTCCTTTTATATTATACACGTAGTTTCCATATAAATATGCGAAGAGAGTTAAGGGCCTTATGTACGTGACATATTTTCATATGATATTAATTTTCTCGAGAAGTTGTTTACTCTTCTTTGAAGGAATTTTTAATACTCAAATTAATAATTTCCAAGAAAAACATTTTTCACTCACCTGAAAATATTTGCGGCAGAAAACAAACCTTCGGATATCAACATGGGATCCCAAGCGTCCCAATCCTTTCTCGCTATGACTTCGGGATTTTGCATCACCTGAAAAAAAAAATTCCAATTTATTCTCGGAATTCTTTCGCACATAAATAAAACATCACCTCGTAATAGGAGACAACCCTTAAGGCCACTGTGGCAACGTATAACGAATTCGTAATAAAATCGATAACATTCCACATATCTCGCACATATTCCTCCAGGCCTACGTCCCAGAGCTGTTTGATTTCGCTCCAGATTAAACCTGAAATAATATTATACAATTTCAATAATTACAATATTTCTTGTATAATAAGAAAAGTTTTGTGTTGACTTTGTAGCAGCCTTTATATGTAAGTGAAAAATTCAAAAAAGGAAAGAGCAATCAAAAAATGTTTGCCCTTTGTGCAGCCCTTTTCAAAGACCTAATTTTAAATTTCAAAGGGAATACAGATTAAAACATGGAAAGATAATATTAGTAGAAGTAAATTGAATTTTTTTTCTACTAAGAAATGTGTGTCATACCTAACTATATTGAATCTAATAATGGGTATTCATTTCTAGAAAATGAAAAGTTAGTCGCCTCGTTCAAAAGAGAGCAACTTCATTTTAATTAAAAAAAATTCCTAAGCGGCTAAAGTGAACCGCATTTCAACTTTAAAGTGCAAATAGAGTTTTTTTTTTTTTTGTTTTTCGACTTACCACTTACGTATGAAAGGATGATCCATTCTACCAGAGAAGGCTTGGAGCCTCGTTGAATTATAATTTCCTCGTCGCCGCCGTTGAAAAAGAGTTGACGTTGCGAAGCCAGAATTAACATGACTGTAACGATAAAATGATAATGGCAAACAAATCTTATTTAGTGTGAAACTGATGTTTTTCTTCTGATACCGAAACTTTTTCTTACATTTTCAATTCCCCAAAGTAAATAGTTACAAGTTCTGATATGTTTTTCCTTAGAGTTTAATTTCGAATCTAATTAATATTATGTCAAAACAACAAATTGCCTTTTAAACTCTTGCTAATCTAAAATATTCTACTTACATAAAAACGTGAAATAGCTGGCTGAATGGCAAATAAATTTAATAAAAGGTTTTCTCATAGTTTGTCCGATGACAGAGTGAGGGGCCATTATGTAAACTATGGAGAAAAACGGAAATAGAATGCCTATTCTGACAATTTCGAAAGCTTGGAGTAGCATATTTTTCCGACGGAATCCTGGAAGGCCTTCGTACCAAATCGAAGCCAACAGTTGCTGGACGTTTGAGTGGGCTACAAACTGAAACAGAATTATTATTATAGTTGATTTTGACTAAGGCCCGGTTTATTCATTTTCAGATGAATTTGCTGCCAGTTAAATTGACCGTTTTATAATTCTATTGGTTGACGAATAACTGGCCGACCAATGGGATTACAAATTGCGTTATTATCTGTCAGATTGCATACCAGAATGTGAATAAACCGGCCCTAAAACAGCTACAAATTTAATATGGTGTAATATAAGCTGAAATTAGAAATAATAAATAAATAAAGAATTGGCAGTCATGACATAATTCGTCAGAAAATCATAAAGTTCCTGTAAAATCGCCTTTGGAGGTTCCTATAGAAAATACTTCGGAACATTCCAGCAACTTGAAATCTCCAGAATTTATTAATTAGAGTTTTTTCACGATAGAAAAAAAATTAGAAGTTGATATAAGACTCACAACTGAAGTTGAGAATTATTTTAATCATTAATAACTGAGAAAATCATAAAATTCCTGTGAAATCGCCTTTAAAGGTTCCTAAAAAATACTTCAAGCTGTCCCAGCAACTTAAAACTTTTAGGATCCATTAATTAGAGTTTTTCCATGATACAAAACAAATTAGAAGTTGATATGAAACTTGCAACTAAAGTTGCGAATTTTTTTACTCATTAATACCTGAGAAAATCATAAAGTTCCTATAACATCGACTTTGAAGATCCCTGAAAAATACTTCGAGCTATCTCAGCAACTTGAAGCTTTCAGGATCTATTAATTAAAGTTTTTCCATGAAACAAAACAAATTGGAAATTGATATGAAACTTGCAACTGAAGTTGCGAATTTTTTCACCAATTAATACCTGAGAAAATCATAAAATCCCTATAAAATCGAATTTGAAGATTCCTAAAAAATACTTCGAGCTATTCCAGCAACTTGAAACTTTCAGGATCAAATAATTAAAGTTTTTCCATGATACAAAACAAATTGGAAGTTGATATGAAACTTGCAACTATAGTTGCGAAGTTTTTCACTCATTAATACCTGATAAAATCATAAAATTCCTATAAAATCGACTTTGAAGATTCCTGAAAAATACTTCGAGCTATCTCAGCAACTTGAAACTTTCAGGATCTCTAAATTAAAATTTTTTCATGATAAAAAACAAATTGGAAGTTGATATGGAACTCGCAACTAAAGTTGCGAATTTTTTTACTCATTAATACCTGAGAAAATCATAAAATTCCTATAAAATGGACTTTGAAGATTCCTGAAAAATACTTCAAGCTATCCCAGCAACTTGAAACTTTCATGATCTCTTAATTAGAGTTTTTCCATGATACAAAACAAATTGGAAGTTGATATGAAACTTGCAACTAAAGTTGCGAATTTTTTTTACTCATTAATACCTGAGAAAATCATAAAATTCCTATAAAATCGACTTTGAAGATTCTTGAAAAATACTTCAAGCTATCCCAGCAACTTGAAACTTTCAGGATCTTTTAATTAGAGTTTTTACATGGTACGAAACAAATTGAAAGTTGATATGAAACTTGCAACTAAAGTTGCGAATTTTTTTATTCATTAATATCTGAGAAAATCAGAAAATTCCTGAAAAATACTTCGAGCTATCTCAGCAACTTGAAACTTTCAGGATCTATTAATTTAAGTTTTTCTACGATACAAAACAAAATGGAAGTTGATATGAAATTCGCAACTAAAGTTGCGAATTTTTTTATTCAATAATACCTGAGAAAATCATAAAATTCCTATAAAATCAACTTTGAAGATTCCTGAAAAATACTTCGAGCTATTCCAGCAACTTGAAACTTTCAGGATCTATTAATTAAAGTTTTTCCATGATACAAAACAAATTGGAAGTTGATATGAAACTTGCAACTAAAGTTGCGAATTTTTTCACTCAATAATACCTGAGAGAATCATTAAATTCCTGTAAAATCGCATTTGGAGGTTCCTAAAAAATACTTCAAGACATTCCAGCAACTTGAAACTTTCAGGATTTAATAATTACAGTTTTTTTTATGATACAAAACAAATTGCAAGTTGATATAAAGCTCACACTTGGAGTTGCGAATTTTTTTTAGTTTGTAACAAAATTTCCTAATCCCTACGCCACTGGTCCCCTGTATAATTTAGTTTTCTTTGTTAATATAAAGCCCAATATACAGTAATCAATTTTCTCTATCGGTTCTCGTTTAATTCTTCCCGTGTATTCAACTTCCCTAATAATTATCTTACAAATTGGCGCCCAACGTGGGGCCACGGTGAGTTCCAAGAATAGTAGAGTGATTACTGTGTGCCGATAGCGATTCTCGTGTAGTTGGTTGATGAAACTCATGGAGTTTTTCGCGCTCATTTGGTACGGGAGTCATCACTGAGAAATAGCCGAATTGTGAACAACTGTGACGCGTTAGGTACTGCGGGACGTGAGTTATCACCGGTTTTCTGTACTTTTTGTATAAATTATAACCGAAACTTTGTCGAAATCGTTACTTTCCTAATAATTATCTTACAACTTATTGAAAGGTTACTGAAAAATACCTTCTAGACATCCCAGCAACTTGAAATTTTCAGGATTTATTAATTATTAGTCTGTAAAAAAATTTAAAAAAATAAAGAAGTAGTGAATGAAAATTTAATTCGTTCTACATTCTTTGCGTGCTCTAAGTACCTATCCAAAAGATTTATTTTAATAGAATCAGTGAAAGTAAGGAAAAATTGTAAGTACATGAAGGGGTTGTTTAAGACTTCGACTTCTGTATATTCTGATATGCTGTAAATCTTCCCAAAAGCCATTTTTGTTCACAATTTACTTGGATATAATACACATTTTATCTCAGCTCGAAAGCCTAATAATTATTATTGAAAGTAAAAAGAAAGAAAAAAAATGCTCCAAAGATTCTATAGTAAACAAAGGCGCGAAAAGTTTCCGATAAAAATCCGCATTTGCGAGACAATTTCGCTTTTTTCAAAAAAACGCCACTTTTCAGTATAAATTGGAGTCCGAGCCCCTAACAATGCCGCAATCAAAACTAGATAATCAATCACGCCCGAGCTGTTTGCTTTTCGCTAACGAAAGAGGAGAATAAAACGAAAATAGAAGTGGAAGTGGTTCAATTTATGAATTGATTCACTTTTTCCGTGTCAAAAGGCCTCTATACATTAATCGGTGCAATAAGGTAAGTCGTTAAAAGGTAACCGACTGGCTTACTTTTGGGTCGACGAACTTTCCGTTGCAATCTTTAATCTGACCGAGATTTTTTTCGTCGATATACGGAAAATCGTTAAATGTTTTTAGGGCGATAATTAATTTTTTCGTTGGGTTACGATGCAATAAATCAAGCCTTGTATGTTTTTAATTATAAGCGTACATTTCATTGGAGTCAAATATTTGTCCGCGTCGATATAATATTTATTATTGAATTATATTTATAATTATAATAGTTTGACCTGCATGTACTTATGACTTGAATTATATATTTTATTAATGTCCTTTGAAATGGAAGATACAGTTAGTTGTGCTCCAAGGTCTTTGGAAGAGGTTTTAGAAGCTTCAGAAACAGAGTTATTTTGAAATTAAATAATTGACTTCAAATTCCTTGAAAGTGCTTCAAATACTTGAGAAGTCACTCATAGATATGAGGCACTACTTTGAGGGGACCAAGTGACAGATTAATCAATGAAATTGCGACATATTCACTTGAACAAATAATTATATTTCTTAGAAATAGCAGGAGAAGATTTTCGATCAACGTATTGAACTAATGCAAGAGAATAATTTAGTGAAATTAAGGAAAAATTGTAAGTACATGCAGGAATAATTTGAGTTGAGACTGTTTCAAATATTCAACTTCTAAATATTGAAAAGATCGATAGGTATAATATCATAAAGTTTCTATCTAGGTAATCCATCAAAAACTGACCCAAAAACAGTATAAATTTGCGAAACTTTAAAGTGAACCAACCTAAATGCACGTCTGGTCCGTACCAAGCGTATAAAGCGTATTTGGAACAACGAAATTTAAATGTGAGAGACATTGGCTCGACGACCTACAGCCCCAGATTTTGCCAGGCGAAATTTACCTCTGTTTCTGAAAAGTGCATTTTGTCATAAATTAGCTGCATGAGTGCGAAACTGTAAATTTAGGATTACAATGTGAAAAAAGCAGCTTCTATTTGAAGAATTATTAATTAATGAAAAAGCTCAACTATTGGATTGAAGCTTTTCCAATTTGCGAAACATTTTCCAAATTTCGACATTAATTTCTCAAAGCCAAATATGATACGACACACGCTTCAACTTTCAGTCAAATCGTGCATTTTCCAGGTCACTTCCCGGTGCATTAAATACAATTTTCCCCGGTGCATGAATAAAATATGGATTTTTACCCCACTTCGTGCATTGAACCCTAGATACTATTAAAGATTATTATGGGGCGTAGCCTTAATTCACCCCCTATTAATTTACCTTTTTCTGTCTAAGTTTTATCGCCAACTTGAGCCGATTGAGGTGCATCCGATCGCCGTGATTGAAAGCCGGTCCGGTAGGATCGTGATTCAAAAGTACCTCCAGCTCGTAGGAGCTTCGCGTGTGGTCCAATAGGGCCGTCGCGAAATCCTGACATTGTTTGCGCAGCTCCTGGTATTCGCCCCGGAACTCGTGCTCCATGAAACTCAAACTGGAAAATCGGGATAAAAGCTTAGAGAACAATACAAATTAAGGGCTTTGGCGAAATGCATTCCAGGTGGTTTTTGGGGAGTTGCGTGCCAATACGGTTTCTGTCTCGTCATGAACTTTTGTCAGACGATGTTATGTTGTTTTGGAAAGGATTGAGGGAAACTGGTAATGGACGAACTAATTTTGGTAGGTATATGATGATATGTTTGGATGGAAAACAAGATAGTTTTCCTATAAACTTATTTTTTAAGTGGTTGATATATATTTTTTTCTTCTATTGGAATTACTGCTAATTTCACAACTGGTCTCTCGAATATTCCATTGGAAGTTTGGACCTTTGCCCTTCTGACTTGACCATCAATGCCCCGTCTTGCTTCAACAATTCTTTCTTTGGACCAATTGCATCTCGGAAAATTCTTATCGCAGATAATTACAATATTCCCTTCTTTGACTGGGTTAACTTGTGTGAACCATTTATTTCTTAAGCAATTTGGGGTGATTTATCAATTTTTCAATTTTTCTGAGTGCCTTTTTTCATAGATTCCGACAAATCTGAGAATAATTTAGTTTATGGAGTTCAGGGTATCACGAGGAACCATTAGGACACAAAATCTCAACAAAAAAAAAATTGAAATTTCATCATTTTAGTAAGAAGGTACCCCCCTTATGATTTTTTTGGAAAACTTTGAAAGGTCATAACTTTTTTTCTATTATAGATAGAAAGCTGAATCTTTTACTGAATTTTATCTTTCTCAAAGGACTACAATCCCTGAAAATTTTACTTCATTTGCACTTATAGTTCCTGAGATAAAATCGTGTTAAGCAATTTGGGGTGATTTATCAATTTTTCAATTTTTCTGAGTGCCTTTTTTCATAGATTTCAGCTTCAAATCTGAGAATAATTTAGTATATGGAGCTTGGGGCATGTTTATTGACCATTAGGATACAAAATCTCGACAAAAAAAAATTTGAAATTTCATCGTTTTAGTAAGAAGGTACCCCCCTTATGATTTAGATTTTGGAAAACTTTGAAAAGTCATAACTTTTTTTCTGTTATAGATAGAAAGCTGAATCTTTTACTGAATTTTATCTTTCTCAAAGGACTACAATCCCTGAAAATTTCAGCTCATTTGAACTTATAGTTCCTGAGATAAAATCGTGTTAAGCAATTTGGGGTGATTTATCAATTTTTCAATTTTTCTGAGTGCCTTTTTTCATAGATTTCAGCTTCAAATCTGAGAATAATTTAGTATATGGAGCTTGGGGCATGTTTATTGACCATTAGGATACAAAATCTCGACAAAAAAAAATTTGAAATTTCATCGTTTTAGTAAGAAGGTACCCCCCCTTATGATTTAGATTTTGGAAAACTTTGAAAAGTCATAACTTTTTTTCTGTTATAGATAGAAAGCTGAATCTTTCACTGAATTTTATCCCTTTCAAAGGACTATAATCCCTGAAAATTTCAGCTCATTTGAACTTATAGTTCCTGAGATAAAATCGTGTTAAGCAATTTGGGGTGATTTTTCAATTTTTCAATTTTTCTGAGTGCCTTTTTTCATAGATTTCAGCTTCAAATCTGAGAATAATTTAGTATATGGAGCTTGGGGCATGTTTATTGACCATTAGGATACTAAATCTCGACAAAAAAAAATTTGAAATTTCATCGTTTTAGTAAGAAGGTACCCCCCTTATGATTTAGATTTTGGAAAACTTTGAAAAGTCATAACTTTTTTTCTATTATAGATAGAAAGCTGAATCTTTCACTGAATTTTATCCCTTCCAAAGGACTACAATCCCTGAAAATGTCTGCTCATCTGCACTTATAGTTCTTGAGATAAAATCGTGTTAATATTAATTGTGGAGTGTACTCTTTAATAAAGCGCTTCCAACATTTGTTGGCAAACTTTTTCCTATATAGGTAATTATATTTAAGTATTTTCGCATCATCATTTAATTTTCCAATCGGTTTGTCACCATTTGAAGAGCCCAGCAAAAAGTGATTTCGAGTTAAAGCTTCAGCTTCTTCAGATTCAAAATGAAGGTATGTTAAAGGTCTTGAGTTAACAATATTTTGTGCTGCTATCAAGCAACTTTGCAACAAGTCTACATCTGGAGTTCGCGTAGGTAAGGCATCATGTAATGAAATTTTGATTGCTTCATCTTCTGAATCTACCAATCGGAAACGCCATTAGATTCCAATATTTGACAGCTAACATCGCCTCACATGTCATTCAATACATGGTTGTAGCCATAGTAAAAAATGTTGCTCAGGCTGAGGACACAATGACAAATACAAGGTAATACAAGAAACAAGATACAAACTTCCAAAAATTCGAAAATTTGTAATTTGAATTGTAAACTGTCAAAAAGCAGTAAATTGTCTGCTGTATCCTTTATTTTGGGTTGTAGTGATACATGTATTATTATATTTTTGTCTCTAGTTACTTGTACCTCGTATTTGTCATTGTGTCTTCAGTTTTACGGTATTCCATTATCCAAATATCACAGGTAACCAATTTCCATTTAAATATTGCGGGGTCCTTTGTTGATAAATCTAAATTTGTACTCGTAGATGAATCACAAATTTTACAGGTTTCAAGGTTAATTTGGTTACCTACCTACTGTCGATTTTCTGCATATTTTCAACTTATTTTCCTTTTGTGTGCTCCACTCGTTTTTTTGTCCATTTTGCAGAAATAACTATCTCTACCTACTACGACAAACGCCAATAATTAAAAACTATACTTTGAAAATTTGAAATACACAACGCATGAACTCAGAACTAGTGATGACTTGACCAGTATTCAATAACCAGTTAACCTGTTAACTAGTAACACTTCACATCTTCATTCACATTCAGAAATGCTGCCGGGTTCAATCGCAGTGGTTCCACTATTTTTAGGACCCGTATATAGTACCAAAAAGATACATTTTTGCGCTGGTGACGCATGTGAGTTTTACCATTCAAACCTGTGCATATTATCAAAAATAATCAATGCTATGCGCGCGAATAATAATCTTCAAATCCAAAAATATTGTCACCAACGATAAGATGCCAAATTTAGTTAAACCAACGTTAATTAATAATTAATTAGACGCTAACAAAAATTTATTAAAGATTCTTCAACACAATCACATCAAGTTGGATAAAAATCTCACCATAAATGAGATATATTGAATAACAGTAATATTTTCGTCCCTAGAATTTAATTCAAATTCAAGGAGTTCCCATTCAAACAGTTATCTCCATTTCAACGTAGAAAATACTCTTATAACATTCAGAGTTTTATTCATAATTTACTTGGATATGATTCATTTATATTGTTTAACATTGAATTCAAAAATTCGTTACTTACCGTCTCAATTCCCACGAAAGTTCGAAAGCAGTCAAAATCGGATCCTTAGAAGACAAAGCAATTAAAGATGGCGAAGCTAAAGCTCTATAAGCGTTAATCCTGGACCGGGAATGCCTTAAGGAGTCCTCCATCCTGGACGTGACGCATTCGTCGCAACCGCATCTGTAATAATGGGAAATCGAAAATCGTTTAAGTTCCAAAACAACATGAACGATGCTAGGATTTATTTTCGGATAGTTTACGATCATATCCTTTGAGAGTGTAAAATTTTAGTGGGACGATAAAAGGGACTTTATCGTACTAAATGTGTCATTTCGTTTTAGACGGTTTTGTCGTAACAATAAAGCTGCTGTATTACATAATTAGCTTATCTATATTATTGAAATGGTTATTTTTGATTTAAACATACTTTTCCTTTTAAAAAAAATGTTTGAAATTATATAATTAGGTAAAGTAGTTACGTAAATTTCTGTATTATGTATCTGGTCTATTGAAAACCAAAGCAAAAGTAAGACAAAGAATTAACATGAGCCGGAATTGAATTCAAAATATATTAATATTTCACTTGGAATGAAGGCGGTGTAGCATATCAAAATATGTACATATTTCCACAAAGAATAAAACTCGGAACTTTAACAAAGCGAATTCGCAACCAACAAAGACAAATCCTTGCGTCTGTTATTCAAATGCATAAGCAAAAAAAACTCTTTTGTATTCTAAAAATTTAATAAACATTTATGCATTGAAGGTAGATTTTCACAGTTCTTACCTTACATCGTGAGGCATAGGTAAAGTGGCTCCCCGATCTAAAAGTATTTTAATAATTTCGTAATTATCTCGGTGCGCTGCTAAAATTAAAGGAGTGATGTCGGGAGTGAATGTGGCAGTATCCGGAGGTAGAGCTTCCCAACTCTGAAACAATATTAATGAAATAGTTGATATTCAAAAAGCATAAAATCCAAGCTATTAAGTAAAGTGGCGTAACGTGAGTAATTTCGGATTAGATTTTAGTTTAAACCCTCAAGGAAAATATAAATTAGGTGCTTAGTTCCGGTAAATTTATTATTCTGAAAGCGTTTTGCGGATTAACTATAAATATCCAATTCTTGCTCGCGTTTGTTTTCGCATCGTTAAATCTCAAACAAACACAAAAGACACTTCTTCTAGCTGTCCTTAATGTCACTTTATATCGAACTGCCCCGATGCGACAACGGTAAACAACCATAAGATTGCTGATGCTGATAAAAGTTTGCTTTAACTGACATGTTTACCTCAAGATGTTCTCTTTCAATTGGAGTGTAAATAAGTTTCCTCATTTTGGCATAATAACAATGGGAATTTGCTGACAAAGAAACAAAGGGTGTGTGTTACATTTTCTTGTAATTAATGGGCTTTCATTACTATGTACTTTGACCTTATTTTGATATAAATTCCAAACAAAAATTATTATAGGTCTGTTCTAACACGTCCCTTGAACGGTTTCGAAACCACTCAGTGAACAAATTTCTGTTTCTACGCACATATTTTACGCATTGTGCAGAATCGTGACGGTACAGGGTGTTTTTTTAAATATTGACACCCCACCTACAGCCTTTACCTTTACAGGTAGAAGAAAGTTGTACAGTTTTAGCTGAATTTTTAGAAACCATGGTCAAAAACAAAATTTGAATGTCAGAAATGAGAAATTTTAAATGCTTCCAGCTTTTACCAAATGGGATGCCCTATATCTCATTCTATATTCTTGAAGAGCACAATGCCCTGATTCCAAAAATATATAGTTTGTATATATTTGATTGAACAGTCTCTCATATATTCGGCTCTAAAAATTGTAAAAGACTATCCTACTACTGATTTTATGAACCATTCTAACTGTACAGGTGAAAGCTGCAAGTAAAATTTGAGGTTCTTGGTTTTCTATGATGGTATTTTTAAAATTTCTAGAACCAAATATGTTGAAGACGGCTCAACCAAATAAAAACAAACTATACAAGATGTCAATTTGAAAACTTCCCACCTCTATTATCTCGGAGTAGAAAAATTTTCGAAAAAATCCCTGCAAAATTCACCTTCCCTCTTTCAACCCCCCCGCCCCCAGAGCCACCCCCTAGAAAATTTCAAATGGGAAGGGGGGTCAAGTGATACATCATTTTGGAGGGTTTTTAATTCCATACATTTTAGTGCAATCCCCAAGTTCAACTGTTTTGGAAATATTGACAGTTGAAATTTGACTTTTTTGCAACTTTGACAGGCTGTAAAACCTAAACGGTTAATTTTAGCGGAAAACCAATCTTACATTCTTATCTTAAATGTTTATAAACTATTATTTGACAGCAACTTCGAATTTAATCCATGATCAAAAATTCCGTTTGAAAATTTAATCTCCGGTTAAATTCAAAAATGGTGTCAAATGATAGTTTATGAAAGTCTAAGATAAAAATGTAAGATCGGTTTTCCTCTAAAATTAACCGTTTAGGTTTCACAGCCTGTCAAATTTACAAAAAAGTATCAATTTTCAACTGTCAATATTTCCAAAACAGTTGAGCTTAGGGACTAAAATTTGATACCAAAATGTATGGAATTAAAAACCCTGCAAAATGATGTATCACTTGACCCCCCTACCCATTTGAAATTTTCTAGGGGGTGGCTCTGGGGGCTGGAGGGTTGAAAGATGGAAGGTGAATTTTACATAAAAACTCATCCCCCTTCAAATTATAGTTGACGTGTTTCAGAGATTTTTTCGAAAATGTTTTTCCTCCGAGATAATAGGGTTTCAAATTGACACCCTGTATAGTTTTGGAATCGAGAAGTTGTGCTCTTCAAGAATATGAAATCAAATATAGGGCATCTGAAAGCATGCAACATTTTACCTTCCTGACATTCAATTTTTGTTTCTGACCAAAGATTTCAAAAATTTGCCCAATACTGTTCAACTTTTGTATTTACACCTTTCATCTACCTACCTGTAAAGGTAAAGGCTGTAAATGGGGTGTCAATATATAAGAAAACACCCTGTACTTGAACAATAACTTATTATGTAAAATCAGAATTTGTAAGATTATCCACTTTTTGTCAATTTGTTTTTTAACAGGAATTAGTAATGTTACCTACTTTACCAAACTAGTAACATAATGTAACAAGTTATTCAAGTACAAACTAGTGAATTGTTGCGGAACTTATGGGTGGACCTCTGCGGGACGAGCGCAGCGAGTTCCGCAGCCATCTACTCACCAATATGTGGTTTAAGTACGATACTAACCTGACTCACTCATAGTGATGCTGCGAGACTGGTCTGGTCTCGTCTCGAAAGGTCTTTCTACATATCTACTTAATTTTCAGATTCCATTTCCGGTTTAGCCAGTAGTGAGACCAATTTAAAAAAATGTTTGAGGCATAAGCACTTTCGGCTTAACTGGAAATTAGATCTGAAGATAAAGTATATAGAAAGTATCCCATTAATTCACAAAAAAAATACAGGATGATTCTTTTTAAAAAAACTGTTTTGTCCTACATTTTTTTTAAATTTGACGTTCATGTTTTTTCAAACATCACGGATACTCTTAACTGTGATTTTTCATTCTTTGAATAACTGCTTTTTCACTGTGGCAGTTCGAATTTCCGTTGTAATACATAAATATTTGAAAATCTGTCAGAACAATTTAGAAATTACTGAAAAACTTTTAGAATGCTCCAGAACTCTTCGAGCCAAGTTAGAACACTTAAGACAAACCTCAGAATTATTTCAGAGAGTCTAACGCCTGGAATAGATAAAAATTGAAACCAACTTGAAAATAGGTACCTACACCCAGAATCCCATTTTTAACGGAATTCCACGAAATCCTACTGGAATCCAATAGAATTCCTCGAGGCATCCCATGGAATTTCTTATGTATTTTTGGAATTATTTTGAAAGCTAGCAAGCAAAGACTCTAAACAAAAAAGTCTTGTTTTTCAGTTTAGCCGCCACTACATAGGTACAAAGTAAAAACATAGACTAATCAAGTAAACTAAGGAATCCCATTGGAATCGCACAGGAAATCCACGAAATCCCACAGAATTCCACTGGAATTACACATGCTTGTACACTATAATTCCAAGATTTCCTGCTTTTAATGGCATCCCATTAAATACTACTGGAATCCCTCGATATCCTTACTGAAATACTACTGAAATCCCACGGTATTAAAAACATCAATTAATCAGGCAAAGTATAAGGAATCTCATTGGAATCCCACTGGAACTACACAGAATCCCAAAAAATCGCATTGCTTGTACACCATAATTCCAAGGAGGTTTACCCTTCAAGATTTCTTCAAATTCTTTTCTAGATTAGTCATTTTTGTAGAATCGATTTTTGACTATTCCAGGCACTTTTTTTTTTCAAAAACAAAAAAACATTAAAGAAATCAGCAATTATTATTATTTGAAAAATTTGGGAAATAACAATTACTCCCTAAGAAAGTGTATAGAGGAAATTAGAGAAGACTTAGAAAATTGAGAAAGAAATTCAAAAAATCTTTTTTGCAATCTCTTGAATTCCTTCTCTTTATTTCTCATTTCTTTAGTATCGATTTTTCATTATTCCAGGCTCTTGAATCCCTGTTTTTTTCTAAATTTATTTTTATAAAAAAAGTAAGAAATATTCAAGAACCTGGAATAGTAAAAAAGTGACACTGAAGAAATAAAAAATATAGACGAGAAATTCCAGTTTCTTAAATGTTTGTTTTCATATAAGAATAAATTTTGAAGAAATCGGAAATTCAAGAACCTGGAAAAATTGATTATCATCGTAAAAATAAGGAGAGAAAAAAATCTTTTGCATTTTCTTGAATTTTCTTTATTCTCTCGTTCTCCTGGGAAGAATTCCCATCACCTAAAAAAGCGCTAGGAAAGTAAAAAAAATCCGAAGAAGTACTGAAGAAGTTCAGAAAAGTTAGAGAAACTTCAAAGAAACTCCGGGAAAGCACCAAAAATATTTACCCATAAGGATGATTCTTTGCAAAATTTGGGGAATATCAACTACATATTACCTAAGAAAATACATAGAGAAAAGCCTGAGAAATCTGAGGAAAATTCAAGAGATTACAAAAGATTTCTTAAATATCTTCTTATTTCTAATTTCTCTAGAATCGATTTTTGACTATTCCAGGCTCTTGAATTGCTGTTTTTTTCTAAATTTATTTTTCTAAAAAAGTAAGGAACATTCAGGAGCCTGGAATATGGACAAATATTGACACTGAAGAAATAAAAAATAGAGAAAAGAAATTCCAGACTCTTTCTTAAATAAAAATAAACTTTGAAGAAATCAGCAATTTAAGAATAGTCAAAAATCGATTATAAAGAAATGATGAATAAGGAGAAAATAAATACCATAAATACATGGTGTCCGAAAAATAGCGTGAAAGCTCTCCACGTAGTAGGGGACCCTTCGAGAAACCCTAGAAAAATAATTGAAAAATTCCTCCTCCAGCATTATTCTTGGTAATATGAAGAGGTTAATATTAGGCATTCCAACGACCTGTCAAAAAGTGCGTTGTGGCAGAAGTTCATTATCCCGTATATGAGAGTATGTAATTTAATGCTTTTTAAAGTGCATTTTGTGGTTGTTTTGTGAATGAACTCTGTTTATTTTTTTATTTTATTAACTTCATTAGTGTTTCTTCCAATTAAAAATGCCACAAACGGGTCTTGAAGTTGTCAGGCTTTTTTTATTGCCCTTTGTTTAACCCTTCCACCTACAACCCGGGTACATTTTGGACCCACACTCAGAATTTTTGGCATATTTTGTGGATTTGACAGGTTAGCGAAGCGCCACTTTTAATAGCTGTTTATTATTGCAGTATACACGTGTATGCATATTGTAGGTGATGTTGTTTAAATTATTTAATTTTTATTTACAATAACTGAGGAAGGGTACATTATGTACCTCGGTTGTAGTAAAGCAGAAAAACAAATTATTCTTGATTACAACTCTACAAAAAGGGGTGTTCATACTTTGGACCAACTTATAATACATATATAACAACATATAATAATTATAATAATAATTTTAAAAAAAATTAAATAACAAATAATAAATTCTAGGACAGTTCTGTGTGCTATGGAAGGGTTTGGAGCCTACATACCAAAGTTAGCGCCCGAGCTTTTCTTTCTCAAAATTATGTTTTTATAATTTTTTTTTATTGTTAAAGATGTTTCTCAAATGTGTATTTATTATTTATTTGATGATGACATTCCACTAAAATATTCACTTAAATCGTGGGGACAAAATGTACCCAGGTTATCAAAAAACGTGTAAAAAATAGCTTGTAGGTCGAAGGGTTAAAAATTTTCCAATTAAAACGTGAAAATTTTTCACTACCACTGTTCCTGCATCTGAAATAAAGCCATTTTCGAAATATTCGTAAGAATCTAAGCTTTTGTAGGCCTTCATTTGCTCATTAATGTGAACTGTGGATCAAAATGTCATCTGGACATTTTTTTAAACTAACCGTTCGTCCAGATCCCGATTTTCCTGCATTCAAGTCTTTAAATATTCACTCTGCATCTCAAAAAGTATATTATAACAAAGTGAACTGTAATTAGCTTGAAAATATTCCAAATAAACTCAAGATAAACAAACAAACGTCAAATTTTCCACGGTCGCCATATTGAAAAATCACGTGGTTTGGAGAGCCTTATTCTCTGACATGTTGTCAACAGGTGCAAATAACTTTCTTAAGAATGCCACAAGATTTTTTAAATTATTTTTCTGGGGTTCCTTGAAGGGTCGTTCACCACGTAGTAAAGAGTTTTTACGCTATTTTCCGGACACTCTGTATAACTCGAGACCAGACGAGACCACTTGAAACGAGACTAGACTTTGGCACTCGAGACCGAGACTAAGTCACAGTCTCGTCTCGAGATTTCGAGACGAGACGAGACCAACAAATGTCAGTTATTCTTATTAGTCTAAAAACTACGTTTCAGGTGAATGTCTTTTTTGAATAGTTCAACAGTATATTGGTAAATTTCATCAGGAATTAGTAATGTTACTTTACCAAACTAGTAACGTAATGTGACAAGTTATTCAAGTACAAACGAGTGAATTGTTGCGGAATTTATGGGTGGACCTCTGCGGGACGAGCGCAGCGAGTTCCGCAGCCATCTATTCACCAATATGTTGTTCAAGTACGATACTAACCTGACTCACTCAAATGTCAGTTATTCTTATTAGTTCAAAAACTACACGTTTTAGGTGAGTTTCTTATTTGAATAGTTCAACAGTATATTGGTAAATAGATGGCTGAAACGTGTAATTTTTAAACTAATGAGAATAACTCACATTTGAGTGACTCAGGTTAGTATCATACTTAAACAATATATTGATGAATAGATCGCTGCGGAACTCGCTGCGCTCGTCCCGCAGAGGTCCACCTATAAGTTCCGCAATAATCCACTTATTTGTACAGGGTGTTTTTTCATATTTAACACCCCACCTACAGCCTTTACCTTTACAGTTAGAAGAAAGGTGAAAATACAAAAGTTATACAGCTGTATGCAACACCCTCTTTCAACTTAAAAGCACTTTTTAAAACTGGTCACTTTTAAAAATGTGTATTCTAAGCCATACAAATTTTTGAAGGTACCAGTCTTAAAAAGCGCTTTTAAGTTAAAAGAGGATGTTGCATACAGCTGATACAGTTTTGGTTGAATTTTAGGAAACCATGGTCAAAAACAAAATTTAAATGCCAGAAATGTGAAATTTTGCATGCTTCCAACTTTTTTCAAATAGGATGCCCTATATTTTATTCTATATTCTTGAAGAGCACAATGCCCCGATTCCAAAAATATATAGTTTGTCTATATTTGATTGAGCAGTCTCTCATATATTCGGCTCCAAAAATTGTAAAAATACTATCCTACTACTGATTTTGTGAACAATGTGAACCATCCTACCTGTACAAGTGAAAGCTGCAGGTAAAATTTGAAGTATCTACTTGGTTTCTCGATAGTATTTTTGAAATTTTTAGAACCAAATATGTTGAAGACAGCTCAACCAAATATAGACAAACTTTATAGTTTTGAAATCGGGAAATTGTGCTCTTCAAAAATATAGAACCAAATATAGGGCATCCTATTTGGAAAAAGCTGAAAGCATGCAACATTTCACATTTCTGACATTCAATTTTTGTTTCTGACTATTGATTCTAAAAATTCAGCCAATACTGTACAACTTTTGTATTCACACCTTTCATCTACCTGTAAAGGTAAAGGCTGTAGGTGGGATGTCAATATATAAAAAAAATACCCTGTATATTGTGTTAGAACAGACCCTATATCACACTCTTGTATGATTATCGATTTGACATGAAATCTTGGCCAACATTCTACATAGACAAACTCAATATGCAATATAAATGTCCCGACTAATAAAACTTTATGTCCATATTGAAACTATGTATAGATAACTCACGTGTGGTTCGCCCTTTTTGTGTATAGTTTCCTCGTGATCCAGTAAAACTTCCACAGCTTCAACAAACTCTTCAGAAATAGCGTGCAAAAGTGCATCTTTAGTTTCCACTCTGTATTCGATCAACAATTCAACCATTTCCAAGTTTTCGTTGTCGATTGCCATTAAAAGGGCGCTTCTACCTAGCGGATCCACGCAGTTTATGTTGATGTAGTTCGTGTCGTCAGCTCGCTGAAGCATTCTGTAGAACAAAATAAATTATTCATTTCCAGACACGTTAAAAGGACGGAAAGTTAAAAATTCTTTATTGAAGTTTTGGAAAAGTTCGCCGGCGGCAACTTTTCCTAAAGTGTGTTTTTAACCAAAAGCCAAAGTTACCTTAATTTCAATGGAAATTATGTCTTTGGTATGATAATTTTTCAGTTAAGATTCTTATTTACTATATCTATAGTCAGAATTCACTATTATAGTGCCCTTAATTACCAAATCCAACGTTCAAAGTACATTTAACATAAGATCTCCGACTAGCGGCAATTACAAAAGGGATTAGATTAAACTCAAATGTTGGAGTAGGCCAACCGCAATTTCGGAGGATTAGAGTAGAGTAATGATATAATTGAAAATTCGTACCTTCTGGTTGATGCAACATCGCCCCTTTCTACAGCTAAAAGGAACTTTTTTTCGTCTAAAGTAAGTTGCGCAATTTCTTGATGCGGTCTTATAACGTTCTCCTCCTCCATCATGCCGTGGATGCTGTGCCTCTGAAACAAATTGGAATTTATTTAAGGGCCAATTTACTTTTCTAATCCTAATTGAGGTGCCAGTTAAAAGAACATTTCAACTTTAAACGTAAACCTTATTTATTTGTTGTGAGCTGTTTATTATATTCGTATTTGTATTAACTCTAAAATAATCAGAATTATTTAAGTTCAACTCCAGTAGAGCCAGGTATATAGGATTGAACATTTCAGCTATACAGATGAAATTTTTCAAAACTGGCTAAACTTTAACTCTAAAAGCATTGGAAATTAAAATATTATACCTATGTACTTTTCCAATTCAAAATTCACCTCTTTAGTAAAACAAGGGTTATTAAAATTGAACTTTTCAAATTGCTCGAAGCTAATTTCAACTCTAGAAATGTGAGAAATTGAAGATTTCAACTTCTCCAGTTGAAATTTCAGCTCTTGCAGCACGATTTTCATGTTTTTCAAGTTGTATTTTATTTCTATGAAGATTAAAAATGGGTTTTTTCAATATCTCTGGCTAAAATGGCTGGAATTCCAAGTAACAGGCTTTCTCAGTTCAAATTATGACTTTTGGTGAAACGAAATTGAGATTCTCAAGTAGAAATTCAGCTTTACAAAGGTAAAAAAGTAAAGATGAACCTTTTCATTTGTCTCAAGTAAGTTAACTTTTGCAGTTCAAAATTTGCATCTTGGAGATCCAGAAATAAGACTTTTACGTTTCAGCTGCACGAGTATTAGAAATGAACTTCTTGAACCACTCTGAATCAACTTTAATTCTATATGGTCCAGAAATTGGAGTTTGATACCTACTTTTCCAACTAGGAGAGCCACAAATTAAAATTTAATGTTTGTTTACTTCCAATTTAGCTAAACAAAAGGTTGAAAATGAAAATTTTGAACTATCATGAATAGGAGGGTCAAAAATTGGAGGTCACTATTCTAGGAGAGCCTGGAATGAAAATTGTATTCGTCTTAGTTGAATTTCAGGTCCACGATGAACCTTTTGATCCTCTCCAGTCTAAACCAACTTCTTGCAGTTCAAATTTCACATCTTGGAGAAAATAGGACGCTTCTCAAGCTGAATTTCAGCTCTACTACCGTTTCCAACAGTAATTCAGAAAACATCAAATGTAATAATTCAGAACAATTGAATGAAAATCAGAAAGCATCAACTATAATTTAGACTTAGCAGAAGTAATTCAGAAAGCACTACTTAAATGTATTTCAGATGTATCAAAAGTTATTCAGAAATTAATGAATCTTATTCAGAAGTAGTAACGGGGGCACCTGAGCCTGAGAACTTTTTCGATACCGTGGGAAAATCTCTAAATCGGCGGCGCCTTTGATCTGAGATTCCGGGGGTTTGACCCGGGCCAACACCAAATTTTTTAGGGGTTCTCCCGGGATTTGACTGCAGCTCCTTCAGACCGTTGTTATCGTCTATTCGGGGCGTCGTCGTCTCGTCATCGGGCGTTGTCGTCATCCATCGATCGATTAAAAAAAAGTCTAGTCTAGCCGGGGAATCGAGCCTATACCTATGTACTTGAACAATAGCTTATTGTATAAAGTCAGAATTTGTAAGATTATCCACTCTTTGTTAATTGGCCTTTTAACAGGAATTAGTAATGTTACTTCACCAAACTAGTAACATAATGTGACAAGTTTATTCAAGTACAAAAGAGTGGATTGTTGCGGAATTTATGAGTGGACCTCTGCGGGACGAGCGCAGCGAGTTCCGCAGCCATCTATTCATTAACACATACGTTGTTCAAGAACGATACTAACCTGACTCACTCAAATGTCAGTTATTCTCATTAGTTCAAAAACTACAAGTTTCAGGTGAGTGTCTTATTTGAATAGTTCAACAATATATTGGTGAGTAGATGGAGGTCCACACATAAGTTCCGCAATAATCCACTTATTTGTACTTGAACAAAAACTTATTATATAAAGTCATAATTTATAAGATTATGATTATTCATTTTTTCTCAATTTGCCTTTCAACAGAAATTAGTAATGTTACTTCACCAAACTAGTAACATAATGTGACAAATTATTCAAGTACAAATGAGTGAATTGTTGCGGAACTTATGGGTGGACCTCTGCGGGACGAGCGCAGCGAGTTCCGCAGCCATCTATTCATCAATATGTTGTTTAATTACGATGCTACACTGACTCACTCAAATGTGCGTTATTCTCATTAGTTTAAAAATTACACGTTTCAGGTGAGTGTCCTATTTGAATAGTTCAACAGTATATTGTAACGGGGCACCTGAGCCTGGTAACTTTTTCGATACCGTGGGAAAATCGCTAAATCGGCGGCGCCTTTGATCTGAGATTCCGGGGGTTTGACCCGGGCCAACCCCAAATTTCTAGGGGTTCTAGGGGTTCTCCCGGGATCTATTCATTATTACCTACGTTGTTCAAGAACGATACTACCCCGACTCACTCAAATGTCAGTTATTCTCATTAGTTCAAAAACTACAAGTTTCATGTGAGTGTCTTATTTGAATAGTTCAACAGTATATTGGTGAGTAGAAGGCTGCGGAACTCGCTGCGCTCGTCCCGCAGAGGTCCACACATAAGTTCCGCAATAATCCACTTATTTGTACTTAAACAAAAACTTATTATATAAAGTCATAATTTGTAAGATTATGATTATTCACTTTTTCTCAATTTGCCTTTCAACAGGAATTAGTAATGTTACTTCACCAAACTAGTAACATAATGTGACAAGTTATTCAAGTACAAATGAGTGAATTGTTGCGGAACTTATGGGTGGACCTCTGCGGGACGAGCGCAGCGAGTTCCGCAGCCATCTATTCACCAATATGTTGTTCAAGTACAATACTAACCTGACTCACTCAAATGTCAGTTATTCTCATTAGTTCAAAAACTACAAGTTTCAGGTGAGTTTCTTATTTGAATAGTTCAACAGTATATTGGTGAGTAGATGGCTGCGGAACTCGCTGCGCTCGTCCCGCAGAGGTCCACACATAAGTTCCACAATAATCCACTTATTTGTACTTGAACAAAAACTTATTATGTTAAGTCATAATTTGTATTCACTTTTTCTCAATTTGCCTTTCAACAGGAATTAGTAATGTTACTTCACCAAACTAGTAACATAATGTGACAAGTTATTCAAGTACAAATGAGTGAATTGTTGCGGAACTTATAGGTGGACCACTGCGGGACGAGCGCAGCGAGTTCCGCAGCCATCTATTCATCAATATATTGTTTAATTACGATGTTACACTGACTCACTCAAATGTGCGTTGTTCTCATTAGTTTAAAAATTACAGGTTTCAGGTGAGTGTCGTATTTGAATGGGGCACCTGAGCCTGGTAACTTTTTCGATACCGTGGGAAAATCTCTAAATCGGCGGCGCCTTTGATCTGAGATTCCGGGGGTTTGACCCGAGCCAACCCCAAATTTCTAGGGGTTCTAGGGGTTCTCCCGGGATCTATTCATTATTACCTACGTTTTTCAAGAACGATACTACCCCGACTCACTCAAATGTCAGTTATTCTCATTAGTTCAAAAACTACAAGTTTCATGTGAGTGTCTTATTTGAATAGTTTAACAGTATATTGGTGAGTAGAAGGCTGCGGAACTCGCTGCGCTCGTCCCGCAGAGGTCCACACATAAGTTCCGCAATAATCCACTTATTTGTACTTAAACAAAAACTTATTATATAAAGTCATAATTTGTAAGATTATGATTATTCACTTTTTCTCAATTTGCCTTTCAACAGGAATTAGTAATGTTACTTCACCAAACTAGTAACATAATGTGACAAGTTATTCAAGTACAAACGAGTGGATTGTTGCGGAATTTATGGGTGGATCTCTGCGGGACGAGCGCAGCCAGTTCCGCAGTCATCTATTCATTAATACCTACGTTGTTCAAGAACGATACTAACCTGACTCACTCAAACGTCAGTTATTCTCATTAGTTCAAAAACTACAAGTTTCATGTGAGTGTCTTATTTGAATAGTTCAACAGTATATTGGTGAGTAGAAGGCTGCGGAACTCGCTGCGCTCGTCCCGCAGTGGTCCACACATAAGTTCCGCAATAATCCACTTATTTGTACTTAAACAAAAACTTATTATATAAAGTCATAATTTGTAAGATTATGATTATTCACTTTGTCTCAATTTGCCTTTCAACAGGAATTAGTAATGTTACTTCACCAAACTAGTAATATAATGTGACAAGTTATTCAAGTACAAATGAGTGAATTGTTGCGAAACTTATGGGTGAACCTCTGCGAGTTCCGTAGCCATCTATTCATCAATATGTTGTTTGCTTACGATGCTACACTGACTCACTCAAATGTGCGTTATTCTCATTAGTTTAAAAATTACACGTTGCAGGTGAATGACTTACTTGAACAGTTTAACAGTATATTGGTGATTAGATGACTGCGGAACTCGCAGAGGTCCACCCATAAGTTCCGCAACAATCCACTTATTTGTACTTGAACAATAGCTTATTATATGAAGTCAGAATTTGTAAGATTATCCACTTTTTGTCAATTTGCCTTTTAACAGGAATTACTAATGTTACTTTACCAAACTAGTAATATATTGTAACAAGTTATTCAAGTACAAACGAGTGTATTGTTGCGGAACTTATGGGTGGACCCAGCCATCTATTCACCAATATGTTGTTCAAGTACAACCTGATTCAGTCAGTTGTGAATTTTTCTCATTAGTTCAAAAACTACACGTGTCAGATGAGTGTCTTATTCGAACAGTTCAACAGTATATTGGTGAGTAGATGACTAGAAAGGTCCACCCATAAGTTCCGCAACAATACACTCGTTTGTATGTACGTTCATTACAATGTCCAAGCGTTTCACTTGTTACCTATGAAATTAATTTTCTCAAAAAGGAATCAGTTTTCAGGATTGGTGCAATGGTAACTTTTAATCGGGAAGGCGACATAAACATAAAACAAGACTTAGTAAAATGGACAAAGAAATCCCTGGAATAAACAACCCTGATGAGAATGAGAAAATGAGAAACTTGGAAATCAAACAACCTTGTTGGAAAAATAATCCAGGGCAGGCCATCTAAAGAATGTTGGAAATCTACTTCCTAAAATGCTATAGATAGACATTTATCACAATAATAACTACTTCCAACCAATGAGGTGAATGATATAAATCTCTAGTGAAGTTTCAAATTGCTCTACACAAAAAAATTTGCAGTAATTTTCCAGTTCACCCACCACGTCAATTCTTCCAACCATCAGTTTTCAATAAAAAATTATTTTCAGCGAACGATGCGACCGGAAAAACTAATACTTGTATTCATCATTTCCAGGAAAAATAACTCGAAATTTATTACTTTACAATATACATGGAGATGCGTGCCTTGTCCGCCGGGTTACCTAACCTGTTGGATGGAATTTATGTTCCCTATGGAAAAATGCCGGAGTCATTTGGGGAGGTCATCAAATTAAAACTGAACATCCAATTAGCTTAAATGCTTTCTATGTGTGTGTGTGCTAAAAGATACATATATATTATTCCGGCCGAGGGTCAGTAACATAATATATCTGTTTTGCTGATGACACGTCATTAATATTCATGAAACTTTTTTGTTTTCCTTAACTGAGAATTTTTATTATTGGGCTTTGTCAGAATCTGGATACATTAGAAATTTCTATGCAAATTTTTGCATCCATTAAAACTAATTAGACGTACAGCTAGATTGATATCCAGGATATCCTGACTGGCTGAGCTATAAAGTGGGATTAAGTAATTCAATCCGCTCCATCCCATATAGAGAGGGGTGGGTGACTGAGTGTTTTTAATTTATCATTCGCCTGTCACTGCTTGTTATGTCGGTTTATGGATTTTTTTTTTCTTGGAGAGAAAGTAAACAAAAGGACAATGAGTTTCGAGGGAGTGGCAATATTATGCACGAGAAGTTTCTTGCTAAATTCAATTGAATTCACTGTTCAACAATAATTGTTATGCAATCGAACTCAATATTTATTCAAACGTTAGATTTTTCTTCGAGTTCCAAATATCGCCGCGAGCGGAAATCTCTTGAGCAAAGTCCTGGAAGTGAGTGATTTATTGTTAGAGTTTCTTTCGTTCTTTTTGCCCTCCTCGGTACCTACGTTTTCACATAACTTGCAATGTAAACTAGTTAAAGTAGGTATGAAGCGGTTTTATTGCTTTTCGTTTCGAAACTCACTTGAAATGTTGCTCTTGCGTCAAACAAGAAAATTTATTTTGTTCCTAATTAAAGAAGTTCATTTTTGTGTTTGTTTCAGGAAAATATATGGATTTTTAAGGAAAGGATTCCCAAGTGAAAAGAAAAAATATTGAAATAGATAGGTAGAACATGCCATAATTTGACGTCCTGTTAACGTCGTCAAATGTGACTTGTAGTGCTTTTGCACCAGATTAAAACGTCGTATAATGCAACTAACCTCGTCAATCTATATCGTTTAACGTTTTCCTAACGTCACATCGGTTGTTTGAAAGAGGTAAGGTTACCTGATAACTTTTATGACGCCATCTAGGGCGCCTCAACATAATGCGAATCTCCATAAGGTACTCCAAATACTTCATCAAGTTACCCATTAGCTTTAGGAGCCTTGATCTGAACCTTAAGGCAATCAAGAGTCGAGCATAAGCAAATTATTCATTTGCTGTGTTCATTTTTTCAGAGAGCTTCAATCTGAACGAGTTCAAATATTGGAAAAAATTGTTCAGCAAATATCTAACAAAACCAAAATTCAACTTACTTTGACTTTCTTATCAATAATTGGTGTCTTTTCTAGAAGATTGGTCAAGGCATAATTTTCCACCCTGGGAATGTCGATACAAGTTTCCCTTTTGGGTCCTCCCATGTCTTCTTCTTCTTCTTTTTCCTCCTCATCTTCCAACGGACTTTCTGAAACAAAAAAGAGTTTACATTTACATAAAGCTTATATAAATACTATGTAAATTGGAAGTTTGTACTGTTGAATAGTGTACATTTGATATAAAATTGGGAATTTTGTTGTCTCTTTAAGGGCCAGTTTCACAATTGGTGGTCACCTGCACTGGTTCTCAAAGTAATATTTAGTAGGTAGCGGTTTGACCACAAGTTCGCGAAATAAAGCTCAAGTTAAATAATTTGAAACTTGACCAATGGTTTTGGCTAAACCACACATAACGTGTCTTGTGGTTACCGCGTTTTGTGAAACTGGCCCTAGGGCTTCGTTTTCGAGATAATGGATTTTGAAGGTTTTTCAAAATTTGGAACATTTGAGGCTCAATATCTCAAAAACTATTTGAGATAAATGATCCAATTTTCTTTTATCCTAAAGAGCATTTATTTCTGATTAAGAATATATAAATAGGTATTAGAATTTGTGGGATATTGATTGAGTTACCAGCGATTTTGTGAGGCAATGTCGGATAATAAAAAAATTTCAGAAATGCAAAAATCATTTTTAATTTTTCACAGGCCTTAAAACCTCGAAAAGAAAAATCACGAAAATGCTTTTCCACTAAAATGGACCCCATCTTTCTATTGGTATAATCAAAAATTGAAATATTTAGAAAAATCAAAATTGAAAATTTTCCAAGTATGCAAGGAAAATTCATTTTTAAATATTTCAAAGGGCCATATTTTAGAAACCATAAAAGGTATCGGTACGAAATTTTGTCTAATTGTAGATCTTGATTCGGGCTTCAAAAAAGGTTATTTGGAGCACCGAGCCCTATGGCTTCGTTTTCAAGATAATCGGCATTGAAGGTTTTCCAAAATTTGAAACGAAGTTTCAACTTTGAAACTCAACATCTCGAAAACTATTTGAGATAAACGATCCAATTTTATTTTATCTTAAAGAGAATTTATTTCTGATTAAGAATATATAAATAAGTATTAGAATTTATGGGATATTGATTGATTTACTAGCGATTTTGTGAGGCAATGTCGGATAAAGAAAATTTTTCAGGGCAAAAAATGCAAAAATCATTTTTAATTTTTTACAGGCTTTAAAACATCAGAAATAAAAATCACGGAAATGCTTTTCCACTAAATTTAACCCCCTCTTTCGATTGGTAAAATCAAAAATTGAAAAATTTGGAAAAATCAAAATTGAATTTTTTTTAAGGGGTATGTTTGCAAGGAAATTTCAGCTTCAAATATTTCAAAGGGCCATATTTTAGAAACCATAGAAGGTACTGGTACGAAATTTTGTCTAATTGTAGATCTTGATTCGGGCTTCAAAAAAGGTTAGTTGGAGCACCGAGCCCTATGGCTTCGTTTTCAAGATAATCGGCATTGAAGGTTTTCCAAAATTTGAAACAAAGTTTCAACTTTGAGGCTCAACATCTCGAAAACTATCTGAGATAAATGATTCAATCTTATTTTATCTTGAGGAGCATTTGATTCTGATTAAGAATATATAAATATGCATCAGAATTTATAAAATATTAGTTGAGTTATGAGCGCTTTTATTAGGGAAGGTTCAAAAATGTAACACTTTGCCCATACAACCTTCAACTAGACGCAAAATATCGATACTGAAATTTGTGAATATGGTTTCTAAGGGGATTTAGCTATAAATGTAAAATTTCTATGGAATTTAAAAACAATAGAGCTAATTAATGGCACCATACTCAAACCATCACTTTATAGTTTATTTTATTGTGTAAACTTAATCGAGTTTAAATAAACTGACTAATAAACTTCGTACACCTGTTGTTTTGTAGATAAAAATTATTGAAATCTTAAATACAGAAAAAAATTGAATTATTATTTCAGTTTTTTCCCCCATCACACTCTGCTGGAAGTTTATTAGAGTTTTTCCAAGATAAATAAGTTTCTTCCTGGCCATCAGACGAAACGAGTGGCGATGAAATGGGTCAGCACTAATGAAAAAGACCACAGCAAAAAGAAAATTCGAGTGGGTTTTTTTTTGTTTGGTAATTGAATGTGTCATTCTTTTAGTTTTAGTTCAATATCATTATTAAAATTCCAGCTTCATTGCAGTTCTATCAATCCTCATTTCCTTCTAGCTGTCATTTCCTCTATAAACTTTTTCAGCTTTAAAAATTGAATCGCCCTTTTGAAACCCAAAATTAAAAAACATAATTCTTTTTCTCTTAAAAATGGGTAGATATTTTTCACTTCCGGAGAATTTAATTTATTTTTCAATAAAAGAAAACACTTACTTTTCCACACAAAACTGGAAATTTTATAGTGCTTGGTCATTGTATATTTGTTTATATTCATCACATAATCATCACTAAAACAGCATGAATCCGTACTCGATAACACATAAACGAGCCTTTCGTCGACACTTAAAGCTTCGACTGCGGAAAAAAGCTGCGAATTTCCAGAAGTTCTGTTTATGAAATTTTTGCTGGAATAATACACAAACTTTATAGTAGCACCGAGACATAACTCTAAAAATAGATAGTTGTGTTTTGAGCAATGGCAAAAATATGTGAATAGTTTTTAATTAATAATAAATACACGGTTTTTCCTAATGCTTTTCCAGATAAAATATCACATTTCCACGACTCGTGCAGTTATTTTTATTGGGAAATGGACTAAGAAATAAAAGAACTTGTTAATTATCGATATTCACTATATTTATTATATCGAACACAGCGTGGAAAGCAGAGCGTGTGAAGACATAAGGCCTATTCGGGTTTGGAAAAAGTACGGTTCTAGAACGGTCCAGAAGAATCGCACAGTTTATTATTGAAATTTGTGATAGTCGAGTCGTTGTTATTTTGTTGATCAATAAACTGGACGATTGTTTTGAACCGTTCTAGAACCGTCCTTTTTCCAAACCCGAATAGGCCTTAGAAATAACTATACGAACTGACTCAACATCAAGACAAACCCTTTCTTAAGTAAACGATTGCTCATGTGTTTACCTTACATATAAAAACTATTATAAACACATTCAGTCATCCATAGCTGCGATATAAATTAGCAAACTATAGGCTAATAATCAAAGATTAATTTATTAATTTTTGTTTCACTGATATGAATATCAGTTTATCCAACAATTTTTGTATTTGTTTGAATGCTGAACTATCTATATATTATAAGATTTTTGAAATTCCTTCTTATAATTTACAAATTCATATATCAAAGATTTTTATTGTCATCCCTAAGGTTTCAAAGTTTCAAGACATAAAATTTCCCTCCGTACCGAAAAGAGAGAATCGCAAATCAAATTATCACCTTTTCCTTTGGGTTTGGAATTCAATAACGACGTTATTCTAAAGGTTGCATTTCTCAAGGGACTAAGAAAAACATTGTATTTTTTCCAAAGGAAAATTTCCATTTTGCATTTCCGCTCCAACCACCATAAAAAGGAGAATTATACGTGAAGTTGTTTCAAACTGAGCACAAATCCGGAAAGACATTTCATTTACGTCAACTAACATGTTTTTTTAGTGTCTTTATATATTTGTTTATTCTCTCCAGTGGCGGATACAGTGGGGGGCAGGGGGAGCAACTGCCCCCCCTTTTTTAAATGATCAAATATACATCGGGGCATTGTGCTCTTCAAGAATATGGAATGAAATATAGGGCATTCCATTTGAAAAAAGCTGGAAGCATGCAAAATATCACATTTCTGACATTCAATATATAAAAAAACACCCTGTACAAATAAGTGGGTTATTGCGGAACTTATGGGTGGACCTCTGCGGGACGAGCGCAGCGAGTTCCGCAGCCATCTACTCACCAATATACTGTTGAACTGTTCAAATAAGGCACCTGAAACGTGTAGTTTTTAAAATAATGAGAAAAATTTTCAACTGAGTGAATCAGGTTAGTATGGTACTTGAACAAAATATTGGTGGATTAGATGGCTGGGTCCACCCATGAGTTCCGCTACAATTCTCTCGTTTGTACTTGAATAACTTATCACAATATATTACTAATTTGGTAAAGTAACATTACTAATTCCTGTTGAGAGGCAAACTAACAAAAAGTGGATAATTTTACAAATTCTGAATTTATGTAATAAGTTATTGTTCAAGTACAAATGAGTAGATTATTGCGGAACTTATGGGTGGACCTCTGCGGGACGAGCGCAGCGAGTTCCGCAGCCATCTAATCACCAATATATTGTTGAAGTAAGACATTCACCTGAAACGTGTAATTTTTAAACTAATGAGAAAAACGTACATTTAGTGAGTTAGTATCGTAATTAAACAACATATTATTGAATAGATGGCTGCGGAACTCGCTGCGCTCGTCCCGCAGAGGTCCACCCATAAATTCCGCAACAATCCACACGTTTGTACTTGAATAATTTGTCACATTATGTTACTAGTTTGGTAAAGTAACATTACTAATTTCTGTTGAAAGGCAAATTGACAAAAAGTGCAAACAAACAGTTTGCCCCATTCGGTTTCAAGCGTTCGAGTGTAAAAGGCATGGAGTATGACAGGTGTGAAGTGTTTTAGGAACTTCGCACTTTGCACCTGAAAGCGGCTCAGGCTGAAAATCGCCTCAACTGTCTGTAAACACAACGTTAAGGTCACAAGAGCCTCTGACATTTTATAAACTGTCAGAAAGAATCGCTTAGCTTGAACCGAGGCTTGAACCATTGAGGCTTGAACCTTCGACTGCATTAAAAGCGGTTATTATGTGGTGTTTCCGTATTTAGTGCCATATTTGTGTTTTAAATAGTTCATTAGGATTCACAAAAGCACAGTCTGACAATCTTCCCTCTATAGACCCGTTTGGTGATATAATATCAGTCGTGGCGTGATGTGAGCTGATCGTGAACCAATGGTTCAAGTGAACCACGAAGTGTGGACCGTGGATTCACGATCAGTGTAAACTACCCTTAACTTTAGTTTATGAACAGTTGACGTCACTGGAAGCCGCCATGTTAAACATAACTTTTCCGCGCGAAATTAAATTTCTGCTTTCCAATTCTCAAATTTTTCTGTCTAAATGTTTGTCTATTTCCGGCTCTTGAATTGTTTTCATCGGAATATCTCCAAACACTCACAAGAAAACGAACAGTGATTTCCAGTTTCTAGGAGTACTTTTCAAATTTGGACAGTATTTTCGAGTATTTCTAAATATTCCTAGATATTTCCAAAAACTAAATTTTATTTCCAGCTGAAAAGCAGCAAGTTTTGTTCAGTATTCCCCAAGGTATTTCCAACAAATAAAATAGGCCAATAAAACTAGGGGTCCAACCCGGAACAAATTTGGGACAAGCTGAAATTTTCAGGAAACCTTCTTTAGGTGGTCGACATTAGAGAGATATCGGTAACCCAAAAAGTGTCATGCAGTATTAGCGCCTTCGTTATTTTGACATTAAACCTATGCGCGATTCGATTTTTAACACTACGTACTAAAATAACGTTACCGCATAACGTAATTTACCCAGCATTTACGTTAAGCGCTATTTCGAATAACGCCTAAAAATAACGCCGTGGAATAATATAGGTTATGTTATGTTTATTGTTTATTTTATTTTTGTTGTGTTCAAGTGAATATGGATTGTTCAAAAAATAGTAAAAACGCAAATCCTCTGTCCCTGACCATAAACAACAGACAACACAAATCAAATAACAACAAGGTACAAGTTAGGCTACGGTTATAAAATAACGGATGCGAACAGGCAAATTTTACGTAAAACTGTTTTCCGATAACTCTAATTTAAAAGTATGATACCGCTTTACTTTAAAAAAATAACCCCTGACGTTATTACCGTCCATACGCGCTATCTGATTTACCGATATCTCCCTAATGTTTCCTTAAAAATCGCACTAAATCGCATGGGCCGTACTCGCCCAATCGGGCTTTAAACTCAAAAAGTTGTGTTTTTTTTTTATTTCTTTGGAAATATCTCAAAAACTATAAACTTTTTTGAAAATCTACAATTAAACAAAATTGTTTCCAATAAAAATACCTACAAAATCATTTTTTGTTTTTGAAAATCGGTCTAAAAACAAAAAAGTTATGGACTTATAAAAATTAGACGGATTGGGCTTCGATTCTTTTAAGCAAATTCGACTTTATTAACGCTGACGCAAATTATTTGAATGTTTTTCATAAAAGAAATATGATAGTTGTCATATAAAACCAGTGTGTAAAATTGTATACAAATCACTAGGTATGATTTAATATTTTAGGTACAACGTAACGGGTGGAACGCAAAAATAAGTAAATGATACTTTTGCCAAAATGTGCTGCTACTTACTCGTTTAATAATAATCTCGAATAATACTATGGAAACCGAAAAATACTATTAAAACTAAAGTCCGTATGGCACAGCATCAAATTTGGTACCAAAATGGCACTTTTTAAAGAGTTAGACCAGGGCATGGACGATAACCACCTAGAAAATGTGTTTTCAGTGAGTCTTCTTCCTTGAGTAAGACCTCCTATAGTTTTTATAGAACGCATTTATTCTTGCTCTATTAACATTCTTTGTCCATGTCCCAGACCAGAGTTTATCAGTTCTTTTAACCATAAAGGTTCATTTTGTAAAAAACGTGTCATATTATTCCTCAGAGATCTGATTTCGAAGTTTTAAAATATTTTCTAAATAAATATGGAGTGATTTAGCATATAAGGAAGATGACCTGCAGCATGGAAAAAAGGAAGCATTTCTTTATAACCATATAACTGCAACTCAATGTCACCCAATCTTTTAGATCTTATAAACATGAGGGCTAATAATTCGATCATGTTCCAATATTGATACCAGAGCTTAGAAGTTTTGCTAGAACAATTTTCTCACGAATTTTTGGAGCTATAGATTTGAATGTTGTAAGATCACAAAAATTGAAGTTTTCAGTAAAATTTTGTAGACTGCTTTCATCATCATCACTCACTAAGTTCAAAGTCTATCATCTGTGTAAGTTGAATAGTAAGTGGTTAAAATGTGAGGTCTTAAAGCACGAGCGTAAGAATGCCCACTAAACATAATATGAACTATACTATTTTTTGCCAAGCATCTTCTGATCCGCTCCCACTCATAAAATATCCTACATATCCGAAATATGAAATTAGTTTATGGAAACCACCACCAAGTCTGACAAATACTTTTGATATTTCACTTTCACCTGGGGAAGAAGCAATAATTTTTGAAGCCTTCCAAAAAAGAGGTTAGTCAAAAGTAACAACATAAGTATTTTGTCATTTTGTATTTAGAACTGTGTATATTGTGCTTAAATTGTTTGGGTCTAAATTAACGAAAGGTACTGGTAAAACACGCGTTTTGTTAATTCTCCATTCTCTGACACTTTCAAACACATGAAGCAATTCCAGGAGGGAAAAGCTGGAGCTTTGAAAATATGCCCTATACTATAGAAAAAATTAAGAAACCTAAGAATTTTTTTCATTAGGTACTCTTTCTTCGAAAGTTTGTGGCATATACATACATACATTCCATAATTATTATTGTAAATCTATTAAATTTGTAATATACATATTGAGTTATTGAGTTATACAGTGTCCGCGGAAAAGTCTGCACCATATGGGAAATTTTTTTATGCTCATCCTTACTTCAAATCGGTTTAATAATAAGGAATAAACAAGGTGGTACTAGGTTTACACCAGAGAACGTTTTAAAGGGTTAAACATCAAAAACAAATATTTCTATTAAAATCTTGATACGCCTCTGGACTATTTTAAAAATTGTATGCTTTGAAATATATTTTTTTCAAAGCAAAAATATCAAATTAGACTCTAAATATCATTTGGAACAATATTTTCCTATAAAATTTTTTCATATTTTTCATAAAAATGCCATTTTTCCTTGTTTGAAATATTCAAATGGCATTTGACAGGTGTGAGGCCAGTCTCGAGTTAAAAATTTTAGGTGTTTTTCTGGTTTTCTGTCATGCAGAACCTAATGCCAAAAACCAATTTGAAGTAAAGACGAGCATAAAAAAATTTCCATATGGTGCAGACTTTTCCGCGGGCACTGTATAACTCAATAACTCAATATATTACAAATTTAAAAGATTTACAATAATAATTATGGAATGTATGTATGTATATGCCACAAACTTTCGAAGAAAGAGTACCTAATGAAAAAAATTCTTAGGTTTCTTAATTTTTTCTAAATCGGACTGAACGATGTTTTTAATTCCCGACTCGGCTGGTTTTTTGTATTGTAAAATTGTGGTACATCCGGCATTGCCCCCTTCTTATAAATAATCTATTATATTTTCACTTATTTAACCAAAATCGTTCAATTTTTAGATATAATTGGAGCTCAAGCCGAATTGGCCCATTATTTGAAAGCCCATAAGTTTTTTGTTTTTAGGCCGATTTTCAAAAACAAAAAATAATTTTGTAGGTATTTTTATTGGCAACAATTTTGTTCTCTTGTAGATTTTCAAAAAAGTTTATAATCTTTGAGATATTTCCAAAGAAATTAAAAAAAATCACAATTTTTTGAGTTTAAAGCCAGATTGGGCGAGTACGGCCCATGCGATTTAGTGCGAGTTTTAAGGAAACATTGTCGACCACCTAAAGAAGGTATCCTGAAAATTTCAGCTTGTCCCAAATTTGTTCCGGGTTGCCCCATGTAAATACCTTAGTTTTACTAGACTAAAAATGTTTTCCATGTCCTAGTTATTTCTTTTAGTGTTCAACATATTTTTACAGTAAACTAAACATAATATGTCAACTGTAGGTATTAGGTAATGGGTAATTGGGATGAATGTTTATTATCGTAATTAAACAACATATTGATGAATAGATGGCTGCGGAACTCGCTGCGCTCGTCCCGCAGAGGTCCACCCATAAGTTCCGCAACAATCCACTCATTTGTACTTGAATAACTTATCACAATATATTACTAGTTTGGTAAAGTAACATTACTAATTCCTGTTGAAAGGCAAATTGACAAAAAGTGGATAATCTTACAAATTCTGACTTTATATAATAAGTTATTGTTCGAGTACAAATAAGAGGATTGTTGCGGAACTTATGGGTGGACCTCTGCGGAACTTGATGAATAGATGGCTGCGGAACTCGCTGCACTCGTCCTGCAGAAGTCCACCCATAAGTTCCGCAACAATTCACTCATTTGTACTTGAATAACTTATCACAATATATTACTAGTTTGGTAAAGTAACATTACTAATTCCTGTTGAAAGGCAATATGACAAAAAGTGCATAATCTTACAAATTCTGACTTTATATAAGTTATTGTTACTTTATATAAGTTATTGTTCAAGTACAGGGTGTTTTTTTATATATTGACACGACACCTATAGCCTTCACCTTTACAAGTAGATGAAAGGTGTAAATACAAAAGTTGTACAGTATTGGCTAAATTTTTAGAATCTATGGTCAGAAACAAAAATTGAATGTCAGAAATGTGAAATGTTGCACGCTTTCAGCTTTTTTCAAATGGGATGCCCTATATTTAGTTCTATATTCTTGAAGAGCACAATTTCCCGATTCCAAAACTATATAGTTTGTCTATATTTGGTTGAGCCGTCTCCAACATATTGGGTTCTAGAAATTTTAAAAATACTAGCAGAGAAACCAAGTAAAGCCTGTTTTTTTCAAAGATAAAAGTCAAAATGACATTCTGTTGGCAATACAATGTAAAATTGTCAATGCTTTCAAATTTTTTATGAAGAAAAGGCTTGTGTTGCCAACATAGTTACCAAATTTTTGACTTGGAGAAATATCTTTGAAAAAAAAAACAGATTTTACATACCTTAAATTTTACCTGCAGCTTTCACCTGTATAGGTAGAATGGTTCACAAAATCAGCAGTATAGGATAGTATTTTTACAATTTTTGGAGCCGAATATATGAGAGACTGTTCAATCAAATATAGACCAATTATATATTTTTGGAATTGGGGCATTTTGCTCTTCAAGAATATAGAATGAAATATAGGGCATGCAAAATTTCAAATTTCTGACAGTCAAATTTTGTTTCTGACCATGATTTCTAAAAATTTAGCCAAAACTGTACAGGGTGGTCCAAATTGGACTAACCCAATCTGGCTTACTTTAACTTAAACTGCCCCTCCCTTTCAAAAGGCCTGTATCCGCCCCTGATTCTCTCTGTAGTGAAGTCAAATGTCCATTTTCCTTTCGTCAAAAGTCCAGAGGGGACGATAAAGAGTCACTCATGTACATTGTCTAGAGTCTATTTAATTGTCCGCAGTGTACAAACTAAATTGGCGTTTGATTGTTTGATTAATCGAATCGAAATTTGAGTGGCTCGAAGGACAGCTACAAGATTGCCAGATGAGAAATAATATTATGGATTATTATTATTTAATGGGCCCCCCAGAAGGGTCTCAAATTGATCCAGGAACTGTTGAAACAATAACATTTAATGTGCGACATTAAATTCCAAGAAATAATTAAACTTTATTTAGATTAAGTTCGGTTATTAAAAATTTATGAGCTAAGCCAGGTTCGTAATAAAATATTTTTCGTAAATAAAACGCAATCCCGCATTTGCATCGAGAATCCAAAAGGAAAAACCTCATATAAGCTCACCACATCTTCTTCGATATATTATTACCTGCTTGAGGCAGATAAAATATAAATCTTCATGACGTAAATAAACCAAAAGAGAACTTCAGATGGTAATTTTAACGTTGCGTTATTAAACCAACAATAAAAACGCTAAATTCTAGATTAGATTTACATCAGAACATAGAAACTTGAAGAGTCGATTAAGCCAAAGTTTACTTTTTAAAATGATGAGAAATACAATAAACTTTCTGCTCAAGTGATAATCATTTTACTAAATCACGCATTTAAAACCAAATTATCAGCTCTCTAATCCGGTTCTGGTGGCAGACTACCATCGAATACCCATTCAAGGAACCATCAAATGATTCACAATAACTCGAGCTGTTCAAACGTCGTGTTTTGGTGACCCCTAGTCCATTAAAATGTCAATATTGGCCAGCTTATCGCTTATTATTGATAATAGTTAAATTAAAATAAATAAGTCTTGTGTGTGTGTGTGTTCAGTTATTGTAAGAACATGAATTCGAAAGCTGTGATATGTGTTTTTGTGTTTTTGTTTTGTTGCGATGTAGAATGCAGAAGGAGTAAGTAAAAGCTTAATTATTGTCGAAAAAATAAAACAGAAAAGTTGTCCTGATTGTATATAAACAGGTTTTGATATAGGATAGAAGTATACCTATATTACTTAGTACATATAATATATTGTTCAGCTGAATTCTATCATCCTTGGTAGGTACCCAATGCACACATTGATTTAGAACCAGTTTCTGACTTATTTCTGTTGGTAGCTCATTGACTGGCCAAATCATTATTTTGGTTTTTACTTGGTTAGATTATCTTGTTTTTTGCTGAGCCCTGATCACAGATTCCAACAGTTAACTTCACGACATTAAGAATTACATTTTATTCTAGGCGGTGGTGGATCTCGAACATCATACAGCCGTCCGTCTTATTCACGTCCCTCCTACAGCCCATCGCCCAGCTACAGTAGACCATCATACTCCCACCCTAGCCCATCATCCCTGAGTTATCCAAGCTGGCACCCAGCGCCTGCTAGTCGACCAGCTCCAGCACCTGCTCCCAGTCATCCATCTCCCAGCTCCAGCGGCGGAAATTATGGTTTCAAACCTTCAGTTACCCATGGTAGTGAACACGCAACTAATGTCCAGCCTGTTGGTAGTGCACCTCATCCACCTCCGATTGGATTTAAACCTTCGGTGACTCATGGTACTGAACACGCAACCAATGTCAAGCCTGTTGGTAGTGCACCTCCGATTGGTAGTGGACCTAATCCACCTCCAATTGGGTTCAAAGCTAGCGCGCCTCCTGCAGAACACCACGCCAATAGTGGTAGTCCACCATCTTATGGGTTCAAGCCTAGCGCCCCAGTAGGACCTCCAGTTAATAGTAAGCCCGTTGGAAATATACCACCTGGTGCGCCTTATCAAGGTAAACTTTATTTCACAGATTATTACTTTATAATGCTAATTTTTAAATATTTCAGTTCATCCGCCACCTTATACACCACATAATCCAGGCGTGCCTCCACCAGCTTACAATCCAGCTGGATATGGTGCGCCACCTGCCTACAATCCTGCAGGTTATGGACACCCTCCAGCTTACAATCCTGCTGGCTATGGACAAGCTCCAGCTTATAATGGACATTATCCTCAGCAACAATACCACCCTGGGACACCAGGTAAATATTTCTTGTAGATTTCAATCAATTAAGTCCAACATTATCAAAGCGACTCAAAACTTTAAGGATTTATTAATTGGAGTGTTTTTAACATATAAATTAAATTTGAAGCTCAGAAATAGAGTTATGAAGTTTATTCCAACTTGATGCTGAAAATTCTTATGAAATTCATTTTAAACCACTTTTGAAACATTCTAAAAAATACTTAAAGCGGTCAGAGCGGTTCAAAACTTTTAGGATTTATTAATTAAAGTGTTTTTTAAAAAAAGAAAAAAATTTGAAGTAGATCTGAAACCCACAAGTAGAATTATGAACTTTCTTTCAAGTTGATGCTGAAAATTCTTATAAAATTCATCTAAAAACACTTTTGAATCATTATAAAGAATACTTAAAGCGGTCAGAGAGGCTCAAAACTTCCAGGATTTATTATTTAAAGTGTTTTTCATTAACAAATCAAATTTGAAGTAAATCTGAAGCCTAGAAGAAGAATAATGAACTTTCTTCCAAGTTGATGCTGAAAATTCCTCTAAAATTCAACTAAAACCACCTTTGAAAATTCTGAAAAATACTTAAAGCGGTCAGAGCGGCTCGAAACTTTCAAGATTTATTAATTAAAGTGTCAAATTTGAAAAGAATCTGAAGCCCAGAAGTAGAATTGTGGACTCTGTTCCAAGTTGATGCTGAAAATTCTAAAAAAATTCATTTAAAACCACCTTTGAGACATTCTGAAAAATACTTTAGGCGGTCAGAGTGACTTAAAACTGTCAGGATTTATTAATTAAAGTATTTTTAATTTATAAATCAAATTTCAAGTAAATCTGAAGCCTGGAAGTAGAATTATGAACTTTCTTCCAAGTTGATGCTGAAAATTCTTATAAAATTCATCTAAAATTACCTTTGAAATATCCTTAAAAATACTTAAAAGAGCCAGAGCAACTCAAAACTTCCAGGCTTTATTAATTGAAGTGTTTTTGATAAACAAATCAAATTTGAAGTAAATCTGAAGCCTAGAAGAAGAATAATGAACTTTCTTCCAAGTTAATGCTGAAAATTCCTATAAAATTCAACTAAAACCACCTTTGAAAATTCTGAAAAATACTTAAAGCGGTCAGAGCAGCTCAAAATTTTCAAGATTTATTAACTTAACTGTTTTTAATAAATTAGTCAAATTTGAAGTGAATCTGAAGCCCAGAAGTAGAATTATGGACTCTGTACCAAGTTGATGCTGAAAATTCTAAAAAATTTCATTTAAAACCACCTTTGAGACATTCTGAAAAATACTTTAAGCGGTCAGAGTGACTCAAAACTGTCAGGATTTATTAATTAAAGTGTTTTTAATTCATAAATTAAATTTCAAGTAAATCTGAAGCCTGGAAGTAGAATTATGAACTTTCTTCCAAGTTGATGCTGAAAATTCTTATAAAATTCATCTAAAATTACCTTTGAAATACCTATCCTAAAAAATACTTAAAGGAGCCACAGCAACTCAAAACTTTCAGGATTTATTATTTAAAGTGTTTTTCATTAATAAATTAAATTTGAAGTAAATCTGAAGCCTAGAACTAGAATTATGGACTTTCTTTTAAGTTGTTACTAAAAATTATTATAAAATACATCTAAAACCACCTTTGATAATTCTGAAAAATACCTAAAGCGTTCAGAGCGACTCAAAACTTTCAAGATTTATTAATTAAAGTGTTTTTAATAATTAAGTCAAATTTGAAGTAATTCTGAAGCCCAGAAGTAGAATTATGGACTTTCTTTTAAGTTGTTGCTAAAAATTCTTATAAAATTCATCTAAAATCACTATTGAAATATTATGAAAAATAACTAAAGCGTTCAGAGCGACTCAAAACTTTCAAGATTTATTAATTAAAGTGTTTTTAATAGTTAAGTCAAATTTGAAGTAAATCTGAAGCCCGGAAGTAGAATTATGGGCTGTCTCCCAAGTTGATGCTGAAAATTCTTATAAAATTCATCTAAAACCACCTTTGAAACATTCTGAAAACTACTTAGAGCGGTCAAAGCGATTCAAAACTTTCAGGATTTATTAATTTTAAAGTGTTTTTGATAAATAAATCAAATTTGAAGTAAATCTGAAGCCCAGAAGTAGAATTATGGACTTTCTTCCAAGTTGATGCTGAAAATTCTTATAAAATTCATCTAAAATCACCTTTGAAACATTCTCAAAAATACCTAAAGCGGCCAGAGCGACTAAAAACTTTCAGGCTTTATTAATTGAAGTGTTTTTGATAAACAAATCAAATTTGAAGTAAATCTGAAGCCTAGAAGAAGAATAATGAACTTTCTTCCAAGTTGATGCTGAAAATTCCTATAAAATTCAACTAAAACCACTTTCAAAAATTCTGAAAAATACTTAAAGCGGTCAGAGCGGCTCAAAACTTTCAAAATTAATTAACAAAACTGTTTTTAATAAATAAGTCAAATTTGAAGAGAATCTGAAGCCCGGAAGTAGAATTATGGACTCTGTTCCAAATTGATGCTGACAATTCTAAAAAAATTCATTTAAAACCACCTTTCAGACATTCTGAAAAATACTTTAAGCGGTCAGAGTGACTCAAAACTGTCAGTTTTTATTAATTAAAGTGTTTTTAATAAATAAATCAAATTTGAAGTAAATCTTAAGCCCAGAAGTAGAATTATGAATTTTCTTCCAAGTTGATGCTGAAAATTCCTATAAAATTCATCTAAAACCACCTTTGAAACTTTCTGAAAAATTCTTGAAGCTGTCAGATCGCCTCAAAACTATCAGAATTTAATAATTAAAGTGTTTTTAATAAATAAATCAAATTTGAAGTGAATCTGAAGCACAGAAGTAGAATTATGAACTTTCTTCCAAACTGATGCTGAAAATTCTTATAAAATTCATCTAAAACCACCTTTGAAACATGCTGAAAAATACTTAAAGTGATTAGAGCGGCTCAAAACTTTTACGATTTATTATTTAAAGTGTTTTTTAATAAATAAATCAAATTTGAAGTAAATCTGAAGCCCAGAAGTAGAATTATGAAGTTTGTTCCAACTTGATGCTGAAAATTCCTATAAAATTCATCTAAAACCACCTATAAAACATTCTGAAAAATATCTAAAGCGGTCAGAGCGACTCAAAACTTTCAGGATTCATTAATTGAAGTGTTTTTAATATACATACAAATGAAATCACCTGGAAGATACTTCAAGGAATTTTTATTTTTCAGGTGGCTACCCAACCAACAATCACTACTATGGTGGTACACCAGGCGTCACCAACATAAACATCAACAATATAAACACCAATACCCACCATGGCTATGGTGGTGGATATGGTGGAGGTTATGGTGGTGGTTTTGGATATCATTACCCAAGCTATTCGTACTCCTACCACGACACTGGCAGTACCAGCTTAGGCTTCTTTTTAGGCTACTCCCTAGCCAAAATAACAACCCCCACCTACCACTCCAGTTCCAGCTTCTACAACGGCTACACTCCAAGGTACGACCACTATGAAGTCCATCACTACTACCACAACAAAGATGCTGTCCCGGCTCAAAGTACCATCCAAGCGAACACAATTGTGGGTTGCATCGGAGACAGCGGTACCATTTGTCCAGTGGGTACCAAATCGCTTTGCACGAGCAACGGGGCTATTTTGTGCGTGGCCAGCGCCACTAGTACGGTACCTTGCGCCAATCAGACTCAAGGGAATTGCGTTACCACCACGATACCTTGCGTCGAAGGTTCCAAGGATTGTCAAGTGGGGCAAAATAAAACTGTTACTATACCGTGCATTTCGAATGCTAAAGTACCAGGGAATATTACTTATGTTAATAATACTGTTATTGTTAATAATACTACTATTATTAATAATAATTTTGTGAATGGTACTACTAATGTCGTGAACGGTACTACTGTATTGGCTCAAAATGCTTCAATTCCAGTAGTAAGCGATCAAATAAGTAATTCAACAACTACTACTGAAGTACCAACAACAACGACTATGAGTTTGAATGGTACCACCACGACTGAGGCTAGTAGAAGTAAAAGGGAAGTTCCTGCAGTGCCAGTGAATGATTTTTGTGTGACGATTTTGGCTTTGCCTGCGGAAAGGAAGCCTACAGAGCAGGAGAAGATTTTGAAGAGTGGTACTAGTATATTTTCCAAGTTTTTAGTCAGAGCTTTGGGAGCACCATAATTATTGTAATATATTATTGATTTGTTTTATTTTTCAAACTTAAGACTGATGAGTTTTGAATTTCCTCCCATTTTCCACTGAATATATCACTAGGGCTTCATTAGAACTGCTAACTTTCCAAAGCATAAAATTATCCAAGAGAGAATCGCAAATCAAATTATTACTTTTTCCTTCAGGTTTGAAGTTCAATATAACGATGTTATTCTAGAATGCATTTTTCAAGCAAAAAAAAAACTGTTTTTCCTAGAGAATGTTTCCATTAATCTAATTTTAGTTTATGCGTTTGAAACAATCACCCTAGTAGATTAAAAGTTGTATAGAAACAGAAGTAAATATCAATAATTACCTGGGTTAGGTCCTCCGTCGTCATGATCTGTCCATTCTGAAAACTAAAATAGAAATTTATTAGTAACATAAAAGCCAATTTTATTCAATATTCATGCAGCCAATTGAATCCAGATTTACTTGGCTTTGGAGCCAGTAGTAACCCGTTTTTATTATCCCATTACGTCAGGCGCAGACCGGAAATGGATATAATTATTATTCCAGATTGCTGAAGCTCCGAGGAGCCGACTGCGGGGGAAACCTTTTAAAAATTTCCTTTTCAGAAAATTAAACTGGCTTTTATTTGACTCTATTGAAGCGGAGAATTTTCTTAGAAAATTGGTTGAATATTTGCAAATTAGCTAATTTTCAAACAAAAATTCCCTGCCTCATATTATTCATCCTCAAGCTTCCAAATTCGTTTTTATCAAGGATGCATAAATCAAGCTAAAGCCCATTTTGAGGCTCCGCCACAAATCTTCCGAGACAAGAATCACGATCTATATCCTCCATTATCCATTGTATTGTGTTTTTGGTAAAAGAAAAACGAGCCGGTTGAAAAACTTTTCCTTTTTATCGATTGCTCAAAAACTTTTGGTTCATTCGCAAATGTAAATTTGTTTTCTCTCGACGTTTTCCGTTATTATTTCTCCAAGTCGTTTTCTAACATCGTCATCGTAACGACGGCGCGACGTTGTTCTTTGTCCGTTGGAAATTGAATAAAAAGGAAAAGTGGATAATGATAGACCATAAAAGCATTAAGTACGAATTCTAATAAAGCTGGATTTTTATATTTACCCTATTTCAAAAGATACATTTACAAATAATTATGGAATAGTTGGTAGAATAGAAACATATATGGGAAAGAGGTCAAAAGTCAAAAAGATATGTTGAGCAAATTCTTTGCAACTGATTCTTGAAAAAACGATTAAGTACCTATACGTATGTTATCGATAATTATAAGTGACAAAATAATCTGATTCCATGTTGTAAGTAGTACTTGTTCAAACACTCCATATTTTATCTGCACAGAGAATGAAAAGTTTTCGATTATGAAAGGGTTAATAGTGGTTACCTAATAACTTAAAATTTTAAGTTTATTGAGGTCACACGAAAGGTAGGTATCGGTCCTCCGGAATTATTATCGACTTTTAAACGGCTCAAAAGCCATCGGCCTACTCTATGGGGATTGTAAACATTAAAAACGGGGTCTTTGACACATTGACCCGCGTCGAAGGAAAAAGGGGGTCGTTGCATTTTCCTGGGTTTCGACCAAATCCGGCTATCGCGTGATATTTTCCATAATAATTATTTTGTTTCCTGATGATGATGGAGGAATTTATGACTATTTTGTTACTATAATAAAATCTATTGGATTGTTTTTAACAAGTCATCATTGGACTATTTTTGGAGTCTTTTTATTAGTGCTTTAAGAACTTACAAGTCTTCAATTTTTCTAATAATAATCAAATTCAACTTTAAGGCTCAATTGCTCAAGGGTACTGTACAGTGGCGGATACACTGGGGGGGCACTCCCCTTTTTAAAATAATCAAATATACATCGGGGCATTGTGCTCTTCAAGAATATGGAATGAAATATAGGGCATCCCATTTGAAAAAAGCTGGAGGCATGCAAAATATCACATTCCTGACATTCAATATATAAAAAAACACCCTGTACAAATAAGTGGATTATTGCGGAACTTATGGGTGAACCTCTGCGGGACGAGCGCAGCGGGTTCCGCAGCCATCTACTCACCAATATACTGTTGAACTGTTCAAATAAGACACCTGAAACGTGCAGTTTTTAAACTAATGAGAAAAATTTTCAACTGAGTGAATCAGGTTAGTATTGTTCTTGAACAACATATTGATGAATAGATGGCTGCGGAACTCGCTGCGCTCGTCCCGCAGAGGTCCACCCATAAGTTCCGCAACAATCCGCTCGTTTGTACTTGAATAACTTATCGCAATATATTACTAGTTTGGTAAAGTAACATTACTAATTCCTGTTGAGAGGCAAATTGACAAAAAGTGGATAATTTTACAAATTCTGACTTTATATAATAAGTTATTGTTCAAGTACAAATAAGAGGATTGTTGCGGAACTTATGTCTATTCCCGGCTCTTGAATTGTTTTCATCGGAATAAAAAACAATAGAGGCCATTTTGACGATGTACCAGTGAGAAAGCATAGTCTAAACGATCAAGTCAAATCTAAACGCCATCCTAGACAAATCAACATGTTGCCGATTTTATTTTGGAAAAAACCTTTATTGGACTTCTCGTCGAATAAATAGGGAAAAAATGCCTTTTTAAATTTGATAAAAGTGCAAATAAACTGAGTAACTAGAAAAACCCCTCAATGCAGATTTTTGATAGTTTCAAGTTGTTTGTTTTAGTAAAAAGGAGCTTAGAAAATATTGTTATTATTCAAGTATTCTTATTTATTTTTCAACGTGACAACATCGCATAGTAAAACGGCGTCAAAGCTGACAGTTAACGTCAGTTTGATTGTGCCTTGTTGCCTTTTGTTAGAAAGCATCGTGAAATCGTTTTTGTGAGGTTTTTCTGATATTTTATGTTTGGAAAGTGAATTATTTATGTGTTTTAAGACTAATATTATACAGCAATATGGTTAGACAGTGTCAAATGTGTGAAAAATTGGATTATTTGAACCCGGAAATTTAATTTCATAGGTAAGTAGGGGGTTATATTATGATAGCAAAGCAGTGGCGTAGAATAGGATATAATGTACCTACAGGGTTATTGGTTATAAATGTCACCCCCCTCTATCTTTTTTATTTGACATTTTAGAAAAAAGAGTCCCAAATAAAAGTTTTATGGTTGAAATTAAATTTTTTGAAAAACTCACTTTCGCATATACAGGGTGTTTTAGAAAAGCTGGTCGCGCTCCAACTTTCTTATTTTGAATAGAATACCCTGTATATTATTGAATATTCGGATTCTACATAAAATTTTGAGCAGATTTCATGTGATAAACCCTATACCTAAGTTCAACTGTTTTGGAAATATTGATGGTTGAAAATTGACTTTTTGCAACTTTGACAGGCTGTAAAACCTAAACGGTTAATTTTAGAGCAAAACCGATCCTATGTTTTTATCTTGGATTTTCATAATCTATCAGTTGACACTGATATTTGACATACCAACTTTGAATTTAATCCATGATTAAAAACTCAAATTAAATTTAATCTCAATCCTAAATTCAAAGTTGATGTCAAATCATAGCTTATGAAAATCTAAGAAAAAAATGTTAGTTCGGTTTTGCTCTAAGATTAACCGTTTAGATTTCACAGCCTGTCAAAGTTGCAAAAAAGTCAATTTTCAACTGTCAATATTTCCAAAATAGTTGAACTTAGGTATAGGGTATATCACATGAAATCTTCACAGAATTTTACGTAGAATCTGAATATTCAATAATATACAGGGTGTTCCATTCGAAACAAGAAAGTTGGAGCACGACCAGCATTTCTGAAACACCCTGTATATGCGAAAGAGAGTTTTTCAAAAAATTTAATTTCAACCATAATACTTTTATTTGAGACACTTTTTTCTAAAATGTCAAATAAAAAAGATAGAGGGGGGTGACATTTATAACCAATAACCCTGTACCTACTTCGCCAGAAAAAATATGAAATTTGTTCCAAGATTGAGGAAATTATTTGGATTGATGAGATAATTATATCAGATAAATAAAAACATACCTATTACATTACTGAAAGGTATAATGTATTTTTTGAAGCTTGTAATCTTTGAGTTACCAGTTGTTAATTTTGATAATTATGAACTATGAATTTCTATAGGAGAAATCCAAGCAGAATAATAATAATCCTTATATTTGATTAAAGTTAAATATGCGTCTTTGTAGGATTTCAACAAATCCAGAGCGCAGGCGTGTATGGATTTGCATTCTAGGATTAGAAAATAAGCGAATACCCAAAATCGCTGATGTTTGCTCAGATCATTTTAACCTCAATGATATATATGCACTAGGCCTAATGGATTTAGATATTTGAAATCTGGTTGGGATTCTTCACCTGTTTCCAATGTTTTCAATACTTCAAAGTAAGTTAGTTATTTAATACCTATTTGATATAGTTTCTACATATTAGCTACAATAATTTCCAGTTCAGACCTCAGCTCAGACTCTTCAGTCATAAAGTCTCCTTCAAAAACGAAAGTAGTGTAAGTAGATGTTGGTTTGAGATAACAAAAAATATTGAATTATTGCTTATATTATGCAGACTACAAAAAATGAATTTGAATGATTTTATCTTTGAAATCAACAATGACAACGACATTCTGACGACAATCTGACAACGTACTTATTTGCAGTATATTTTTGATAGTTATGGACTGACGTCATATTTGGCGGGTTTTTCTGCGGCGTTTGAAATGCTGCTGAATTTATATTTTTTATTAAACATTATCGGCAACTCAAATGTTCCCCAAAATAGTGTTATTAGACTTTAGTTTGTGTTCTAGAATTAGAAAAAATAAATAAGAAAAAAAACGTTAAATATCCCCATTGTTGAGTAAACATGTCTTAAATCATATTTTTTTGACAATAAAATTTCCATTCCTAAATAATTTTAATAAAGTCTATACACTGTTCAAAGTTTTTGACGCTGATTGGAAATCACGCACTCGAAAAAGTCTATACACTTTATAAACGGACTATAAGAGAATATGGATGTTTTTTTTTCTATTCCAGGCTCTTGTTTGACAAATTCAAGAGCCGGGAATAGACAAAAATTAAGAAATAAGGGAGAAGGAATGAAAGAAAAATTGAGAAAAAATTGGTAGATAAGAGAACAAGAGGGTATTCATGTTTTTTTCTATTCCAGGCTCTTGTTTAACAAATTACCATGGGGGTGGTTTTTTTGAGAGTTCAGTTCAAATTGCAATTAATGTTGAATGAGAACGACAAAGTAGGGAAGTAATCGGTAAGAGGGGCGGCAAAAATACCTTTTGCACGGGGCGCCGAAATGTCTGGAGCCGGCCCTGTATTTTGTAATGTAACATGAATTTGATTGATCTAACACTGCTGTATTTATTTCATTTTAGATAGTAGACCTAATTCCTAAGATCTGTATCAAAAAGATTTATTGATCAAAAGTTCCCCAGAATCTGTTTTGTTTTCATGTTTCTGCTAATAAAGCAAAATTTTTTTTTAAATTTGCTTAATTTTTGTCAATAGAATAATTTTGGCAACAAATATTTTCACCATTTAACCTTCCTTCCGCACGCCTATGATCACTCAGGTGGAAAGCTTTCTAACAGAGCGGCGCTGAAATCCTTTAGAAAAAATACATTTTTTCTGTGACGGGAAAAAAGTAGACTTTTTGTACCTGTTGACAGGGGCAAAAATGTCACTTTTTCTCCCATGCGAAAAAAGTGATATTTTTTATCCCACGGGAGAAAAGTAACAGGTACCAGTCAATTTTTTTCCCGAGGGAAAAAAGTAACAGGTACCAGTCAAATTTTTTTCTCAAAGGGAATAATGTATAGATGGAAAATGTTGAGATTTTCCCGTCACAGAAAAAAATAGTGTATCCATACATGGGAAAAAAGTAAGATTTTAGCGCTCGCTGTGTTGACAAACCACACCTCGCCCTAAAATCTAGTACTTTTTTCCCTTGTATAATAAATAACTATTTTCCCTAAATTTAAGGAAATTTCGGCTTAGAATCGGCGCCAGTGGCGTAGCTACAGAGCTACCCCCAGAAAAAACTTTAATAATTTGGTATAAGTGGTATAATCACAAACGTATTTAATGGTCATTTCGTTCCATGTGGTACCTAGTATGAGTATTCGGTTTTCATCGTCGCGATTAAGAACGTCGTGTTTCATCGTCAGCCTGCTTCCACCACACACTACGCGATTTTTTGGCAGTTAACTCTCGAGTTAACTTTCCGCGTTCGTGATGAATAAGTCGCAGCTCTTAAGGGTCCCACACACTATGTTCTCTCTCGTCGGTTTTGGAACGAAATGTTGAACTGTCGTGCCAAAAATCAAGCTTCTTGGACTTCGGACTGTAATTTAAACCGACGATCAGACACGATGGTTTTCTACCACACACTTCGGTTTTAGATCGTCGTTTTTCATCGCGGCGATAGAAACCGACGAGAAAGAACGTAGTGTGTGGGGCCCTTTAGCAGTGGCGGCGGGAGCTGCGATTCTTGAAAAAAAAAAAAGAATCGTGCAGTCTGAACTGGTGACTGGCTATTAAAAAAAAATTGTTTTGTCATGTGAATTTGTTAAAAGGGTTGAAACTGAAAACCAATGAGAAAGAACGTAGTGTGTGGGGCCCTTTAGTCTTAGATTAGGGAGATATGTATTAGCAAAGTTTACGTATTAGCACAGCATATACAAAAACAATCAGCAGGCTAACTCTCACGCGCATCTTTTCTGGGCACGCCGCCATTAGGGGATACCATCCTGTCAATAAACGGCAGGGACGCCGACATTTCAATTTATTTGTTTATTTCTGACGGAGGTCATAGGCGTACGGTGTAGAGCGGAATTTCAGTTATAATTTTCAAAGTGACTTTAGTATATTCGTGTTGTCATTTATGGTGATATCAGTTATCATTCTTGTATATTTAATATTAATAATAAATTAGTAATTATAAATATTATTATGTGTAAGTAATAATAAATTAGTTTATTTGAAACCAATACGATTCTGTGACAGGAAAGAAAAAATCTAAATTATTGTTAATCAGGCCCTGTCTCGTATCCCAAAATGGCCGCTAGTGACATCCCGACCAGGAATTCCTTTATTACACTGGCTGTCACTCAAGTTAGCCTGCTGATTGTTTTTGTATATGCTGTGGTATTAGTATTATGTCCTTTCGTTATTTGTGGTCAGTTCTATCAAAGTTTGTTCTATGCTCTATTACTTTATATTGCTGATGTTGCTATTCGCCATCTCTATTCTTTGATAATAATCGGAACATGGTTTTGGACATTTTAGAACATAAAAGTACCAGGGTAACCTTACATTGCAAAATTATTTTACTTTTTCGCACTAGTGCCGAAAAGTGATATTTTCATGGCCTAAAATGCGTGCAGAAAAAAGCACTTTTCGCACGCTCGTAGAAAAAATAGAAAAAAATATCTATATATATAAAAATTAATGCCACTTTTCGTTGTAATTTTATAACTCAAGAACGGGCTCACCTAGCCAAACCAAATGTTTAGGCTTTGTTCGGACTATTTATTAGATGGTTTACGTGAAGTTTTGCACAAAATCGGCCGAGCGGTTCTTCATTCATGTTATAAATTAAATATTCAATAAATGGAGGATCATTTTGCTGTCAAATTGAAACTTTTTTCAGCGTTGACAGTACCAGCATGTTGTTATGTCATTAATGTGGTCATTTCATTACTTGATTTATTTATTTATGAAAAAAATTTACTAAGCCCGCATATGGCGCCATCTCTTATAACCGATACCAAGTTTATTTTGTATTTTGTATTTCTTATACCGCGCCATCTCTGATACCTGGAACGAAGCTCGACATTGCAGATACAGTAGAACAGTGCTGCTCAGGAACTGGAGCTATTTCGAACAGAACTATTCCACTATTCCAATCAGATAGAGTGGTGCAGAAAGAGTAGATCAGATAGAGTAGTGCAGATAGAGTAGAACAGATGGAGTAGTGCATTGCATGCAGTGCAGATAGAGTGAAACAGGGCTGCGCTAGAGATTTTTTTTGTTTTCTTCACATTCTTTCAACATTCCTGTGCCTAAGTTTATTTATTTGGTGGTACACTTTACAAGAATAATGCCCACAAGCTGCCTAAAAAAGGATGATGTAAAATTTTAATTTTAGGTGACTTCTGATCCAGAGAGTAAACATTAATTTTCTTCAACTAAAGGCAAATTCACCGTCGAAAAAAACTGAATTTAATTCAGCTAATAGATACGTTAACACAACATTTAATAGGTATATTTAATAATTCAGGGGCGGTACGAAGTTCGCTGGGTCAGCTAGTGCACTATAAAATAGAAGTTTTTAGGCGTGGCATCCCGAAAAAAAAATTCGCCTCCTTCGGCGCCCGCGGCGAGCTTTCCCTACACCTATCAGATATTATCCTGCACCCATGAGGACTTTCAAAAATCGGCGCCTCTGCCAGGCCCACCCTAGGCCCCCCCCCCAGGGGCCCAATTCTTGAAAAATATCGCATGCGAAATTTGGAATGATTTCGAACGCTTATCATTTAATTTACATTGCTGTCAGTCCAATTCGAATCAAGTTTCGTATGCGATATTTTTCGAGAATTGGGGGCCTGGTCAGATGGTTAGTGACGCCAGTGATGGGCGCTGTCAATAGCATACAAACAATATGGGATTTATGATTGGTATGCTCACTCTATAGTTTTTTATTCCTCGGAGAATTGTTTTCATCGAAATATCTCCAAACACTCACGAGAAAACGTACAGTGATTTCCAGTTTCTAGGAGTACTTCTCAAATTTGAACAATATTTTCAAGTATTTCGCGGTAGTTCCAAGTATTTCTAAATATTCCTAGATATTTCCAAAACATTTCCAAAAACTAAATTTTATTTCCAGCTGAAAAGCAGCAAGTTTTGTTCAGTATTCCCCTAGATATTTTCAACAAATAAAAATGTTTTCCATGTCCTAGTTATTTCTTTTAGTGTTCAACATATTTTTACAGTAAACTAAACATAATATGCCAACTGTAGGTATTAGGTAATGGAAAATTGGGGTGAATGTTTAGTATCGTAATTAAACAACATATTGATGAATAGCACGCTTTCAGCTTTTTTCAAATGGGATGCCCTATATTTAGTTCTATATTCTTGAAGAGCACAATTTTCCGATTCCAAAACTATATAGTTTGTCTATATTTGGTTGAGCCGTCTCCAACATATTAAGTTCTAGAAATTTTAAAAATACCAGCAGAGAAACTAAATAAAACTGTTTTTTTTTTAATGATAAAAGTCAAAATGACATTCTGTTGGCAATACAATGTAAAATTGTCAATGCTTTCAAATTTTTTATGAAGAAAAGGCTTGTGTTGCCAACATAGTTACTAAATTTTTGACTTGGGGAATTATCTTTTAAAAAAAAAACAGATTTTAGATACCTTAAATTTAACCTGCAGCTGCAGTATAGGTAGAATGGTTCACAAAATCAGTAGTAGGATAGTATTTTTACAATTTTTGGAGCCGAATATATGAGAGACTGTTCAATCAAATATAGACCAATTATATATTTTTGGAATTGGGGCATTTTGCTCTTCAAGAATATAGAATGAAATATAGGGGAGCCCATTTGAAAAAAGCTGGAAGCATGCAAAATTTCACATTTCTGACATTCAAATTTTGTTTTTGACCATGATTTTTCAAAATTTAGCCAAAACTGTACAACTTTTGTATTTACACCTTTCTTTTACCTACCTGTAAAGGTGAAGGCTGTAGGTGGGGTGTCAATATATGAAAAAAACACCCAGTACCTACCTATTAAAAACCACCTTATTCTCCTAAATAGTTCTCCCATTCCCATATTTTTATAGGCCATTCCTTCGAAAAACCGTATCTTGCACAATGCGTTGCCAAAACTAACTCAAACTAACCCAATCTGGCTTACTTTAACTTAAACTGCCCCTCCCTTTCAAAAGGCCTGTATCCGCCCCTGGTACTGTACCCCCTTTGGATTCTTTTTTACATAAAATGTTTCAATATCTTGAAATCCGTGAGAATTATTGAATCAAAATTTTCCGAAATTGTAGCTGCTATTAAGCTCTAAAAAACCTGTATTGGAAAATATTTTCAAATTTATAGTTTTTGGGAAAATTGAGTTTCAAGTTTTTGATTAATTTTCTACTAAAATGTAACTTTGAGGGTCAATTGCTCAAAAAGTATTCGAGCCATCAAACTCAATTTAGCACAGATTTATAGAGAATTTAATGCTCTTTCCAATAGTGTATAATTTATTTGGATTTGTACAATTTTTAATGGAACTATTGGCAATTTTTCTAAACTTTGTCATGATTCAAACAAAGTTCAAAACCAAAAAATTCAATTTTCTTTTTGATTTTTTTGGTTTCCAAATTGGTCATTTGCAAATAATGTCAGGGTTTTTTTCGACTAATTTTGACCCGCTCTGTTGGTTGGAAAAGTCAAAATTCGAAAAATTTAAATTTCGATTTTTTTAAAAGGGTACTTACCGTCATTGGATTCTTATTTCAAAATCTTTAAGCTTCAATATCTTGAGATCCGTGAAAGGTATTAAATCAAAATTTTCAGGAATTGTAGCTCCTATTAAGCTCTAAAAAACCTGTATTGGAAAATATTTTCAAGTTTAAAGTTTTTAGGAAAATTGAGTTTGAAGTTTTTGACTAAATTTCTATTGAGAAATGGACTAAGAAATAAAAGAACTTGTTAATTATCGATATTCAATATATTTATTATATCGAACACAGCGTGGAAAGCAAAGCGTGTGAACACATAGAAATAACTATACGAACTGACTCAACATCAAGACAAACCCTTTCTTAAGTAAACGATTCCTCATCTGTTTATCTTACATATAAAAACTATTATAAACACATATTTCAGTCATCCATAGCTGCGATATAAATTAGCAAAGTATAGACTAATATTGAAAGTTTAATTTATTAATTTTTGTTTCACTGATATGAATATCAGTTTATCCAACAATTTCAACTAAAATTAAAATTTGAGGCTCGCTTACTCAAAAAGTATTTGAGCTATCAAACTCAATTTAGCACATATTTATAGAGAATTAAATGCTCTTCCCAATAGTGTATAATTTATTTTGATTCAAGCAAATTTCAATGGAAATATTGACCTGAAAAAAACTTAGAAATTATATACATAATTAGGTAAATTTCTACCTTTACTTTATGTAGCTGTGTTTACTGGGAAGCAAATATGTAATGCAATAATTAAACCTCTCAAGTAACTGTAATATTCTCAAAATGCTCAAAAAGTTCACATTGGAAACAGTTTTTGAGAACTTAAGCTTGTGCCCTTTAAACATATTGCAGTTCTTAAGAATCTCTTTTAGATAATAAACTCAGCTTCTCAAGGAATTATGGAGGCTACTTCTTGAAGAATTTATAAAATCTACAAAACGTTGCACCCCTGCTAGATCCTTAATCCAAATTGCATGATGCCAATTGAGAGAATTTTCAAAAGATAAGAGAAAATCACTTATTTATAAACAGAAGTACCTGAAAACAAAAACCTATTATTTAAGATAACAATAAGTTGATTGTTCTCGATACTTTAAGTGTTTCAAAATGAGCGTGATTTTCGTAATTTTTTGTTACTTAGTGCTAGTTTTTGGACAAGAAAAAACCAGCAATAATTTTTATGGTATGTAATAATCAAACTTTAATTATTTTCCTAATTCATCAAACCCTTTTTTTCAAAGATATCCTAAACAAAATCAGACAAGGATACGCCGAATATCACTCGACGGGAATCCGTCCCGGATACTTGAACGAATCCCTATCCCGTTTCCAGCTAGCCCACTTTTTCAGGGATCAAAAAACCCTTCCGAGAAAAATCATCGAGGATGGCGCTTTGTGCGAAGTGTGCAACGTTGCCGCAGAATCTCTAGTGCAAGAAAGGAAAAACGGCATGAACAACGTCGAAATTAGAGGCGAAATGGAAACACTATGCAAACTTTTGAATATTGAACCTGGCCGAGTTTGTGATGGCTTCATAGACATAAATGCTGATATTATTTTATACGTGATTGATAATAATCCTAATTTTTCGCCTGGGAAACTTTGCGATTTGTTGCTGCAAAATCAACAATGCAACTTTACGAATATTGACTGGATTGTTGACGTGCCAGATGGACAATCTCCAATAAGACCTGGTCCAAGTGATTCTTCATCTACTTATAAAATCTTACAAGTAACTGATGTTCACATGGATCTTTTGTATACTCCAGGCAAAGTTAGGACTTGCACTGAACCATTGTGCTGTCAAAGTGATCAAGAAGATGGTTCAGAAGGAAACTCTTGTGGCCGTTGGGCCGAATATGGTAGTGACATTTCTGTAGATTTAGTTGACGAAATGCTACGGTTTGCCAATACACTTGATATCAACTTTGTTTATTTCACTGGTGACATTGTTAGTCATAGAGTGTGGTCCACAAGTGTGGAAAACAATAGTGCTGTTATAAAGTTGTTTTATGATAAGTTGCAAAATGGTTTTAAAGTGCCTGTTTATTCTATTTTAGGCAATCATGAACCTAGTCCATTAAATCAGTAAGGAACTTAAATATAATCAATTTACTAATAATCAAGAAAAATTCCATCAGGTTTGTAGACGACAATTCAGTTCCATCAAGCCTATCAAGTCAATGGTTGTTCGACTTGGTAGATCAAGAATGGTCCAAATGGTTGACTGAGTCTCAAAAAGAAACCATTGCCAAGGGTGGTTTTTATACAATATCCCCTGTACCTGGTCTAAGGTTGATTGTTTTAAATTCAAACGTAGCTTATACGGAATGTTGGTGGTTGTTGACACAAGACAAAGACCCTTACGACCAGCTGGATTGGTTGGTTAGCATTTTATCGCAAGCTGAGGCCAAAGGTGAAAGCGTTCACATTCTAGGACACATACCAACTGGGTCGGGTGATATTATGAAGGTTTGGGGAAGAGAGTTCAATAAAATTGTTAACAGGTATTTTTATTATAGTTCAATATTAATCAAAAACTTAATCTAGTTTATTTAAAGATTCGCCAATACAATTACTGGTCAATTCAATGGTCACACGCACGTGGATTCTTTCCAAGTGTATTACAATATTTCGGATTTGAGTCAAGCGATCAATGTAGCTTGGAATGGTGCCTCGTTGGTGGCGTATGACAACGCAAATCCTAGTTTCAAAGTTTACAGCGTCGATAAGGATACTTTTGTGAGTAGCTCGTGCAGTTTGTATGCGTCCAAAATGAAAAAATTTAATGATAATTTATCAACAACAAATGATTACTTGAAGTACCTACATAATTGGAAATTCGATTTTTCGAAATTTATATAAAAGTTGCCGTACAAATCCTTTGTCTTTATAAATAAATGTAACAAAAGACTAGTTTTCCAACATTCAATAATTTTTGTATTTTTCCTTGTTGCTTCCGTTTTCTTAGGAAAGACAATGGACATTTTTGACAAAAATAGCATCGAACCTTTTATTATTATTATTTTTTTTTTTCAAATAGGAAATTGATTCCTTTTGCAAATGATAGCAAACATATTACATGAGGAAGGTTCAAAAATTGGATTTAGTTGATTTTTCATATCAGTTGGACATTTTGTCCATATACTGTCCACAAAAAAAAATCAGAAACTTTGAAAATAATTCTGGATAGTTTTACATCTACTTTTTTGACAATGCATAAGGTGAGGTAATTTTTTTTATGTTGAGATTTTGTGTCTTAATGGTCCTTTGAGATCCTCCGAGCTGCAAACACTAAATTATTCTGAGATTTGGAGCCAAATTCTATGAAAACAGGCACTCAGAAAAATTTGAAAATTGACAAATCACCCCAAATTGCTTAACACGATTTTGTCTCAGGAACTATACGTCCAAATGAGTTGAAATTTTCAAGAATTGTAGTCCTCTACTGGAATAAGAATCGCTGAAAATTTCAGCTCATTCGCACTTATAGTTCCTGAGATAAAATCGTGTTGAGCAATTTGGGGTGATTTATCAATTTTTCAATTTTTCTGAGTGCCTTTTTTCATAGATTTCGGCTTCAAATCTGAGAATAATTTTGTGTATGAAGTTTGGGGTATGTTGATTGACCATTAGCATACAAAATCTCGACAAAAAAAAAATTGAAATTTCATCGTTTTAGTAAGAAGGTACCCCCTTATCATTTTTTTGAAAAACTTTAAAAGGTCATAACTTTTTTTCTATTTTAGATAGAAAGCTGAAACTTTCACTGAATTTCATCCTTTTTAAAAGACTACAGTCCCTGAAAATTTCAGCTCATTCGTACTTATAGTTCCTGAGATAAAATCGTGTTAAGCAATTTGGGGTGATTTATCAATTTTTCAATTTTTCTGAGTGCCTTTTTTCATAGATTTCGGCTTCAAATCTGAGAATAATTTTGTGTATGAAGTTTAGGGGGTGTTGATTGACCATTAGGATACAAAATCTCGACAAAAAAAAAATTGAAATTTCATCGTTTTAGTAAGAAGGTACCCCCCCTTATGATTTTTTTGAAAAACTTTAAAAGGTCATAACTTTTTTTCTATTTTAGATAGAAAGCTGAAACTTTCACTGAATTTCATCCTTTTCAAAGGACTACAATCCCTGAAAATTTCAGCTCATTCGCCAAGTCCAAATAAGCTGAAATTTTCAGGGATTGTAGTCCTCTACTGGGATAGGAATCGCTGAAAATTTCAGCTTTCTATTTTCAATAAAAAAAAATTATGACTTTTCAAAGTTTTTCAAAATCTAAATCATAAGGTAGCCTAGTAAAACGATGAAAAATCAATATTATTTTTTTTTGAGACTTTGTCTTTCAAGCATATAAAGACCAGAAATTCAACTTCCTGGCTTTTGATTTAATTTAATCGGTTTGATTTCATATTTGATTGATTGATTGACATTTTTCTATAAATGTAACCCAATCAAGAGCCGGGAACAGTGGCGCACCCAGGTTTTTTATTTGGGGGGGGGGGGGGGGGGGTTTCATAATGATGAACCACTGTTTTTATAATTATGTGTATTTAAGAGAGTTTCCCACATGGTTGCAAACATTCTAAATTTCGTCTCCACCAATTTTCCCACCTTCACAATGAAAAATCCCCAGAAATTTCCCAGGATTCTGTTAGCATCTATGGTTATCAATGATAGTTATCAAGCAAGGTTGTTTGAAAGAGTTAAGTTACCTGATAATTTTTATGAAGTTATCAAGACGATTAAACTAATGCAAATTTCCATAGGATCCTCCTGATGACGTCATCTGTTAAGCATTACCAGACAACCTATTAACTTTAGGAACCTTGAGCTGTTTTCTCGCGTTCACTTTTTTGAAACTGGTTCAAAACAGGTTTGAAGCAGTATATTCTCGCGATGAACCCATACAAATACAATGCAATCCAAGTTTTCAAACCATTTTCCCGCGCCGAAAAATTATGACATCATGTGACACTGTTTGAAAAACGTTTTAAAACATTTGAGACGCGAAAAAACACCTTTGGTTACCAGGTCTGTTCCAACACGTCAAAAACCGTTCCATGAACGGTTTGGAAACCACTCTGTATACGAATTTTGGATTCTACGTAAAAATGTTGGGCTTTGCGCAGAATCGTGACGGTACATAGTACGGTTTCCTGCTGTGTTGGAACAAAGCTCATATTAGCTCATTTCCAGTCGATCAATCTATTTGCCAATTAGGATAAACGTTCAACAGGAAATAACCGTTCCAGAACGGTTCTCATGTCGGTTGGAACAGAGCTAATAACTGTAACAGCTTGTCAGCCTGGATGTGTAGCCATGTCGTAGCAGAACGCTAAGGCTGGAGACACAATGACAAATACAAGGTACAAGTGATAGATACAAAATACCGAAAAATCGAAATTTTGTATCTTGGTGTGGCAAGTAAATTGTATCTTGTATCCATTTATTCTGTGTTATTAGCATTGATACACGTGTTATTGTATTTTTGTCTCTTGTCACTTGTAACTTGTATTTGTCATTATGTGTCTTCAGTCTAAACGTTATAAGTTCACCATGGAAACAGGAATAAATAAAAAATAAATAATTATTATTGACAGTTCGACCGTTGACTGGCCTTGACACTTGACTATGTTGAAAAGGCAAGGGATAACTGGATAAGATGATTTTTGGGAAATTTAAAACATGACAATGCTGCAATTTTCATAAAAATGTTTATTTTCTAGTTTTATTCCCAAAAATACCGAAAATTTCTTATAAAAACATATATTTTTTAATTTTATCTCCATGAGTTAACAAAATTTCCCATGAAAACATGTATTTTTAATATTTTTCCCTTTTTCCCATTTCAAATATTTTCGTCCGGAAATTCCCACGAAAAGGAAAATTTCCCACGAGTTCAGAGAGTTGGCATCACTGTTTCCATGGTTCTTGGTTTCAATTCCAGATTTCAAAAATTTCGCGTTACGTAAATAGGATTTTTTTTTTTTTTATGTAAAATAAAAAGTTTGTAAGTACCTACCTATTAACCAAAATCGCAAAAATTTTTACCGAAAAATTCTGTATATTAGTGCTAAATTTCGAGGGGGGGTTTTAACCCCCCCCTTGGGTGCGCCACTGGCCGGGAATAGCAACAAATTGAATATTCAAAATAAATAATTTGTGGAAAAGTACCAAAGGCTCAAATCTTAAATTTCCAAAAAAATGGAATTGTAAGTGACATGTTGCCATATTGTGTATTAAATTCAAGTCTCCAGCCATTCACTCTTATTAAAAAAAGTAGAAATAAAAACCAAAAAAGTTCAGTTTCTTCTTGAAGGACTAATACTTTCAATTCTGCTCAGCTTGAAATAGATACAAATAGAATTTTTTTTTTGCAGAACATCGTCGACATTGACCAATGGACATTCAATTTAACGAAAGCCAACGAAAATCCAAACAATTATCCAGAATGGTACAAAATCTACTCATTCAGGGACGCCTTTGGACTTTCCACGCTACAACCCAAAGATATGGGCAACTTGTTAATAAATATGGCCAAAAACCACAGCCAATTAGCAGAATATCATTTGTAAGATGAAATTATTATTAGGTCTATTCCAACACGTCAAATACCGTCCCATGTTTATAAACCACTCAAGTTTCTACGCACAAATTTTACACGTGACGGTGTTGAAACAGACCTATTATGAATTTATGGTAAAACATTATTATTTTAGGTATCGATACAAGAATTCTGATATTGCTGTTAATACAGTTTGCGACCAGGATTGCCAGAAAGGGTACTTGTGTGAATTTTCAACGCACGTTTTTGGAGAAACAAGCAATTGTGAATACTTGAAAAAGATCTATGATCAAAATTGAATTTGTAATAAAATGATTAGATTATGTAATAAATACCTACTTAAGTACCTAATTCAGGATCCTATAAAAACCTAGGTACTTAAAATTCTTTATTAGGTAAACTAATAACAAAATCTATTTTTGAATCAAGTACAATGTTGCCTTCATTGTTTATTGCCATCTTATTGGCAAATGCATTGGCAGCACCCAATAGTATCTGTAATCGAAAACAACACCAGAGAAATGAAACTGATTTTCAGGAAAATGAAGCAAGCTTTCCAAGGCAAACCCATCTATCCGATTTTAGGCCATTCACGAGCCTACACCCCTAAAGCAAAATTGTGGAAAGGAGGAGGCACTTCTCTAATGGCAAATGGAATTCCAATAGATTTTTCTAAAATTTGGATATGCTGTAATTTTCAAGGCTCTTATTAAAAGTCATCATTGGCCGAACCTTGTGCGGTTGATAGTTTAGCCTCCAGAAGACGCCAAAGTTTCATATAACTTGATGTTATTAAAATATATAAAAATAATCTAGGATTATTATGAACATGTGCCATGTAAGATTTTTTGTATGAATATCGCAAAAATTACGACCGAATATTCACCATTTCGAGTGCTTGCATCCGCTGAGGCAACAGTCTTTTTCAAGATAGTTGTCGAAGAGAATTCGTTACCCGTTTTTAGTGTGCCAAGCACTATGCTAGATCAGTGAGTTATAATTCAATGTAAAAGTTAGTGAATCGAACAGTACGCCAAGATGTCCGACTCGCCGCAAAGCCTGGACAAGTGGCAAGCCAGAATCTCACAGCAAATCCAATGGCTGAGAGATGAGAACGAAGCAGTGAAACAGGAGTTTCTGTCAGTACAGAGAGACAATGTCATACTCCGCCAAGTGCTTGATGATATTCAGAGAGACAACGCCATACTTCGCCAAGAGCTTAATGGTGTCAAAACAGAGAATCAGAAGCTGAAACTCACCGCGAGAGTAGATAGGCATTCTTGACACGTGGTGGATGCGCCGTCGTTAACACGAAGGTGGATGCGTCGTCGGCGCCATCTTGTCAAACTTCATGGCGCCATCTGTCGGGAGTGCGGTGAATTCTTGCAATTGATCGACAGGTGGGTTCAAAATTACAGGTTCCTGTAGTAGCTTTTCGAGACAGGTCTGTCTATAAAGACAGTTTTTCGAGACAGGTCTGTCTACACAGATAGCTTTTCGAGACAGGTTAGTAGTAACGGGGGGCACCTGAGCCTGAGAAATTTTTCGATACCGTGGAAAAATCTCTAAATCGGCAGCGCCTTTGATCTGATATACACCTATACAGAGCTAGAGACAGGCCTGTATACAGCAATGGTAAGTTTGGGTTAGTTATAGGTTAGCATAGGACCCCCCCACGTCGTTGGGTCAGTTAGGGAAGATTCGTAACTGACTTCGTGTCAACGACGGCGCATCCACCACGTGTCAAGAATGAAAGATTGAGGTTAGGTTCGGATTTTTATGCTTGAACCCGCTTTGCCTATCTACTCGCCAGTGCCTTCAAAACAGCGCAGAAATACAACGTCTCTCCAAACTGGTTACGCAGCTGAACCGGGAGATAGGCAATCACTCGGACATGGAATCGAGCGAAAACGAATCCCTGGCCTTTATGTGAGCAGGTGGTATAAAGCCAACGGCGATCCGGTCCCACTAGTACTTGTCCTAGTGCCAGCTTCGGAGACCAATCTACCAAGTCCGTTATATCAGTAACGTCAAGTGAGAGTTGAGACCAATGAAGTAGAAAGAGGTATGGAATGAGCTTTGCGTCACTCAATTGATTCCAGAATGAGATAGCGCTAATAAGGGCAAGACATATTTGGATCTCACAGTCTCTCTTTCTAACCCTGAGTGAGATAGCGCTAGTAAGTGCAAGAAAATCTCATGAATCTCTCCTGTTCTCTCACTCTAATGTTGGCTGCAAATATAAATGTATTGAGTAGATAAGCGAAGAGCTATTCCAACCTTACTATTTCATTGGTTGAGACCCAGAAGTCACAAACCTGCATAAAATCACGTGAATCAGCCGCCACCTGCGCTAACTGTGGCGATGAGCACCCAGCCTCATACCAACGGCGCCCCAAACACCCAAAGCATCAGAAGAAACAGCAATTCAAGCCCGCCCCTCCGTCAAACTTTGTCTGGGGTCAACAAAAAAACTATGACGCCCACCTTCACTTATCAACAACAACCAACTCTTGTTATAGTATCGATACTACTCGATATTGTCCTTAAAAGTATCGTTACTCTTGAGTATCGATTACTTTTGCAATAATTCAATAATTTCGGTTGTTTTTTATTATATATTCTTACATTCTTGCCTTCTTAAGGCTCTTCTAAATCCTGGTAAATCCTTTTAAATTATGCTAAATAATCACCAATCACAAGTGGAAAAAAACACACTATAAAATTCTCTTCCAGTCCCAGACAGATCCCAGAAACATAACCAATCTTACTTGCTGACGTAGTGACGTCTCACACGCATGCACGGTTCGCATCAAAACATTCTGCCACCCAATCTAGCCATAGCCCGGAAACCTGACCAATCAAATTCGATGTGACTGTTTTGGGTGGCATAATGTTACTACATGCGCTGAATCAGGGGCAGAATGTCGGGACGATGATGGAGCTATTTAAAGAGTCAGAATGTTATTGCATGGGCTAGATTCAGGGTCAGAATGTTACAGGAGCATTAGTATTAAATTTAATAAACAATGTTTGATATTGAAAAATCTATAGCTGTCTTTTGAACGTATTATTCAATTCAGAAATTTAGATTTTATTCGTATTCCCTATGGATTTTTTTCATGAATATATTGATTAGTTTTTTGATTGAAACGAAGGAACTGAGAAATATTTCCATTTTGGATATAAGGGGTTAATAAATTTAGATTTAGCATTAGGTGTTTTACCTTAATTAAAAAAGCACGTACAGTCGTGAGCACAAAAAGTGGGACAACCATTTTTTCCTATTGTAAAACGGGCTCACCAGCTATACCTACGGCAATGACAGGGATTGTCATATTTGACAAAAAATCGATTGTAGAGAAAAGACTGATTTACGCAAAATAGCGAAAAATGACAAGACCGGTCAGTCGGGTGTCCCACTTTTTGTGTTCATGACTGTACATGAAATAAAAAAAAGGAAAAATAGTACCTACATCCAGTAATTACTCCAAGAGGGATGTTTGGAAAGTGTATCTCTAAGGGCCGGTTTCTCAATAGCGAGTCACCTCCGGGCTGGTTTTAACTCCAGAGTTAACGTGTAAAATTGCAATGTGCACCCTAGAGTTAGCTTAATCCGGAGGTGACCTGCTATTGAGAAACCGGCCCTGAATAAATAAATAAATAAATACATTAATGGCTCTTTGCACCGACTGTTTTAAGGAAGCCTTAACGATAAGTCTACGTTGAAAAGACATTTTTGCATGGGAAAATGTCACTGTAAGGAATACTTTCTTATCGTTAAGCCTTCCATAAATTGGTCGGTGCAAACGGCCATTAATGTAGGTACTATTTTTCCTTTTGCATCCATCTCCATCATGAATTTAATATTAAAATGACTTCGCATAAATTTCAATAGAGCAATGAGCGACAAATGGACAAAACATGCGGCACTTCTAACGCGCAAGTCCAACAGGCCGTCCTAACATTCTGACCCCTGATCTAGCCCATGGAGTAACATTATGCCGCTTAAAATAGCCACATCGAATTTGATTGGTTAGATTTCCGGGATATGGCTAGATTGGGCGGCAGAATGTTTTGATGCGCACGGTTCGGTTCCCAACAGCATATGTTTATCTATAGACTTCTTGTGTGCAAAAAAGAAAGATATAGATTAAAACGGGTCATTTATCCACTTTTTTTTTACATTTCCAAATTACTCTTTTTATACAAATATGTCGCAGTTCCTGTCAATTTCAGTGTTTAGTAAGGTTTTTCAAGTATCGATATTAGACAAATAGTATCAATACCTACATGAATTCAGAAAAAAAGTATCGAGTATAAAAAGTGTGTAAAAGTACTCGATATTTTGAGAATGTATCGATACTTTCAAAGTATCGATAGTATCGTTGTTGAGAGTTAACCCCAAAAAGACACAAGCCATTATATTCGGAATGAACAAGAAAAGGCCTTCAAAGAAAATACTTAAATCAGAGACAGTCATCTCCAACCGCTACTCAGCCTAGAAAATAGGATTCTACGAAAACTTCTGAACGCACCATGGTTTGTGCGGAACACGACAATCCACAGACACACACAGCTCCAAGAACTGAGAAACCATTTAGACGATATTTGCATTAACTATTTCACCAAAGCAACAACAGCTATAAACCCAATCATAAGGGTAAGCCACACCCCAGCTCCGCCAATGCAGGTTTGCTATTTAATTTTTTTGCGAATTCTGGAGCACTAAAATGGCGGCAACACCTAAACTAAAATAGCTAGCAAAAAAAGGCATGAGGCAAAGTTGATCAGAATGTAATTATCTACAGGTTTTGTTGAGGTCATTTTGTCGAAAAAAAAATAAATAAGAAAAAAGCCAATAGGGCCGAACGCACAAGGCTGTGATTTTTTGGCTCAATACTCAAGATACAGTCTCCAATCAGCCCTGAAAAAATCAGGCTGCCCTCGCAAAATTTTTTGAAAAACCCATAAATTTCTTGGACTAAGTAGGGAGTACCGCAAATTGATTGAAAGGTAATAAATAAATTTATCAGACGGCTTATGTGTTTGCCAGAGATAACAGCATTCGATAATTGGAACGAAAAACAAGGGTTTTAATTACTGGAACAACATGCCCACATATTTTTCGGTGTACAAATAAAAACACTACTGTTTTTTTTTTTTTTCAGCAAACTTCAATAAAATAATTTTGTTATAGATTTTCAAATACTATAGTGGCTCAGTTTAATAGTCACACTCACAAAGATCAAATTATGGTTTACCTACTACCAGTTCTTCGAACGCATAGGAAGTTGTCAACGTAGCTATCAACGGTGCCTCAGCTAATCCTAGTTTAAAGATAATTAACGTTGATAATGATAATTACGTAAATGAATGCGGCCCACAAGCAAATTTTGGATTTTAGAAATGAAAATTTGGTCTGAAATTACGCTACCAAGTTTCCTAGTAGTTTTCAAATATAACATCAAAAATATTATTACTTGGCTCTTCTAGAATAATAATTATTGAACAAGAGTAGAGGAACTTATTTCTGGACCAATCAACAATTAATATGAACTAGAGCAACTTAAAAAAGATCATTTCTGAACTTCGTAGAGTGACTGTATCTTCTAAAGCTGACATTTGAATTAGAACAGCTTTGATTCAACTTCAACTACCTAGTCAAAAATCAAAGTTTTATACTTCAATTTTGAGTCTAGTAATAGGATTTTTGAGCATCTCCAGTTGAATATGGACTCTACTAATGTCAAAAATGGTCTTTTTTCCAATTGTCCTAGTTCAATTTGAACTTTAGAATGTTCAGAAACCACTTCTCTCTTCTCTAGCTAATTCAAGCTCTAAGAAGAGCAGCAAATGGAACTCTCATGCTTCTAGGAAAGCCATTTGTAGAATTTTCTTTCCATGTGCGTCTACGTCAGCAACAATTTTTCTATAATATCTTTCAGCCTAGTCGTTTCTTCAAGCCAAGATCAAATTGAAACTAATCATCTTCAAGGATTTCTTCAACTAAATCATCTAAATGCTTAACTGAAAAATGTTTGATTCGGAAGCAACTTTTTCATGATATACATATACAATGATAATATCTTCTACTGAGCTCTTCTCGATAATCTTTTTCTCTAACTTTTAAGTTCTCACCTACAAAACTTTTTAGACCTTGAAATCTTTAGATTTTAAGTCCTGTAGATTTTCTGATTCTTCTTTGAGAGAACTTACAAAATCTTCAAGTCCTTTTCCAGTTTCAGTTTGTTTTTCATGAAAAAACTCTAGGATGTGAAGATCTTAAGTCGCGAGTAATTTTCTAAGATATTCTGATTCTTCTAAGAGAAAACTCAACAAGTTCTGAGATCTGGGAACGTTGCAAATTACTTAGAAGACACTAAAACCTTTAGATATTGAAACCAGACTCATAGATCTGCTATCTGCAAATTTTTTGGTTCCATTGTAAGAAACCTCATACAATCTTTAGATCCTGAGAAGTTTCTAGAATTTTTAAATGTCAAATCTGCAATATTTCTTTAATATAAGACTCTACAATATTCAGACATCATGTTGCAATTTTTCTGTTTTTTTTTTATAAGAAAACTCATAAAAACTCCAGATTTGGAAGTCTGGGAACTTTGCAAGAAGATTTTAAATTCCAGGACGTAATCGACACTCAAGTGTGGACTTTCAATTTAACCCAAGCCAACTTAAGTCCCGATAAAATCACGGACTGGTTTCGATTGTATTCGTTCAGGGACAGTTTCAGAGTGAAAAGTTTAGCTCCGGCCGAATTCACTGAACTTTGATGTAGCTATCGATGAAGGATGTGACGATAAATGTTAAAAAGAGTATCTTTGCGAAATTGTCACTAGCGAAGTTGGAGATTCCACTCATTAGTGAATTGTACGACCAATATTAAATAAATAATTGTCACTTATTTTTTATGGAATTAGATCCACAATATGCTAACAACGATATCTGCAGTTGAAATATTAATTAGGTAAACTAGGATTAATGATGACGTTTAGTTCGTATCCTCGAGATCGTGAATAATCCGTTTTTGATGTGTAGTTTATAGGGCAATAATTTGAATAGAATATGGGGTTGTATCAACTATATTTCTCACTTACTTGTAAACAAAAACTGCTCAAAATTATGAAGGAAATAGTCCATGGTTAAAGTATAAATAAGAAACTACACGATTTTCCTATACAATAATAGTACTTACCTTGACTTTTTTGCCGCGCTTGGCGGCAATAGCCCGTGATTTCCTCCGTATTCTATCCAGATGGGACCGTTAAAAGAAAAACTCCGGAAAAATGATGCACGATCACTCACACTGATTGTCTTGCTTTTTTTGTTTTTTTTTTGGGTCAATTTCAAGGGTTAGCTAGAAAAAAACTTTAAAACTGAATCAACACAGCAAAAATAAAAACATCAAAACATTTTTTGTATTTATGTAAACTTTACCCTTTTGGGAACGAAAAAATATAAAAGTAAATGTTCGTATAAATAAATATGCTCCATAATAATTATCAAAATTAATATTTGAGCTTTTCTCTCAGCTCTCAACTGATGGGTAATGTTTCCAAACTTTTAAGAGCGAAATATAGTTAATTTAAGAAAAACCATATTTTCTCTGATACACAAATATCAACGTATCTATAAATAAAATGCATCAAATAAATAATGTACGTATGAAAATCCTGTCGAAATAATTTCCTTTTCGTCAATGATATTTTATTTCAGCGCCCATTAAGATTCGTTTGGAAAGATTAATAGTTTTTGGAAAAATTAAATATAGATTTATGCTTTAGCCCAAAAATATGCTTGGAATTGGACTTTCTGAATGAATAAGCTGATGAGCCAATCATAGATATCTATTATTCACTATTTTCCAACTATATAGGATGTTAATGAATATAGCTAGTTTCAGTGGTCCTCTTGCAATATAAAGTTTACCACACGTTCTAATGAGATTTATGAAGAAAATGTAATATGGTTTATGTCAGAGTTGCGACATGTTCATAAGTGAAATTGCAAAGTGTGAAGTGAAATGCATGAGTAGTCGTCGTGACAGAAAACATAACAATGTTTGGCAACATTTTTCCATAAAAACAAGTCGTAGGGATTAAAGATGTAAAGATTCTAGAAAAAAATAGGTTATAGAGATTTTATGAGGTCTCCCATAAACCATAAAAGAACGAATAAAATTTGTATAGTTTCCAGACTTGAGGATGTAAAAATTTAATGACTTTTCTTATAGAAGATAATTTGCACAAAGTGATTTTGAAATCTAAAGATTCCAGTCTTTTCATAAAATCCAAATCAAGGAATTTGCAGATTTTCAATGAATTTAGAGTCTTCTTGAAGAAAGAACTTAAAAGATGCGTTTTTTCGTAAAAGAACAAAAAAATTTGCAAAGTTTCCAAATCTCAGGATCCAAAGATTTCGTGAGTTCTTCCATAAAAGAACCAGCAAATTTCTAGGACTTGAAATCTAAAGATTCCAAAGCCTTCTCATAAAATCCATAAGAAGTTTGCAAATCTTCAACTCAGGATACATAAATTTTAGGGTCTCCTTGAAAAAAGAACTTAAAAGATGAGTTTTCTCGTAAAAAAAACAGAGAGATTTGCAAAGTTTCCAAGTCTCAAGATCTAAAGACTTCCTTCATAAAAAAAAGAAGAAATTTGCACAAAGTGATCTCCAGGATCTAAAATCTAAAGATTCCAAAGCCTTCTCATGAAATCCATAAAGTTAATTGCAGATTTCCAACTCAGGATTTAAGAGCCATAAATTTTAGGGTCTCTTTAACTTAAAAAATGAGTTTTATCGTGACAGAACAAACAGATTTGCAAAGTTTCCAAGTCTCAGGATCTGAAGATTTCATCAGTTCTTCCATAAAAGAACCAGCAAATTTGCACAGAGTGATTTCCAGGACTTGAAATCTAAAAATTCCAAAGCCTTCTCACAAAATTCATAACACGTTTGCAGATTTTCAACTCAAAATTTAAGGTCCATAAATTTTTGGGGTATCCTTAACTTAAAGGATGAGTTTCATCGTAAAAGAACAAAGAGATTTGCAAAATTTTCCAAGTCTCAGGATCTGAAGATTTCAGTTGTTTCATAAAAGAATCAGCAAATTTGCACAGAGTGATCTCCAGGACTTAAAATCCAAAGCCTTCTCAAAAAATCCATAAGAATTTTGCAGATTTTCAACTTAGGAATTAACATCCATACGTTTTAGGGTCTCCTTAACAAAAGAACTTAAAAGATGAGTTTTCTCGTAAAAGAACAAAGAGATTTGTAAAGTTTCCAAGTCTCAAAATCTAAAAATTTCAAAGATATCTTATAAATAAATCAGAAAATTCTCAGATTGATTGAAAATAATGGCAAGAAATTGGTATGCTTGTCACACTTTTTTTCTCCTCTAATAATTAGAGAATTACTTCTATACTTGGAAAATATATTCAAGAAAAGAAGGTCTTCAGTGAGTTTTATAATTTGGTTAAAAAAAACTGAAGTTATTGAAATTTCTTTCTCTTATGAGATTTTTTACTTTCAAAATTTCTCTTTTTTATGAGGGTATGATGGGTTTTGCTACCTTTAAGTTACATTATTCCATATTTTTTTCAAATTTTTCACTGGAAAATTCTAATTTCTATGAAGGTTTTCCTCAAATTTTTTATAAGGAATCTCAAATCATACTGGATTTTGGAGCTAATAAAAACTGGCTCTAAAATGTCAAGTAAACTTGCTCGAAAAATATTCACAGTAAATATAAAAATGTGTGAAGCAACTTCCAAAAAGTTTCCATATATTCAAAAATGCCAAAAAAAAAAAATGGCTTCAAAATGGAGTTTCAAAGTTACTTTCAAAAGAATCTAAATACATTTACAAAAACTTGATTGACGACAGTGGCTTGCAAAAGTTTTAAAAAAATTCTCAAAAAGTTGCAAAACTTAAAAATAAAATGCAAATTCTCTAAACACCCTGTATAAAACTCTACTATCAACTTATCCAATAATTCATTAACACCCTGTAAGTATATAAAGAAATCGCGATCTTTTTTAAAAAAAATAAAAAATCACCAAAAAAATATTTGTTGTTTTTTTTTGTTTATCTTCCGCAAATTTTTTTCCGGAAAATTTTACCGGGGCACGAGATTGCGACGCTAGGGTTCGTGCGTGCGTGCGTTAGAGAGCGTCGGCGTCGACTGGCGTCGCACGGGCGTCCAGACGCCGCTGGCAGGTTTCAGGGGGGCACATCTAGACGCGAAGACGCGACCACCCTTTTTCACCTCAGAGATCGCGGTTTTATCTGGATTTTTTTTATGAGATATAAATATCTTATCTATATTTTGTTTATAAAATGATGGTAATTAAATGGGGAGAAAACATTTTTATTTTAGCTTAAATAGGAATGTCAATAATAATTGTTTTTTGCTTCCAGTTATACAGGGTGTCCAAAATACCATGGGCCACCATTGGTATATCAGAAACGGTAAGAAATACGAGGGCGGTTAAATTAGAAAAAAATTGTCATTTTCAAAGGGTATTTAAAATATATTTTCGTTGTTGCCAAATTTTTATTAGTTTCCGAGATACAGGGTGATTTGTGAAAAACACCTAAAACTATTTTGTCGAATATTTCGAAAACTATTAATTTTAGAGACAATTTTTGAATTTGAAAGTTCCATGATTTGTTTTGCTCTACAATATGGTGTTTTGTAATGGTAAATCCGACGTTATTTCTTCAGGATACCATAATCAACTTAATTTTTTTGAATACGGACCTGGATTTTTTATTTCATACCTATTTTGAAAGGAAATTTAATTTGCAATCTTACTATGTGTCATACATGTATATCTTCCAACGTTTCAGTAAAAAATTCCCGCATCAAGCATATTTATTTTAAATTTACCCAGAGTTTTTTGCTAGTTTTGCATCAATAATGAATTTGAGAATAGTTTTCATACAGTTCAATAGCATTTTTAACATTACGAAATGCTCTTGCATAAATGAATAACATATCGGTCTTTTCTTCATTCGAGAACTTTATTTTGATATTTAAATGACTCGAATAATTGATAAATGAATAAAATAAATGAATTAATCTGACACTGACAATAAGCGCTGGACCGTAACGAGCGTAAATTGAAAAAAAAAATGCTTGATGATGTTCTTTTAACCGAAACGTTGGAAAATATACATGTATGATACATGGTAAGATTGCAAATTAGATTTCCTTTCAAAATATGAAATAAAAAATCCAGGTCCGTATTTAAAAAAATTAAGTTGATGATGGTATCCTGAAGACGAAACGTCGAATTTAACATTACAAAACACCATATTGTAGAGCAAAAAAAATCATGAAACTTTCAAATTTAAAAAATGTCTCTAAAATTAATAGTTTTCGAAATATTCGACAAAATAGTTTTAGCTGTTGTTCACAAATCATCCTGTATCTCGGAAACTAATAAAAATTTGGCAATAACGAAAATATATTTTAAATACCCTTTAAAAATGGCAACTTTTTTCTAATTTAACCGCCCTCGTATCTCTTACCGTTTCTGATATACCAATGGTGGCCCATGGTATTTTGGACACCCTGTATAGGTACGTTTCTGCAGAAATCACAAACCAGTCAAAGTGAATTTCATTGGTTCAAACTAGTTTTCTGACTGTTTTCAACCAATGAAATTCGCTCTGACTGGTTTTTGATTTCTGCAGAAACGGACCTATAATAACCGGATAACCGGATTTTATACCTAATAACCGGTGAAAGTGAAACGTTAGAAGTGCCCATCAGCCCATCTCTAGTATTTCATTTCAGTTTCGGTTAATTCGTTCAGCAGCTGGTTGTTTTCCATCTTTCCCTAATGAACATGTATTATACAGGGTGTCTAAGCAGATTCGATGGTTTTGGCGGGTTTCGGTTATTTCTAGAGGAGTTGGAACAAATCTGACCCCTACTTGCCTCAATTTTCAAGAGAAGTTGACCGGTGAAACCCGCATTTCGATTTCTTGTTTCGTTTTTAAGCTGCAAGGGGAAAAGTTGACAAAACCCTCATAAATAAAAAAGTTATAGACCCGCTGCTAAACTGCAAACTCCTCGACATATCAAGATGAGGTTTCCACCAGCCAATTTCTCTTGAAAATTGAGGCTTGCAAGTGGAGGTCAGATCTTTTCCAACTCCTTTAGAAGTACCCAAAACCATCGAATCTTGGACACCCTGTATAATGTAGCTTAAGGTACATGTTTAAAGTGACAGAAGAGAAATAATTAGTTTAGAGAAAAGTATAGGTATTTTTTGATACTTTTTCTTAACATGTAATGGTTCCCGATTTTTTTTTACAATAAATAGTATATTATATACCTTGGTAGAGAAGTTAGTCATTTATATACCGAGAGCACTGAGCGCCGAGGTTTATAATGCGTAAGGTATATAATGACTTTCTTTACCGAAGAATATATAGAATTTTTTTTACTACCTGCTAATAGAAATTGAAAAATAGGTTTGAAATCTGTGCTCAAATTATTTTTTCTTGTCGAAAGTGGTGTCCTCTATCTATCTATCTATCAACAGCTCAAACCAATAGAAACCTGGTACGTCATGACTGTATCCTTGAGTCATGACGTCATTTTCATTATTGACCTAGGTTTTTTTTCCATTATTTTCTATTAACCTTCAATTTTTTCCTAGAAAAATAGATTGAATAATGAATGACTACTTCTCAGGTTAGTAAAAAAAATACGTTGTTATTCAATTTATGCTACATTATAGAATAAGTTATGCAATTATTACTCTGATAAAATTCGGAAAAATAACCGAACAACCAGTTAATCGGAATAACCGGTGTTTTATATCAATTATAACCGGGCAGTTAAAACTGTTACCTACTAAATTAACCGGTTAATGGAAAAACTATTAATGTTTTAATAAAAATTGACATCCCTAAGCTTAAATGATGATATTTTTGGCCATCATTAAATAGCCCTAAGTTTATGGTGCGGAATTTCGCAATATGGGTGCTGGATTTCTGGAGAAATACCGCTGGCGGAAAAACTTTAACCAGTTTTTATCTCGTTTTTTTCTTACCATATACCTAGGCACTGGCGTAGCCAGGGGGGGGGCAAGGGGGCATTTGCCCCCCCAAGACCCTTAAATTTTATGAATATTTCTTCAATATTAAGATAAACAGTCCCAAAAATAGCGTAGAGAAACCTGAAAAAGGGGCGTGGCACCCAAAAATTTCGCGCCTGCGGCGCTTTGCCTCCGGCAGTGGTCGCGGTAGGGCCGCAAGAGACGCTTCCTGCAAATTTGCCCCCCCCAAGACAAAATCCTGGCTACGCCACTGTACCTAGGTATTTTTATCGGGACTTTTCGGGAAAAACTATTCAAGAGCCGCTACAGTGAATTCCCGCACTGTAAATTCCCGCCAACGTTAACGCCATCTCGCGGCTATTTGATTGTAGCTCTATTGATCAAATTATTGCGAAATAATTTGGAGGCCTATTTTATCCGAAAATTATGTTATTTCTGATGCATATTATCGTAAATCAGGCCCCAAATGGAGCCAAATAAAATTATTTCAAGGTATTTTTGGGGCTTATGGAGGCACTGCATGTAAATCCACCTACAGTGACTCTATTAAACCTCTTATAACAGTGGCGACAATGGTACTGTGTAGGTTGATGGTAAAACTGTTGCTGTCCTTTTCTATTTGCTTGTATTAAACAAAGAGGCAGCTAATCGGTTTGCTCGCTGCGCAATAAACAACGTAGGAGTCCAATTCCTCCTTTTCGTGTTTACAAGCTAATTTTTATTTCCTTCTTTCCGTATCCCGTCAAAAGCATTACAAAATTGAAAATCCTTAAAATAAAGTTTTTTTCCGCAAACGTCAAAAAATGACGACTTTTTTAACCTCAATTCTTAATGTTGAAGTTTGACTTCACAGACGTCATTTTTTTTGTTACTTTTTTGTCCGCGCGTTCCGTGAGTGTACAAAATAGTATATTGTGTATTTAGGTGGAAAAGTGACACATTCTCGGCCGACGGTGTAAGTTGACGGGCCGGCAAACACCGAAGGCCGAGAATGTGCTTTTCCACCGAAATGCACATACTATTTTTTCTGCGATCGGTTAAATACCTGTTAAATGTTTGTCTTTTGGTTCCAAATATTCAGCAGTACGAGAATCACTTTCCCGGCCTAGGCCGGAAAAGTGTTTTCTGTATTGTTATTAATTGATTTCTTAGCAACTATTGAAACATAATTGAAATACCAGAATATTGAGTTTTGCGACCTGTAAACCAATCAAAAATGCTGACATTTCTTGTCAATCGCAGAAAAAAGTACTTTTTTGTACGCTCACGGCCGGACAAAAAAGTGACGTCACAGAAATTTCCTAGATTCCATTGCTTTGAACACCGTTTGCAGAAAAAATCGCATGTTTTATTCGGAGAAAAGAACTTTTTGTGGCTCGTCTAAAATTGTCGTCCTCACTACGTTCGGCCGTCAAACATTTAGTCTCGCCACAAAAAGTATCACTTTTACTCCTAAAAAAACAATATACTATTTTTTCTAAGATAACAGTCAAAATGACATTATGTTGGCAATACAATGTAAAATTGCCAATGCTGTCATATTTTTTTTGTAGAAAAGGCTTGTGTTGCCAACATTTTAAAAGAAAACAGACTTTACTTTTAGTTGTAGACTCTAGGGCTCTTTTTCTCGAAACAGGGGAGCAGCGTTCTCATGAGAACAAAGGTCTATCTTAGTCGCTCATATTTATATTTCCATAACACTGACAAAAACAGAGCAATCGTTCTCGTGAGAACGCTGGTCCCACGTTTCGAGAATAGACACCCAGTACACATAAAACAATGGATTCTCACAGATTTCAAACTATTTTTCCATTCAATATTTACTCACCCCAACACAAAGTTTTTAAATTTCAACAAAATTGAGGCGCCAACTGGAAATACGCACAGATTAATGTTCAACATACAAAAGTTCCTCTTTAATAAGGAATAATAACTACCAGAATCCAATTAATAAATTAAAAAATCACAAAATAACCGCAATATTCTCATGAGAACAATGGAAACAAGGAACGTTTTTGCAACAAGATGGCGGCACTGTAAATCCACCTAAACTGTGGCGCCATCTCGTAGCAATTGAGTATGGCTGTATTAGTAGAATTATTTGAAAATCTTTTGGAGGCTTATTTTGTCCCAAAATTACGTTAATTTTGATGCATTTTAACGTAATCAGGCCTTAACTGAAGCTAAATAAGTTATTTATTCGATTTTGAATATTTTTGGGATTTATTTAAATCCCCTGAAACCATATCCTGGATAATTTTTTTTTCTGGCCATTTGGCAACAGGGCGGATATCATCATCAACACAATTAAAAAAAAAAAAAAATGATGATGACGATGATGAGGTAACTGTATATTTTTGAAAAGTAGTTATTTTTAGGTTCCTACTCTCTAGGGTTTGAGGTTGTGAGATGGCCGAAAACGACAACGCGAAAAAACCCCATTATCCAAGACGAAACGCACCCCAAAGACCCTTACCGGGGGTCCAAAAGGCCATCAACAACTTTGGGGTTTCGGATTTGAGGCAGCTTTTGGACCAGAAACATAAGGAAGAAAAGGTCAGTGAGAAGTGAAAACAAATTTGCCTTCCTGTAACTTTATTTTAATTTTTAAGCCAATTGACCCCAAAAATATCCCACCACCAGACCCCTCTTACAACTACCTAAGAGACCCTGCTAGAGATAAGCCCAGAGCTTCACAACCCCACAAATCGAAGCCTAAGAACCAAGAAAATAGCAATAAAACAAAAGAAATTATTGCACCTGAGAATGAAAATGCAAAAATTACTAATTTCAGAGGTCGTTATCCTAGAAGAGGAAACCTCAATTTGTCCAGAGATAATCAAACAACAAATGAGTCTAATTTTAGAGGTGGCAGTTCTAGAAGAGGCAGGGGCAATGGTAGACCTAAAACTAAAGACAATCCAGAAACTATTATTGACCTGATTAATATTAAAATAGAAGTCAGCAGTGAAACTGGCCATAGAAGCTGTATTTTGGATGAAGAAACGAAAATTGCTGACATTAAACACGTACCAGATCATCAGTTTTCTTCTCCTAGACGTGGAAGAGGTTTTTTTAGAGGTAGAGGCCGTGGTAGGGGCTTTTACAGAGGTAGAGCTGGATTTAATAATAATAAAAATATTAATCAAGATTCAGCAACTGAAGAAGAAATTTTTGAAGAAGCTCAAGGCAATGAAAATAAATTGTCTTCTGAATACAATGAGGATTCAGAAGCTCAATTTGATTCAAATTTAGCTGAAACTATAACTGTTACTTCATCAAAGTTGCCAGACAGCGAAATAGAAAGATTAGTTGAAGTTACATTGGAAAATAATACTAATGAATGAATGTGATTTTATTTTGTGATATACATATTCTGCTTTTATTTAACACAAATATTTTACTTTAATATATAAAATATAATTATTATATAAACAATTTTTTGTTATAGTGATGTGTGTATTTTATAATTTTATTGTATTGTTTTTTTATTTATTAACCAAAAATTAAATAAAATATTGATTTTTTTTCTCAAAGCTGTTTCCTCTGTGTAGTTTTAAAATACCCCTGTAACTAGGGTTGCCAGATTGGAATATCGCCAAATCGGGTATACCAATCAAAAAGCTGTTAAAAAATCGGGACACTTTTTTTTTTAAAGGAATACCTAATTAAATATAAAGGAAATAAAATGTAACCAAACAATAAAACTTCCAACACAATTCAAAAATAAAAGATAACGCAAAATAAGAATGCTATCCACCTAGGGACTGAAGTAGTTCTTTTAATCCCGAGACAGAAAGTTTATAGCCCTACCCTACTGAAGGGAGGGTATAATTTGTCTAGGGATCAAAAAACATTAATCCTGAGGTTTATACACTATTTCATGTACTTTAGAGGGATTAAAAGTACCCTTTTATTCCCTCTGTTCCATCTAATCCCCGAAAAATAAAGTAAAAATTTAATCCCTTGGGAAATTGTCAATGAAGAACAATGTTTTTTTTTTGGACAATAAAGCTTATTTTGATTTGATTTGAAATAAAGTGAAATTTGATCCCGGGGATTAAAAGACCCACTAACCTCCTTAAAACAGGGATTAAAGGGGTAGGTACTTTTAATCCCTAAAATGCATAAAATGCAATAGTTTATTCTTATCGTCGAAAAGTACTTTTAATTTGTTCCAACTTTTTAAAAAAATTCGTGAAATCGGGACATTTAGCGTCCCGACGTATAGTCCATCGTGATACGGGACAAAATCTCCAATATCGGGACTGTCCCGTTAAAATCGGGACGTCTGGCAACCCTACCTGTAACTAGGGTTGTTACGCTGGAACTGGACCTGTTCTTTTGGAACAGGTATGACCTGCCTGTTCCGTGTACCTATTACCAAATATTAGATTTACCTGTTTCGAGTTTGCTGAACAGGCGCTAGCACCGTCACGTCTTTGCCATAAGCCTAGTATATTAAGGAATCTGCTGCTGTATCTTCTATCTTCTTGATTTTACATACAGTGGCGACAATAGAGGTCCCGCCGCCATTTTGTAGCCAACCTCTTGCTACTTTCAAATATAAATATTATGGGATTTAAATGGAAAATGGACATCCATCATAAAAAATTGAAAACAACGTATTTGATGTAGGTACATAGGGAATAATAGTCATCAAATAGGTACTTTACGTTGTTTTCAATTTTTCATAATTTGTCCATTTATAAATCCTATGTATTCATATTTAAAATTAGCAAGAGGGTAGGTCACAAAATGGCGGCGTTATAGCGCTAGCCACCTATCGGCGACCATAGCTGGGTTCGGCTATTCAGCGCGGAGTTGGATTGGAGTGAACAGAGCTAATGGAGTCACCCCTAATACGGTAAAAAAAGCAATACCCGAACCTTAGAGGGGGTGTGCGCCAAAAATTAAAGTTTTAGTGTAAAAAAATCCAAGAATAACTGTTCAAACCTCGTTATTCTACGATAAACCATCGCTGAGATATACCGCTTTAAAGTGTGACGACGCTCTCGTGACGTCACGACAACTTCGTCCAGCCGCGCTCTGCATTGTTAATTTGATTGTTCCCGGTGCGCGTGAGTGGTTTTTGTTTAGATTATTGCAGGTAACACAGGAAAAACATATGTAATGGATAACGCACACCTAACATGGGATTTTTGGGCTCTATGGATTTTGCCCATTTTTTGATATGTTGTAGAGGATTTAATTCTGAACAACCTCTAAATCGGACGAAATCTTGTATGTATTACGGTCTTCGAGATATGAGCGTTGAAAGATGAACTTTTTTGCGACTTTTTGTGTGGAGAGTATACGAAATACTGGTGCTACTGGTGTTCATCAGACAAAATATTAACAGGTTCACATATTTTACGTCACTTTAAAATTAATGTCAATCAATTTAAGGACGGGACCGCACTGGGGTCATTGTTGGCGCCAGTGCGGTCCCGGCCTTAGCCTATGTTGACATTTGTTAGTGACGTAAAATATGTCGCCCTGAAAATTTTAACTGATAAACACCAGTTTTTCGTATAATCTCCACACAAAAACTTGCAAAAAATTTCATCTTTCAAGGGTCATATCTCAAAGACCGTAAGATTACCGTAAGATTTCGTTCCATTTAAAGGTTGTTCAGAATTAAATCCTCTACGACATATCAAAAAATGGGCAAAATCCATAGAGCCCAGAAATCCCATGTTAGGTGTGCGTTATGCTTTAATTAACTCCACTTTCTCGTGGGTCGCTTGAGCTTTCGTGACGTCATAGGGTGAGATGTGGTACCTTCATAAAGCCATATCTGCGGTATTATTTGTCATAGGGGGGTGCGGATTTCACTGTTATTCTTAGATTTTTTTTCTCTTTTTTTTGAGATGAAGTTGTTTTTTTGGCGCACACCCCCTTTAACCCAAACGGCTGGAGTGCGAATGGAGTCACTCGGAGTGAGCAAGCCGAACCCAGCTCATGTGAATCATTGAGTTTGACAGGGAATAGTTTGGAGCTGGAACAGGTATTTGTTATAGGTTTGTTTTGGGAGCAGTTACAGGTTGTAACAGGTACAAGAAAACGCTATTCCATAACATCTCTACCTCTACTAACTTATCAACTAAAGTGTATTGTATTTAATTACAAGATCAACGTTACAAGTTACTCCGATCGTTCGGTTTGAATTTTTAGCGTAAATGGAGTGGCTACGTTCACAAATTTATGTTCACGTTCACATTCCAGTAAATGGAGCGAATATAAAACCGAGCACTAGACTCTGGATTTAAAAAAGCTTTCTTGCCATGCGTTCGGTATATTGCTCAAGGAGCAGAGCATGCTGAGCCGAGCCGTAATCATGTAACCAGCGAATGAACAAAGCAGTTGAACGCTGTATCTGAGTGCCCGAAACTTTAATAAACGAACGCGAATGAGCCTGCACCGAGTACACATTTTAAATAAAAGAACGGTAAATTCAAGCTCAGATCAAAATACCGAACGCACGGTTTAGGGGAGTTACTCCAAGGTTACTCCTAATGACTCCGACCGAATAGCTCCGGAACTAGTATATTGAAAATCGCTTAATTTTTTTTACTCTAAGAACGTGACAAGAAAACTGCTCTGACTCCAACTTTAACTTCGTATCGTAGTAATAGCGTGGGGAGCCACTGTAGCGTGGGGGTAGCCACGCCTTTATTATTATTTTTTGACAAGTAAATATTTATAGGTTATGTTTATGTATATCAGCTGTTCAACTTCATCACAATCAGAGCAAAACAAAAAATATATATTATTATAATCTTCTCTTCAAATAAGTTAATTAATTACACCTTGAGCATTAATTCAAAGTTTCTCAAGTAATTACTCAATATTTCAACAAACACTATTGTAACAAATTGGAGAAAATTGCTTTCAATATGTCATCCTACCTTCGTGGGTCTACGAACTATGTATGGTCCACGACAAGTATATTGGGAAAAGGGGCCACCGCCACAGTACACCAAGGAGTGAACAAAGTAAACGGAGAACCTGTAGCGGTCAAGACTTTCAATCATATATCGACTCTACGACCCCAAGAAGTACAAATAAGAGAATTCGAAGTTTTAAGGTAAATACAAACTGTTGATTTGGTAGATTACTTACTAAAAACTTGATTATTATAGAAAAGTGAACCATGAAAACATAGTCAAGTTGTTGGCCATTGAAGAAGAACAAGAAAATAAAGGAAAAGTGATTGTAATGGAACTGTGTACCGGAGGAAGTTTATTCAATATTTTGGATGATCCAGAAAACACATATGGTTTAGAGGAAGGTGAATTCTTATTGGTCTTGGAACATTTATATGCAGGAATGCAACATTTGAGAGATAATAATTTGGTGCATAGAGACCTGAAACCAGGTAATTATTATTATTTATTTTTACAATTAATATGCTAAAGACAAGCAATATCTAAAGCAAAAGAACTTGTTCATGATAGGTATATTAATGGTGCTACAAATATGTGAGTATCAAGCTATGTGAAACTTTATTCAATCCTCGATTCAATCACAAAAAAAAAAAATAGGGTTGAGCTCCAGAATCTCGTAACTTCAATGCAAAAGTTTTTAACAATTTTTTTATTAACATCGCTGAAGAGGTCATAAAAGGTTTGCCAAAAATCCTATATTGGTCACCAGTTGTGAGAGTGATGTCTTTAAATTTAGAGAAGTCATCCGCAGTGTGTTGGCACACAGCCAAAATCAATATGAATTAAGCACAAAAAGAATCAAACATCTAAAGGACATCTAAATAGTACCTATCTATAAAAGCAAAGGTACTACTGTCACAACCTGTTTTGTCGTGACTGGGGACTTGGGATCCAGTCCAAAATGAAAACCAAATGTAAAATAAAAATGCCTGTTTATTACTTACAAAATAAAATAAATAATAATGAAATAGGGGAAAGTAACATGAATAATTTTATAAATTTAAAATGATGAGTTTACAAATTGAACTTGACTTACTGCTGGAAATCCATCTTTCTGTAACGTTATAACTTTAACTTTTTCGCGCCCGATAACCCAGCTCAAGCTTTGTTATCTGCTTCAGCTTTAAAACCCAACTCACTAGGAAAACCGAATTATTGATCCAAGTCGATTTCCTATTGTCAGCAAGAAATTATTGATTCCTCAAACTTGGGTCGTTGCACCAAGTTTTTTGCTGCAATTATTCAATGCAATACCAGTATTGCCCAATATTGGTAATAATCGTTTATCCTGTTATACAGGAAACTAAATTAGAACAATACGACATGTCAATGAACTTTCGAATTATAATATAATTAATATTTTAATGGGTGTTATTCTTTGGCTTGATAGTACCTCTAACGGGTTTAATAATAATTATGGTCCTATCACCCTTTTTCCCATACCTAGAATCATTAATGAAAGATTATTCATCTGTAATCACTGTGAAAGTAGCAATCTTTTTACTCAGAGTCAGTTTGGTTTTAGAAATAAAAAATCTACAACCTTGGCAATCAACGCCTAACTGAGTTTGTGGCAAAGGGTTTTGAAGAAAAGCATGATACTTATGCTTCCTTCCTGGACCTTACATCAGCTTTGGTCTGTATCTCCTTTGACATCCTTTTTACCAAACTTAAGCATTACAACTTCCATCCGAGCAGCGTAGCTTTTGTCAGATTCTACATAGAAGAGAGAGAACAGTATGTGCTCTTTAATAATACAAGCATGAGCAGGTTTGGCGTCCCTTAAGGCTGTGCTGGGCCCGCTTCTTCTCATCTACATCAATAATCTTCCAAATTTCTGTGAAATTGTGAATCATTTACATATCTTATTTCAAGGGGTAAACCACCATCCCAGAATTGGTGCAAACAATTCCTCAAAGGGAAATTTTTCATGTATAATTCCTGCAAATTCCTCCAGATACCCCATCACAAATTCCTCCAAATACCCCAGCATGAACTTCTCTAAATACCCCACAAATTCCTCTAAATTCTCTGCGAATTCCTTCAAATTCTCACAAATTCCTCCAAACTCCTCTCAAATTTCCTACAAATGTCTCTTACAAGTGGAAAACAGCAACATGAAAAATCTTGGAAATCAACCTACAAAAACTGAATTAGTTGAAAATACGGTCTGGCAGATTTCAAAGTTTTCCTGGAAAACTAGTCAAGGGAAAGTTTTGAAACTTTTTGTAAGTAAAGAGGAAGGTGAGAAGCTCATTTTCACAAAATTTCAAATTTTTCCAGTAGAAAATTACAACATGAGGAATCTTGGAAATCAACCTACAATAACTGAATTAATTGAAAATACATTCTCACACATTTCAAAGTTTTCCTGGAAAACTAGTGAAGGGAAAATTTTGAAACTTTTTACATGTAAAGAGGAAGGTGAGAAGCTCATTTTCCCAGAATTTCAAATTTTTCCAGTAGAAAATTACAACATGAGGAATCTTGGAAATCAACCTGTAATAGGTGAATTAATTGAAAATATACAGTCTCACATATTTCAAATGGACTAAAAACTAGTGGAGGGAAAATTTTGAAACTTTTTGTATGTAAAGAGGAAGGTTAGAAGCTCATTTTACAAAATTTCAAATTTTTCCAGTAAAAAATTACAACATGAGGAATCTTGGAAATCAACATACAATAACTGGATTGAAAATAAAGTCTCACATATTTCAAAGTTTTCCTGGAAAACTAGTGAAGGGAAAATTTTGAAACTTTTTGTATGTAAAGAAGAAGGTGAGAAGCTCATTTTCCCAGAATTTCAAATTTTTCCATTAGACAATTACAACATGAGGAATCTTGGAAATCAACCTATAATAGGTGAATTAAAGGAAAATATAGTCTCACATATTTCAAAGTTTTCCTGGAAAACTAGTGAAGGGAAAATTTTGAAACTTTTGGTGTGTAAAGAGGAAGGTTAGAAGCTCATTTTCCCAAAATTTCAAATTTTTCCAGTAGAAAATTACAACATGAGGAATCTTGGAAATCAACCTACAATAACTGAATTAATTGAAAATACAGTCTCACACATTTCAAAGTTTTCCTGGAAAACTAGTGAAGGGAAAATTTTGAAACTTTTTACATGTAAAGAGGAAGGTGAGAAGCTCATTTTCCCAGAATTTCAAATTTTTCCAGTAGAAAATTACAACATGAGGAATCTTGGAAATCAACCTGTAATAGGTGAATTAATTGAAAATATACAGTCTCGCATATTTCAAATGGACTAAAAACTAGTGGAGGGAAAATTTTGAAACTTTTTGTATGTAAAGAGGAAGGTTAGAAGCTCATTTTACAAAATTTCAAATTTTTCCAGTAAAAAATTACAACATGAGGAATCTTGGAAATCAACATACAATAACTGGATTGAAAATAAAGTCTCACATATTTCAAAGTTTTCCTGGAAAACTAGTGAAGGGAAAATTTTGAAACTTTTTGTATGTAAAGAAGAAGGTGAGAAGCTCATTTTCCCAGAATTTCAAATTTTTCCATTAGACAATTACAACATGAGGAATCTTGGAAATCAACCTATAATAGGCGAATTAAAAGAAAATATAGTCTCACATATTTCAAAGTTTTCCTGGAAAACTAGTGAAGGGAAAATTTTGAAACTTTTTGTGTGTAAAGAGGAAGGTTAGAAGCTCATTTTCCCAAAATTTCAAATTTTTCCAGTAGAAAATTACAACATGAGGAATCTTGGAAATCAACATACAATAACTGATTTAATTGAAAATAAAGTCTCACATATTTCAAAGTTTTCCTGGAAAACTAGTGAAGGGAAAATTTTGAAACTTTTTGTGTGTAAAGAGGAAGGTTAGAAGCTCATTTTCCCAAAATTTCAAATTTTTCCAGTAGAAAATTACAACATGAGGAATCTTGGAAATCAACCTACAATAACTGAATTAATTGAAAATACAGTCTCACACATTTCAAAGTTTTCCTGGAAAACTAGTGAAGGGAAAATTTTGAAACTTTTTACATGTAAAGAGGAAGGTGAGAAGCTCATTTTCCCAGAATTCAAATTTTTCCAGTAGAAAATTACAACATGAGGAATCTTGGAAATCAACCTGTAATAGGTGAATTAATTGAAAATATACAGTCTCGCATATTTCAAATGGACTAAAAACTAGTGGAGGGAAAATTTTGAAACTTTTTGTATGTAAAGAGGAAGGTTAGAAGCTCATTTTACAAAATTTCAAATTTTTCCAGTAAAAAATTACAACATGAGGAATCTTGGAAATCAACATACAATAACTGGATTGAAAATAAAGTCTCACATATTTCAAAGTTTTCCTGGAAAACTAGTGAAGGGAAAATTTTGAAACTTTTTGTATGTAAAGAAGAAGGTGAGAAGCTCATTTTCCCAGAATTTCAAATTTTTCCATTAGACAATTACAACATGAGGAATCTTGGAAATCAACCTATAATAGGCGAATTAAAAGAAAATATAGTCTCACATATTTCAAAGTTTTCCTGGAAAACTAGTGAAGGGAAAATTTTGAAACTTTTTGTGTGTAAAGAGGAAGGTTAGAAGCTCATTTTCCCAAAATTTCAAATTTTTCCAGTAGAAAATTACAACATGAGGAATCTTGGAAATCAACATACAATAACTGATTTAATTGAAAATAAAGTCTCACATATTTCAAAGTTTTCCTGGAAAACTAGTGAAGGGAAAATTTTGAAACTTTTTGTGTGTAAAGAGGAAGGTTAGAAGCTCATTTTCCCAAAATTTCAAATTTTTCCAGTAGAAAATTACAACATGAGGAATCTTGGAAATCAACCTACAATAACTGAATTAATTGAAAATACAGTCTCACACATTTCAAAGTTTTCCTGGAAAACTAGTGAAGGGAAAATTTTGAAACTTTTTACATGTAAAGAGGAAGGTGAGAAGCTCATTTTCCCAGAATTTCAAATTTTTCCAGTAGAAAATTACAACAAGAGGAATCTTGGAAATCAACCTGTAATAGGTGAATTAATTGAAAATATACAGTCTCGCATATTTCAAATGGACTAAAAACTAGTGGAGGGAAAATTTTGAAACTTTTTGTATGTAAAGAGGAAGGTTAGAAAGCTCATTTTACAAAATTTCAAATTTTTCCAGTAAAAAATTACAACATGAGGAATCTTGGAAATCAACATACAATAACTGGATTGAAAATAAAGTCTCACATATTTCAAAGTTTTCCTGGAAAACTAGTGAAGGGAAAATTTTGAAACTTTTTGTATGTAAAGAAGAAGGTGAGAAGCTCATTTTCCCAGAATTTCAAATTTTTCCATTAGACAATTACAACATGAGGAATCTTGGAAATCAACCTATAATAGGCGAATTAAAAGAAAATATAGTCTCACATATTTCAAAGTTTTCCTGGAAAACTAGTGAAGGGAAAATTTTGAAACTTTTTGTGTGTAAAGAGGAAGGTTAGAAGCTCATTTTCCCAAAATTTCAAATTTTTCCAGTAGAAAATTACAACATGAGGAATCTTGGAAATCAACATACAATAACTGATTTAATTGAAAATAAAGTCTCACATATTTCAAAGTTTTCCTGGAAAACTAGTGAAGGGAAAATTTTGAAACTTTTTGAAAGTAAAGAGGAAGGTGTGAAGCTCATTTTTCCAAAATTTCAAATTTTTCCAGTAGAAAATTACAACATGAGGAATCTTGGAAATCAAACTTTGGATAACTGAATTATTTGAAAATACAGTCTCACACATTTCAAAGTTTTCCTGGAAAACTAGTGAAGGGAAAATTTTGAAACTTTTTGTGTGTAAAGAGGAAGGTTAGAAGCTCATTTTCCCAAAATTTCAAATTTTTCCAGTAGAAAATTACAACATGAGGAATCTTGGAAATCAACATACAATAACTGGATTGAAAATAAAGTCTCACATATTTCAAAGTTTTCCTGGAAAACTAGTGAAGGGAAAATTTTGAAACTTTTTGTATGTAAAGAAGAAGGTGAGAAGCTCATTTTCCCAGAATTTCAAATTTTTCCATTAGACAATTACAACATGAGGAATCTTGGAAATCAACCTATAATAGGTGAATTAAAGGAAAATATAGTCTCACATATTTCAAAGTTTTCCTGGAAAACTAGTGAAGGGAAAATTTTGAAACTTTTGGTGTGTAAAGAGGAAGGTTAGAAGCTCATTTTCCCAAAATTTCAAATTTTTCCAGTAGAAAATTACAACATGAGGAATCTTGGAAATCAACCTACAATAACTGAATTAATTGAAAATACAGTCTCACACATTTCAAAGTTTTCCTGGAAAACTAGTGAAGGGAAAATTTTGAAACTTTTTACATGTAAAGAGGAAGGTGAGAAGCTCATTTTCCCAGAATTTCAAATTTTTCCAGTAGAAAATTACAACATGAGGAATCTTGGAAATCAACCTGTAATAGGTGAATTAATTGAAAATATACAGTCTCGCATATTTCAAATGGACTAAAAACTAGTGGAGGGAAAATTTTGAAACTTTTTGTATGTAAAGAGGAAGGTTAGAAGCTCATTTTACAAAATTTCAAATTTTTCCAGTAAAAAATTACAACATGAGGAATCTTGGAAATCAACATACAATAACTGGATTGAAAATAAAGTCTCACATATTTCAAAGTTTTCCTGGAAAACTAGTGAAGGGAAAATTTTGAAACTTTTTGTATGTAAAGAAGAAGGTGAGAAGCTCATTTTCCCAGAATTTCAAATTTTTCCATTAGACAATTACAACATGAGGAATCTTGGAAATCAACCTATAATAGGCGAATTAAAAGAAAATATAGTCTCACATATTTCAAAGTTTTCCTGGAAAACTAGTGAAGGGAAAATTTTGAAACTTTTTGTGTGTAAAGAGGAAGGTTAGAAGCTCATTTTCCCAAAATTTCAAATTTTTCCAGTAGAAAATTACAACATGAGGAATCTTGGAAATCAACATACAATAACTGATTTAATTGAAAATAAAGTCTCACATATTTCAAAGTTTTCCTGGAAAACTAGTGAAGGGAAAATTTTGAAACTTTTTGTGTGTAAAGAGGAAGGTTAGAAGCTCATTTTCCCAAAATTTCAAATTTTTCCAGTAGAAAATTACAACATGAGGAATCTTGGAAATCAACCTACAATAACTGAATTAATTGAAAATACAGTCTCACACATTTCAAAGTTTTCCTGGAAAACTAGTGAAGGGAAAATTTTGAAACTTTTTACATGTAAAGAGGAAGGTGAGAAGCTCATTTTCCCAGAATTTCAAATTTTTCCAGTAGAAAATTACAACATGAGGAATCTTGGAAATCAACCTGTAATAGGTGAATTAATTGAAAATATACAGTCTCGCATATTTCAAATGGACTAAAAACTAGTGGAGGGAAAATTTTGAAACTTTTTGTATGTAAAGAGGAAGGTTAGAAGCTCATTTTACAAAATTTCAAATTTTTCCAGTAAAAAATTACAACATGAGGAATCTTGGAAATCAACATACAATAACTGGATTGAAAATAAAGTCTCACATATTTCAAAGTTTTCCTGGAAAACTAGTGAAGGGAAAATTTTGAAACTTTTTGTATGTAAAGAAGAAGGTGAGAAGCTCATTTTCCCAGAATTTCAAATTTTTCCATTAGACAATTACAACATGAGGAATCTTGGAAATCAACCTATAATAGGCGAATTAAAAGAAAATATAGTCTCACATATTTCAAAGTTTTCCTGGAAAACTAGTGAAGGGAAAATTTTGAAACTTTTTGTGTGTAAAGAGGAAGGTTAGAAGCTCATTTTCCCAAAATTTCAAATTTTTCCAGTAGAAAATTACAACATGAGGAATCTTGGAAATCAACATACAATAACTGATTTAATTGAAAATAAAGTCTCACATATTTCAAAGTTTTCCTGGAAAACTAGTGAAGGGAAAATTTTGAAACTTTTTGAAAGTAAAGAGGAAGGTGTGAAGCTCATTTTTCCAAAATTTCAAATTTTTCCAGTAGAAAATTACAACATGAGGAATCTTGGAAATCAAACTTTGGATAACTGAATTATTTGAAAATACAGTCTCACACATTTCAAAGTTTTCCTGGAAAACTAGTGAAGGGAAAATTTTGAAACTTTTTGTGTGTAAAGAGGAAGGTTAGAAGCTCATTTTCCCAAAATTTCAAATTTTTCCAGTAGAAAATTACAACATGAGGAATCTTGGAAATCAACATACAATAACTGATTTAATTGAAAATAAAGTCTCACATATTTCAAAGTTTTCCTGGAAAACTAGTGAAGCGAAAATTTTGAAACTTTTTGAAAGTAAAGAGGAAGGTGTGAAGCTCATTTTTCCAAAATTTCAAATTTTTCCAGTAGAAAATTACAACATGAGGAATCTTGGAAATCAAACTTTGGATAACTGAATTATTTGAAAATACAGTCTCACACATTTCAAAGTTTTCCTGGAAAACTAGCGAAGGGAAAATTTTGAAACTTTTTGCATGTAAAGAAGAAGGTGAGAAGCTCATATTTCTAAAATTTCAAATTTTTCCAGTAGAAAATTACATGAAGAATCTTGGAAATCAACCTCTAATAACTGAATTAATTGAAAATACAGTCTCACATATTTCAAAGTTTTCCTGAAAAACTAGTGAAGGGAAAGTTTTGAAACTTTTTGTAAGTAAAGAGCAAGGTGAGAAGCTCATTTTCCCAAAATTTCAAATTTTTCCAGTAGAAAATTACAACATGAGGAATCTTGGAAATCAACCTCTAATAACTGAATTAATTGAAAATACAGTCTCACATATTTCAAAGTTTTCCTGAAAGACTAGTGAAGGGAAAGTTTTGAAACTTTTTGTAAGTAAAGAGCAAGGTACGAAGCTCATTTTCCCAAAGTTTCAAATTTTTCTAGTCAAAAACTGTAACATGAAAAATTTTGGAAAACACCCTACAAAAACTGTATTCATTATTCTTTTGAATTTTTTAAATTTGGACCTGTGTTAATAAAAATGTCCAACACAAAACTAGATTTTATTTAAAATTTCCATTTATTACTATTTCTTCTCGTATTTCTTATAATAAGAATGTGAACCTCAGTGATGTCATGATTCTTCAATTTCCTTCAAATTCCTCACAAATTCTTCCAAATTCCACATAAAAATACTTTCAAATTCCCTATAAATTCCCTAAATTCTCATAAATTTCGATGAGTTCCTTCAAATTCCCCACAAATTCCTCTAAATTTCCCACAAATTCCTTTAAATTCCCCACATTTTTGGCAAAGAATTCCTAGGTGATTTGCCCCTTATCTTATTTGCTGATCACACAACCACCTTACAAGAATATCACCCGTCAGAACTCATTAAAGAGATAATAGAAAACAGCCAAACACAAATTAAGAACTGGTTTTTAGCTAACAAACTCAGTGGTGTATATCTTGACCCAGGACCCAGTTGGGAAACTCATGTGAAAAACCTTAGCGCCAAGCGAGGGGTAAACCACCTTGAAAAATAAGTTCACCAGAATCCTACTGGAATTTTACTGAAAATCAATGAAATTTTGGATTTGATTTGAGTTCTATTCAATTTTAAACCTCAATAATGCGTCGTTCTGATATAAAAATGGGGAGTTTTATGTATGCAAAAATGATTAAAATCTGGAAAAATCACTTGTGCAAAATACCTACTTCTAACGATCACAGTACCTTGAAACTTTCAGGATTTATGAATTGAAGTTTCCTCTTTGTGGAAAAGTTAATTTGAAGCTTCAAACTAAATTTGGAAGCGTTAATGCATGCAAAAATGATTAAAAGTTGCAAAAATCACTTGTGGAAAATACTTCCAATGATCACAGTGACTTGGAACTTTCAGGAACAATGAATTACTCAAAGTATTTTCCATATGAAAAGTTAAGAATGAAAATTTACCCAGGTATTTACCCAAAATATATTTACCGGGTATTTGCCCATCCTCATGCCCATTACTACCAATAAATAAACTAAACTATACTTTTATTTAATTCAGGAAACATAATGAAATTTATAAGAGACGACGGCACCACTGTCTACAAACTTACGGACTTTGGGGCGGCCAGAGAACTACCAGACGGACAGCATTTCATGTCGCTCTACGGTACTGAGGAGTATTTGCATCCTGACATGTACGAAAGGGCTGTGCTAAGGAAAAACGCCAATAAAACCTTTGGAGCTACTATTGATTTGTGGTCTATTGGTGTTACTTTGTATCATGTTGCTACTGGAAATTTACCATTCAGGCCTTATGGCGGAAGGAGGAATAAGGAGACTATGCATCATATTACAACAAAAAAGGTAGGGGTGGATTAGAGTATTGGAGTTGTTTTTGATGGCTATGAATTGATTCATTGGAATTTATCTTCTAAAACTGAAATTATGATAATTTTGATCATGAGTGCTTAAAAATGAATATTATTTCAATTTGTGTCACAGTATAGATACAGGGTATTTCAAATTTGAGACACATCAAATGTGTTGGTTGAATTTTGTAGCCACTAATCACTTTTCTCCCCTATAGTCCCCGCATGTAAGAAAAAGGATTGAAAGAATGTGACCGCCCGCGCCCCAATAATGTAAATCAAATTTGAAAGACCTTCTTTATCAATGTATTTTATTTTTTTCAGGAAAGTGGAGTCATATCCGGAATTCAAACCAAAGAAAACGGCCCGATCGAGTACAAAAGAGAATTACCAGTGAACTGTCAATTGAGCACAGGCCTCAAAAAAATCATCACTCCCCTCTTGGCCGGTTTACTAGAAGCAGACCATAAAAAAATTTGGACTTTTGATATGTTTTTTGGGGAAGTCGATGGGGTCCTTGCAAGAAAAGCGGTAAATATTTTTCACGTCAACAAATCTGTGCTTATAAAAGTTTACATTGATCCGAATGAGACCTATCAACAGTTGCAAGACTATATTACCGAACAAACTGATGTCACCCCTGAAAATCAAATATTACTTTATAAAACATCTTTGTTGAGTAGCCTTATAGAAGATTACGTGAAGGCGAGTGGATTTCCTCAAACCACAGAAGACGATCCCTTGTTTTTATTTTGCAAAGAAAATAACAACATAAATATTCCACCTTTTCAAGAGCTGCCAAAATTCAATGATTTTTCTACGGTTATTTCTGTGGAGAATGATGCAAGCCATGCAAAGTTTGCTTGTAGTATAGGACATCAAGCCAAAAGACAAATTGAAAGATATTCGTTGTTCAGTAAATTAATTTGTGATACTATAGAAAATTTTACAAAATATATTAACGTTAATTTAAAAGAAGTTTATCAGCAGTCACAGCATCTTTTAGAAAAAACAGATATATTCAAGAAAACAGCTCAAATATTTGAGCTATCTCAAAAACTAAGCAATTACAACTTGAAAACTGACACCGTTCCTGAGTTGGATAGTATTAGTAAAGATTTTCTTTCTGCCACTGCAGTGGGTGTTCACGGACTACATAAACAATACACATTGGAAAATAATCTCAAACTACAATGGGAATCTATCAGTAGGGAATTAAAGTGTCCTTTTAAAACTTTAGCTCCTGCACGGGCAAAAACTTTAGTAGAACATCTCAGAGATTCTTGGCAGCATTTGGTAAGAGACAGAGCTACACGTACGCTATCCTATAACGATGAACAATTTCATATTTTGGAAAGGATCAAAATTACACAGACAATACACCGCTTGAAAAACTTGATAGAATCTGAAGTTTATACCCAATATGAAGCTCTATCTGAAAATTTCGGAGACTGGTATAAAATGGCCCAAAATGTGCATTTAAAAACTGAAATTTTAGCTGCAGATGTAAACAAATATGATTCAAAGTTAAAGGACTTTGAGGAAAAATTTACTATTGACAATGTCGAATTTTCTGAATATCTTAAAAATAATTATGAACATTCCAAGAAAACCACAGTGATTAAAAGGACTGGATCGTTGCAGGATCAAAAATTGAGAAATAGTTTGAGGAACTACATGAAAGAGAGTGGCGATATTAAAGAACTTATAAGGACAAATACTAAAATGATGAATACTTTATTGGAGTTTACTACGGATTTAAAGGAAAGATATTTGGAGGAATAATTGTATTATGGATAAATATATTATTAGGTTTATAGTTAGGTAATGAATTATAATATTTTATGTTCCTTAAATTCTTGTTTATTGGCTTGACATATATAAATTTTGGTACGTGGGTATTATTTTTATTCGAAAGTGTAAAAAGGTAAAAGAAAAAATAATTAGTTGGTAATTTTGGCTGGTACTTCAAAGCAAATTGCATCTTTTCCTGACTCGCTATCTGTGAGGGACCAGTGGACAACGGTTTTTAGCTGAAAAAAAACAAAAATTGACTATTAACTCATGATTTTTCATATTTTGTTACTATATCTGGTTGGTTATTGATGTTCTGTCTCACTGAGATGGTCAGCTGACAGACTGCATTTAAAAAAAATAATGAATAATTTACCTTATATCCTTTAAAAAGAAAAATTGTTTTCTGACGCAAACACTTTAAAGTAAAGGTTAAAAAAAACTGGTTGGGAAATGGACTTTTGATGGGCCAATTAATTTGAAAAATCCACTGTTCGCATGTATGCGGATACATGACAAAGTAATAAGTGAGAAATTGACATCATCACCGAACTTACAAAAACGTGTCTATAATCACATTAAGTGCATACTTGTTGTAGATAAAATAACTTATGTATTAATTCTCACCCTGGGATAGATCTGCAAAACATCAATTGAATCCTTAAAGACATACGTTTTGCCTTTCTGGAACTGGCAATTATTTTTGGTCTTCTCATCCTCTTCATAGATTTTATCACAGGCATTGGTGCCATCTACGCCAATGAACGGGAAAGGGATACCCATAATATTAGCGTTGACCGTCTGAATCAAATTTTTGTAGTTGTATTCCGGTATGAACTTCATGGTTAGTGGAACTTTAGTGTTTTTTCTCAACCTACACGGTGGCTTCTCGCAGTTTCCGACTTTGATTTTTTCCTGGAGCTTATCGATTTTTCCTACAAGAGATTTTTTGATTTATGTATTTATAGTTATTTATGTAAATCAGTTAAATTACATTTAAGTGGTACCATAGATCAGTCACTATACTTAATTAGAGTAACCTAATATTTAAATTAGTGAGTGAGTAATATTTTATTTTTATTCTGCAGATTCCTTTAAAATCATTATTATAGTGATAAAGTTTGTGAGGCTGTCGCGGCCCAGGTTTATTGATAAGGGGTTTTCATTCGGGCTTAATGGCCGTCGTAAGTTGGAATTTCTTCCTGACGTTTCGCTGGCTAGCATTTTCAGAGGTGCTTCCATGTCCGATTCTGGTAGCAGACTGACGCGTCTATGGATCTTTTTGTCGTTCCTATGTATACCTGTGTATACCTAATGTGGTGAATAATGTAAGGGTTTTTAAAGACTGACACCGAAATACCAACTGGTATATTAATATACAGTGTGTATCAGCCAAATGCAATATAAATTCGATAATAAATAAATAGTTTTTCTGAACTAACTAGCACATCTTTCAAATCGAAATGCACTCTACTAAGTAGGTTATTCAACTTTACTTCTCGAGTGAAAGCGCGGCCTACTACTTAGCTTGTATGATATAAGTAATGTTCGTTTTTGATATTCACATCAATTTAACCTATATTTCCCAATACTGTGCCCATGAATTCATCCTCAATATAGGTATTAAAAAAAAATATATCATAAATAATCAAAACAAGAAATTATTGTCCACGAGTTACTTTCTCAAAAGATGTCAAGGAGAACTACAGCATATTATTATCATCAGTACCATAATTATCATTAATTTTGAATATTGTATCAGTAAATCATTGTTAATTTATATTTATAAGTTTGAATTAAATAATACACTATAGGTAGCGGTTTTTTTTTCAAAGATGACTTCACAGTACCTACACATTCACTTATCAGGTGATTAGTTGCCATACCTCCGGGTTCGACCTGTGGACACAGGTATGAAAAAACACTCGACTATAATCTTTGGACGATTATTAAAAAACTTTTATTCTGGCAAATAATAGTCAATTATGTATGAATAAATTTTGTTTATTTCCCAATCAAAAATTGTCCTAATCGTGTTAAATGGTGGTGATTTTCTCATATATTTAGAGGAGAAATTTATTAATTTTTCTTTAAATGTAAAGAAAATAGAAATACTAAATAATAATTAGCAGTGGTTGAAGATGACATATAGAAAAATAACAAGATGTTTATGAGACGAAATCCAAATCGCGGTTTTAGTTTTCGAAAGCAGTGTACGAAGTACAACGGAAATTGAGAATATATAATCGGCAACAAAAAATACATTAATAAATAAATACTTATTTCTGTATAAAATCATGTTTTTTACATATATATTATAGTTTTGCATAGAAATAGCAATATTTATAGTTTGCTGGTATACTACTGAAGAAAACCATGAGAGGACACACTATGGAGTTCGGGTTATGTTAATTTATTTTGTTCATAACTTTTTTTCTATTATAGATAGAAAGCCGAAACTTTTACTGAATTTTATCCCTTTCAAAGGACTACAATCCCTGCAAATTTCAGCTCATTTGCACTTATAGTTCCTGAGATAAAATCGTGTTAAGCAATTTGGGGTGATTTATCAATTTTTCAATTTTTCTGAGTGCCTTTTTTCATAGATTTCGGCTTCAAATCTGAGAATAATTTTGTGTATGAAGTTTGGAGTATGTTGATTGACCATTAGGATACAAAATCTCGACAAAAAAATTTTTGAAATTTCATCGTTTTAGTAAGAAGGTACCCCCCTTCTGATTTTTTCGAAAAACTTTGAAAGGTCATAAATTTTTTTCTATTATAGATAGAAAGCTGAAACTTTCACTGAATTATATCCCTTTCAAAGGACTACAATCCCTGAAAATTTCAGCTCATTCGCACTTATAGTTCCTGAGATAAAATCGTGTTAAGCAATTTGGGGTGATTTATCAATTTTTCAATTTTTCTGAGTGCCTTTTTTCATAGATTTCGGCTTCAAATCTGAGAATAATTTTGTGTATGAAGTTTGGGGTATGTTGATTGACCATTAGGATACAAAATCTCGACAAAAAAATTTTTGAAATTTCATCGTTTTAGTAAGAAGGTACCCCCCTTCTGATTTTTTCGAAAAACTTTGAAAGGTCATAAATTTTTTTCTATTATAGATAGAAAGCTGAAACTTTCACTGAATTTTATCCCTTTCAAAGGACTACAATCCCTGAAAATTTCAGCTCATTCGCACTTATAGTTCCTGAGATAAAATCGTGTTAAGCAATTTGGGGTGATTTATCAATTTTTCAATTTTTCTGAGTGCCTTTTTTCATTGATTTCGGCTTCAAATCTGAGAATAATTTTGTGTATGGAGTTTGGGGTATGTTGATTGACCATTAGGATACAAAATCTCGACAAAAAAAAATTTGAAATTTCATCGTTTTAGTAAGAAGGTACCCCCCTTATGATTTTTTTGAAAAACTTTGAAAAGTCATAACTTTTTTCCTATTATAGATAGAAAGCTGAAACTTTCACTGAATTTTATCCCTTTCAAAGGACTACATTCCCTGAAAATTTCAGCTCATTCGCACTTATAGTTCCTGAGATAAAATCGTGTTAAGCAATTTGGGGTGATTTATCAATTTTTCAATTTTTCTGAGTGCCTTTTTTCATAGATTTCGGCTTCAAATCTGAGAATAATTTTGTGTATGAAGTTTGGGGTATGTTGATTGACCATTAGGATACAAAATCTCGACAAAAAAATTTTTGAAATTTCATCGTTTTAGTAAGAAGGTACCCCCCTTCTGATTTTTTCGAAAAACTTTGAAAGGTCATAAATTTTTTTCTATTATAGATAGAAAGCTGAAACTTTCACTGAATTTTATCCCTTTCAAAGGACTACAATCCCTGAAAATTTCAGCTCATTCGCACTTATAGTTCCTGAGATAAAATCGTGTTAAGCAATTTGGGGTGATTTATCAATTTTTCAATTTTTCTGAGTGCCTTTTTTCATTGATTTCGGCTTCAAATCTGAGAATAATTTTGTGTATGGAGTTTGGGGTATGTTGATTGACCATTAGGATACAAAATCTCGACAAAAAAAAATTTGAAATTTCATCGTTTTAGTAAGAAGGTACCCCCCTTATGATTTTTTTGAAAAACTTTGAAAAGTCATAACTTTTTTCCTATTATAGATAGAAAGCTGAAACTTTCACTGAATTTTATCCCTTTCAAAGGACTACATTCCCTGAAAATTTCAGCTCATTCGCACTTATAATTCCTGAGATAAAATCGTGTTAAGCAATTTGGGGTGATTTATCAATTTTTCAATTTTTCTGAGTGCCTTTTTTCATTGATTTCGGCTTCAAATCTGAGAATAATTTTGTGTATGGAGTTTGGGGTATGTTGATTGACCATTAGGATACAAAATCTCGACAAAAAAAAATTTGAAATTTCATCGTTTTAGTAAGAAGGTACCCCCCTTATGATTTTTTTGAAAAACTTTGAAAAGTCATAACTTTTTTCCTATTATAGATAGAAAGCTGAAACTTTCACTGAATTTTATCCCTTTCAAAGGACTACAATCCCTGAAAATTTCAGCTCATTCGCACTTATAGTTCCTGAGATAAAATCGTGTTAAGCAATTTGGGGTGATTTATCAATTTTTCAATTTTTCTGAGTGCCTTTTTTCATTGATTTCGGCTTCAAATCTGAGAATAATTTTGTGTATGAAGTTTGGGGTATGTTGATTGACTATTAGGATACAAAATCTCGACAAATTTTTTTTTGAAATTTCATCGTTTTATTAAGAAGGTACCCCCCTTATGATTTTTTCGAAAAACTTTGAAAGGTCATAAATTTTTTTCTATTATAGATAGAAAGCTGAAACTTTCACTGAATTTTATCCCTTTCAAAGGACTACAATCCCTGAAAATTTCAGCTCATTCGCACTTATAGTTCCTGAGATAAAATCGTGTTAAGCAATTTGGGGTGATTTATCAATTTTTCAATTTTCCTGAGTGCCTTTTTTCATAGATTTCGGCTTCAAATCTGAGAATAATTTTGTGTATGAAGTTTGGGGTATGTTGATTGACCATTAGGAGACAAAATCTCGACAAAAAAATTTTTGAAATTTCATCGTTTTATTAAGAAGGTACCCCCCTTATGATTTTTTCGAAAAACTTTGAAAGGTCATAAATTTTTTTCTATTATAGATAGAAAGCTGAAACTTTCACTGAATTTTATCCCTTTCAAAGGACTACAATCCCTGAAAATTTCAGCTCATTCGCACTTATAGTTCCTGAGATAAAATCGTGTTAAGCAATTTGGGGTGATTTATCAATTTTTCAATTTTTCTGAGTGCCTTTTTTCATTGATTTCGGCTTCAAATCTGAGAATAATTTTGTGTATGGAGTTTGGGGTATGTTGATTGACCATTAGGATACAAAATCTCGACAAAAAAATTTTTGAAATTTCATCGTTTTAGTAAGAAGGTACCCCCCTTATGATTTTTTTGAAAAACTTTGAAAGGTCATAACTTTTTTTCTATTATAGATAGAAAGCTGAAACTTTCACTGAATTTTATCCCTTTCAAAGGACTACAATCCCTGAAAATTTCAGCTCATTCGCACTTATAGTTCCTGAGATAAAATCGTGTTAAGCAATTTGGGGTGATTTATCAATTTTTCAATTTTCCTGAGTGCCTTTTTTCATAGATTTCGGCTTCAAATCTGAGAATAATTTTGTGTATGAAGTTTGGGGTATGTTGATTGACCATTAGGAGACAAAATCTCGACAAAAAAATTTTTGAAATTTCATCGTTTTATTAAGAAGGTACCCCCCTTATGATTTTTTCGAAAAACTTTGAAAGGTCATAAATTTTTTTCTATTATAGATAGAAAGCTGAAACTTTCACTGAATTTTATCCCTTTCAAAGGACTACAATCCCTGAAAATTTCAGCTCATTCGCACTTATAGTTCCTGAGATAAAATCGTGTTAAGCAATTTGGGGTGATTTATCAATTTTTCAATTTTTCTGAGTGCCTTTTTTCATTGATTTCGGCTTCAAATCTGAGAATAATTTTGTGTATGGAGTTTGGGGTATGTTGATTGACCATTAGGATACAAAATCTCGACAAAAAAATTTTTGAAATTTCATCGTTTTATTAAGAAGGTACCCCCCTTATGATTTTTTCGAAAAACTTTGAAAGGTCATAAATTTTTTTCTATTATAGATAGAAAGCTGAAACTTTCACTGAATTTTATCCCTTTCAAAGGACTACAATCCCTGAAAATTTCAGCTCATTCGCACTTATAGTTCCTGAGATAAAATCGTGTTAAGCAATTTGGGGTGATTTATCAATTTTTCAATTTTTCTGAGTGCCTTTTTTCATTGATTTCGGCTTCAAATCTGAGAATAATTTTGTGTATGGAGTTTGGGGTATGTTGATTGACCATTAGGATACAAAATCTCGACAAAAAAATTTTTGAAATTTCATCGTTTTATTAAGAAGGTACCCCCCTTATGATTTTTTCGAAAAACTTTGAAAGGTCATAAATTTTTTTCTATTATAGATAGAAAGCTGAAACTTTCACTGAATTATATCCCTTTCAAAGGACTACAATCCCTGAAAATTTCAGCTCATTCGCACTTATAGTTCCTGAGATAAAATCGTGTTAAGCAATTTGGGGTGATTTATCAATTTTTCAATTTTTCTGAGTGCCTTTTTTCATAGATTTCGGCTTCAAATCTGAGAATAATTTTGTGTATGGAGTTTGGGGTGTGTTGATTGACCATTAGGATACAAAATCTCGACAAAAAAAAATTTGAAATTTCATCGTTTTAGTAAGAAGGTACCCCCCTTATGATTTTTTTGAAAAACTTTGAAAAGTCATAACTTTTTTCCTATTATAGATAGAAAGCTGAAACTTTCACTGAATTTTATCCCTTTCAAAGGACTACAATCCCTGAAAATTTCAGCTCATTCGCACTTATAGTTCCTGAGATAAAATCGTGTTAAGCAATTTGGGGTGATTTATCAATTTTTCAATTTTTCTGAGTGCCTTTTTTCATTGATTTCGGCTTCAAATCTGAGAATAATTTTGTGTATGGAGTTTGGGGTATGTTGATTGACCATTAGGATACAAAATCTCGACAAAAAAATTTTTGAAATTTCATCGTTTTAGTAAGAAGGTACCCCCCTTATGATTTTTTTGAAAAACTTTGAAAGGTCATAACTTTTTTTCTATTATAGATAGAAAGCTGAAACTTTCACTGAATTTCATCCCTTTCAAAGGACTACAATCCCTGAAAATTTCAGCTCATTTGCACTTATAGTTCCTGAGATAAAATCGTGTTAAGCAATTTGGGGTGATTTATCAATTTTTCAATTTTTCTGAGTGAATTTTTTCATAGATTTCGGCTTCAAATCTGAGAATAATTTTGTGTATGAAGTTTGGGGTATGTTGATTGACCATTAGGATACAAAATCTCGACAAAAAAAAATTTGAAATTTCATCGTTTTAGTAAGAAGGTACCCCCCTTCTGATTTTTTCGAAAAACTTTGAAAGGTCATAAATTTTTTTCTATTATAGATAGAAAGCTGAAACTTTCACTGAATTTCATCCCTTTCAAAGGACTACAATCCCTGAAAATTTCAGCTCATTCGCACTTATAGTTCCTGAGATAAAATCGTGTTAAGCAATTTGGGGTGATTTATCAATTTTTCAATTTTTCTGAGTGCCTTTTTTCATTGATTTCGGCTTCAAATCTGAGAATAATTTTGTGTATGAAGTTTGGGGTATGTTGATTGACCATTAGGAGACAAAATCTCGACAAAAAAATTTTTGAAATTTCATCGTTTTATTAAGAAGGTACCCCCCTTATGATTTTTTCGAAAAACTTTGAAAGGTCATAAATTTTTTTCTATTATAGATAGAAAGCTGAAACTTTCACTGAATTTTATCCCTTTCAAAGGACTACAATCCCTGAAAATTTCAGCTCATTCGCACTTATAGTTCCTGAGATAAAATCGTGTTAAGCAATTTGGGGTGATTTATCAATTTTTCAATTTTTCTGAGTGCCTTTTTTCATTGATTTCGGCTTCAAATCTGAGAATAATTTTGTGTATGAAGTTTGGGGTATGTTGATTGACTATTAGGATACAAAATCTCGACAAAATTTTTTTTGAAATTTCATCGTTTTATTAAGAAGGTACTCCCCTTATGATTTTTTCGAAAAACTTTGAAAGGTCATAAATTTTTTTCTATTATAGATAGAAAGCTGAAACTTTCACTGAATTTTATCCCTTTCAAAGGACTACAATCCCTGAAAATTTCAGCTCATTCGCGCTTATAGTTCCTGAGATAAAATCGTGTTAAGCAATTTGCGGTGATTTATCAATTTTTCGATTTTTCTGAGTGCCTTTTTTCATAGATTTCGGCTTCAAATCTGAGAATAATTTTGTGTATGGAGTTTGGGGTATGTTGATTGACCATTAGGATACAAAATCTCGACAAAAATTTTTTTGAAATTTCATCGTTTTAGTAAGAAGGTACCCCCCTTATGATTTTTTTGAAAAACTTTGAAAGGTCATAACTTTTTTTCTATTATAGATAGAAAGCTGAAACTTTCACTGAATTTTATCCCTTTCAAAGGACTACAATCCCTGAAAATTTCAGCTCATTCGCGCTTATAGTTCCTGAGATAAAATCGTGTTAAGCAATTTGCGGTGATTTATCAATTTTTCGATTTTTCTGAGTGCCTTTTTTCATAGATTTCGGCTTCAAATCTGAGAATAATTTTGTGTATGGAGTTTGGGGTATGTTGATTGACCATTAGGATACAAAATCTCGACAAAAAAATTTTTGAAATTTCATCGTTTTAGTAAGAAGGTACCCCCCTTATGATTTTTTTGAAAAACTTTGAAAGGTCATAACTTTTTTTCTATTATAGATAGAAAGCTGAAACTTTCACTGAATTTCATCCCTTTCAAAGGACTACAATCCCTGAAAATTTCAGCTCATTCGCACTTATAGTTCCTGAGATAAAATCGTGTTAAGCAATTTGGGGTGATTTATCAATTTTTCAATTTTTCTGAGTGAATTTTTTCATAGATTTCGGCTTCAAATCTGAGAATAATTTTGTGTATGAAGTTTGGGGTATGTTGATTGACCATTAGGATACAAAATCTCGACAAAAAAAAATTTGAAATTTCATCGTTTTAGTAAGAAGGTACCCCCCTTATGATTTTTTTGAAAAACTTTGAAAAGTCATAACTTTTTTTCTATTATAGATAGAAAGCTGAAACTTTCACTGAATTTCATCCCTTTCAAAGGACTACAATCCCTGAAAATTTCAGCTCATTTGCACTTATAGTTCCTGAGATAAAATCGTGTTAAGCAATTTGGGGTGATTTATCAATTTTTCAATTTTTCTGAGTGCCTTTTTTCATAGATTTCGGCTTGAAATCTGAGAATAATTTTGTGTATGAAGTTTGGGGTATGTTGATTTACCATTAGGATACAAAATCTCGACAAAAAAAAATTTGAAATTTCATCGTTTTAGTAAGAAGGTACCCCCCTTATGATTTTTTTGAAAAACTTTGAAAAGTCATAACTTTTTTTCTATTATAGATAGAAAGCTGAAACTTTCACTGAATTTTATCCCTTTCAAAGGACTACATTCCCTGAAAATTTCAGCTCATTCGCACTTATAATTCCTGAGATAAAATCGTGTTAAGCAATTTGGGGTGATTTATCAATTTTTCAATTTTTCTGAGTGCCTTTTTTCATAGATTTCGGCTTCAAATCTGAGAATAATTTTGTGTATGGAGTTTGGGGTGTGTTGATTGACCATTAGGATACAAAATCTCGACAAAAAAAAATTTGAAATTTCATCGTTTTAGTAAGAAGGTACCCCCCTTATGATTTTTTTGAAAAACTTTGAAAAGTCATAACTTTTTTCCTATTATAGATAGAAAGCTGAAACTTTCACTGAATTTTATCCCTTTCAAAGGACTACAATCCCTGAAAATTTCAGCTCATTCGCACTTATAGTTCCTGAGATAAAATCGTGTTAAGCAATTTGGGGTGATTTATCAATTTTTCAATTTTTCTGAGTGAATTTTTTCATAGATTTCGGCTTCAAATCTGAGAATAATTTTGTGTATGAAGTTTGGGGTATGTTGATTGACCATTAGGAGACAAAATCTCGACAAAAAAATTTTTGAAATTTCATCGTTTTATTAAGAAGGTACCCCCCTTATGATTTTTTCGAAAAACTTTGAAAGGTCATAAATTTTTTTCTATTATAGATAGAAAGCTGAAACTTTCACTGAATTTTATCCCTTTCAAAGGACTACAATCCCTGAAAATTTCAGCTCATTCGCACTTATAGTTCCTGAGATAAAATCGTGTTAAGCAATTTGGGGTGATTTATCAATTTTTCAATTTTTCTGAGTGCCTTTTTTCATTGATTTCGGCTTCAAATCTGAGAATAATTTTGTGTATGGAGTTTGGGGTATGTTGATTGACCATTAGGATACAAAATCTCGACAAAAAAATTTTTGAAATTTCATCGTTTTAGTAAGAAGGTACCCCCCTTATGATTTTTTTGAAAAACTTTGAAAGGTCATAACTTTTTTTCTATTATAGATAGAAAGCTGAAACTTTCACTGAATTTCATCCCTTTCAAAGGACTACAATCCCTGAAAATTTCAGCTCATTTGCACTTATAGTTCCTGAGATAAAATCGTGTTAAGCAATTTGGGGTGATTTATCAATTTTTCAATTTTTCTGAGTGCCTTTTTTCATAGATTTCGGCTTGAAATCTGAGAATAATTTTGTGTATGAAGTTTGGGGTATGTTGATTTACCATTAGGATACAAAATCTCGACAAAAAAAAATTTGAAATTTCATCGTTTTAGTAAGAAGGTACCCCCCTTATGATTTTTTTGAAAAACTTTGAAAAGTCATAACTTTTTTTCTATTATAGATAGAAAGCTGAAACTTTCACTGAATTTTATCCCTTTCAAAGGACTACATTCCCTGAAAATTTCAGCTCATTCGCACTTATAATTCCTGAGATAAAATCGTGTTAAGCAATTTGGGGTGATTTATCAATTTTTCAATTTTTCTGAGTGCCTTTTTTCATAGATTTCGGCTTCAAATCTGAGAATAATTTTGTGTATGGAGTTTGGGGTGTGTTGATTGACCATTAGGATACAAAATCTCGACAAAAAAAAATTTGAAATTTCATCGTTTTAGTAAGAAGGTACCCCCCTTATGATTTTTTTGAAAAACTTTGAAAAGTCATAACTTTTTTCCTATTATAGATAGAAAGCTGAAACTTTCACTGAATTTTATCCCTTTCAAAGGACTACAATCCCTGAAAATTTCAGCTCATTCGCACTTATAGTTCCTGAGATAAAATCGTGTTAAGCAATTTGGGGTGATTTATCAATTTTTCAATTTTTCTGAGTGCCTTTTTTCATTGATTTCGGCTTCAAATCTGAGAATAATTTTGTGTATGGAGTTTGGGGTATGTTGATTGACCATTAGGATACAAAATCTCGACAAAAAAATTTTTGAAATTTCATCGTTTTAGTAAGAAGGTACCCCCCTTATGATTTTTTTGAAAAACTTTGAAAGGTCATAACTTTTTTTCTATTATAGATAGAAAGCTGAAACTTTCACTGAATTTTATCCCTTTCAAAGGACTACAATCCCTGAAAATTTCAGCTCATTCGCACTTATAGTTCCTGAGATAAAATCGTGTTAAGCAATTTGGGGTGATTTATCAATTTTTCAATTTTCCTGAGTGCCTTTTTTCATAGATTTCGGCTTCAAATCTGAGAATAATTTTGTGTATGAAGTTTGGGGTATGTTGATTGACCATTAGGAGACAAAATCTCGACAAAAAAATTTTTGAAATTTCATCGTTTTATTAAGAAGGTACCCCCCTTATGATTTTTTCGAAAAACTTTGAAAGGTCATAAATTTTTTTCTATTATAGATAGAAAGCTGAAACTTTCACTGAATTTTATCCCTTTCAAAGGACTACAATCCCTGAAAATTTCAGCTCATTCGCACTTATAGTTCCTGAGATAAAATCGTGTTAAGCAATTTGGGGTGATTTATCAATTTTTCAATTTTTCTGAGTGCCTTTTTTCATTGATTTCGGCTTCAAATCTGAGAATAATTTTGTGTATGGAGTTTGGGGTATGTTGATTGACCATTAGGATACAAAATCTCGACAAAAAAATTTTTGAAATTTCATCGTTTTAGTAAGAAGGTACCCCCCTTATGATTTTTTTGAAAAACTTTGAAAGGTCATAACTTTTTTTCTATTATAGATAGAAAGCTGAAACTTTCACTGAATTTCATCCCTTTCAAAGGACTACAATCCCTGAAAATTTCAGCTCATTTGCACTTATAGTTCCTGAGATAAAATCGTGTTAAGCAATTTGGGGTGATTTATCAATTTTTCAATTTTTCTGAGTGAATTTTTTCATAGATTTCGGCTTCAAATCTGAGAATAATTTTGTGTATGAAGTTTGGGGTATGTTGATTGACCATTAGGAGACAAAATCTCGACAAAAAAATTTTTGAAATTTCATCGTTTTATTAAGAAGGTACCCCCCTTATGATTTTTTCGAAAAACTTTGAAAGGTCATAAATTTTTTTCTATTATAGATAGAAAGCTGAAACTTTCACTGAATTTTATCCCTTTCAAAGGACTACAATCCCTGAAAATTTCAGCTCATTCGCACTTATAGTTCCTGAGATAAAATCGTGTTAAGCAATTTGGGGTGATTTATCAATTTTTCAATTTTTCTGAGTGCCTTTTTTCATAGATTTCGGCTTCAAATCTGAGAATAATTTTGTGTATGAAGTTTGGGGTATGTTGATTGACCATTAGGATACAAAATCTCGACAAAAAAAAATTTGAAATTTCATCGTTTTAGTAAGAAGGTACCCCCCTTATGATTTTTTTGAAAAACTTTGAAAAGTCATAACTTTTTTCCTATTATAGATAGAAAGCTGAAACTTTCACTGAATTTTATCCCTTTCAAAGGACTACAATCCCTGAAAATTTCAGCTCATTCGCACTTATAGTTCCTGAGATAAAATCGTGTTAAGCAATTTGGGGTGATTTATCAATTTTTCAATTTTTCTGAGTGCCTTTTTTCATTGATTTCGGCTTCAAATCTGAGAATAATTTTGTGTATGGAGTTTGGGGTATGTTGATTGACCATTAGGATACAAAATCTCGACAAAAAAATTTTTGAAATTTCATCGTTTTAGTAAGAAGGTACCCCCCTTATGATTTTTTTGAAAAACTTTGAAAGGTCATAACTTTTTTTCTATTATAGATAGAAAGCTGAAACTTTCACTGAATTTCATCCCTTTCAAAGGACTACAATCCCTGAAAATTTCAGCTCATTTGCACTTATAGTTCCTGAGATAAAATCGTGTTAAGCAATTTGGGGTGATTTATCAATTTTTCAATTTTTCTGAGTGCCTTTTTTCATTGATTTCGGCTTCAAATCTGAGAATAATTTTGTGTATGAAGTTTGGGGTATGTTGATTGACTATTAGGATACAAAATCTCGACAAAATTTTTTTTGAAATTTCATCGTTTTATTAAGAAGGTACCCCCCTTATGATTTTTTCGAAAAACTTTGAAAGGTCATAAATTTTTTTCTATTATAGATAGAAAGCTGAAACTTTCACTGAATTTTATCCCTTTCAAAGGACTACAATCCCTGAAAATTTCAGCTCATTCGCACTTATAGTTCCTGAGATAAAATCGTGTTAAGCAATTTGGGGTGATTTATCAATTTTTCAATTTTCCTGAGTGCCTTTTTTCATAGATTTCGGCTTCAAATCTGAGAATAATTTTGTGTATGAAGTTTGGGGTATGTTGATTGACCATTAGGAGACAAAATCTCGACAAAAAAATTTTTGAAATTTCATCGTTTTATTAAGAAGGTACTCCCCTTATGATTTTTTCGAAAAACTTTGAAAGGTCATAAATTTTTTTCTATTATAGATAGAAAGCTGAAACTTTCACTGAATTTTATCCCTTTCAAAGGACTACAATCCCTGAAAATTTCAGCTCATTCGCACTTATAGTTCCTGAGATAAAATCGTGTTAAGCAATTTGGGGTGATTTATCAATTTTTCAATTTTTCTGAGTGCCTTTTTTCATTGATTTCGGCTTCAAATCTGAGAATAATTTTGTGTATGGAGTTTGGGGTATGTTGATTGACCATTAGGATACAAAATCTCGACAAAAATTTTTTTGAAATTTCATCGTTTTAGTAAGAAGGTACCCCCCTTATGATTTTTTTGAAAAACTTTGAAAGGTCATAACTTTTTTTCTATTATAGATAGAAAGCTGAAACTTTCACTGAATTTTATCCCTTTCAAAGGACTACAATCCCTGAAAATTTCAGCTCATTCGCGCTTATAGTTCCTGAGATAAAATCGTGTTAAGCAATTTGCGGTGATTTATCAATTTTTCGATTTTTCTGAGTGCCTTTTTTCATAGATTTCGGCTTCAAATCTGAGAATAATTTTGTGTATGGAGTTTGGGGTATGTTGATTGACCATTAGGATACAAAATCTCGACAAAAAAATTTTTGAAATTTCATCGTTTTAGTAAGAAGGTACCCCCCTTATGATTTTTTTGAAAAACTTTGAAAGGTCATAACTTTTTTTCTATTATAGATAGAAAGCTGAAACTTTCACTGAATTTCATCCCTTTCAAAGGACTACAATCCCTGAAAATTTCAGCTCATTTGCACTTATAGTTCCTGAGATAAAATCGTGTTAAGCAATTTGGGGTGATTTATCAATTTTTCAATTTTTCTGAGTGAATTTTTTCATAGATTTCGGCTTCAAATCTGAGAATAATTTTGTGTATGAAGTTTGGGGTATGTTGATTGACCATTAGGATACAAAATCTCGACAAAAAAAAATTTGAAATTTCATCGTTTTAGTAAGAAGGTACCCCCCTTATGATTTTTTTGAAAAACTTTGAAAAGTCATAACTTTTTTCCTATTATAGATAGAAAGCTGAAACTTTCACTGAATTTTATCCCTTTCAAAGGACTACATTCCCTGAAAATTTCAGCTCATTCGCACTTATAGTTCCTGAGATAAAATCGTGTTAAGCAATTTGGGGTGATTTATCAATTTTTCAATTTTTCTGAGTGAATTTTTTCATAGATTTCGGCTTCAAATCTGAGAATAATTTTGTGTATGAAGTTTGGGGTATGTTGATTGACCATTAGGAGACAAAATCTCGACAAAAAAATTTTTGAAATTTCATCGTTTTATTAAGAAGGTACCCCCCTTATGATTTTTTCGAAAAACTTTGAAAGGTCATAAATTTTTTTCTATTATAGATAGAAAGCTGAAACTTTCACTGAATTTTATCCCTTTCAAAGGACTACAATCCCTGAAAATTTCAGCTCATTCGCACTTATAGTTCCTGAGATAAAATCGTGTTAAGCAATTTGGGGTGATTTATCAATTTTTCAATTTTTCTGAGTGCCTTTTTTCATTGATTTCGGCTTCAAATCTGAGAATAATTTTGTGTATGGAGTTTGGGGTATGTTGATTGACCATTAGGATACAAAATCTCGACAAAAAAATTTTTGAAATTTCATCGTTTTAGTAAGAAGGTACCCCCCTTATGATTTTTTTGAAAAACTTTGAAAGGTCATAACTTTTTTTCTATTATAGATAGAAAGCTGAAACTTTCACTGAATTTCATCCCTTTCAAAGGACTACAATCCCTGAAAATTTCAGCTCATTTGCACTTATAGTTCCTGAGATAAAATCGTGTTAAGCAATTTGGGGTGATTTATCAATTTTTCAATTTTTCTGAGTGCCTTTTTTCATAGATTTCGGCTTGAAATCTGAGAATAATTTTGTGTATGAAGTTTGGGGTATGTTGATTTACCATTAGGATACAAAATCTCGACAAAAAAAAATTTGAAATTTCATCGTTTTAGTAAGAAGGTACCCCCCTTATGATTTTTTTGAAAAACTTTGAAAAGTCATAACTTTTTTTCTATTATAGATAGAAAGCTGAAACTTTCACTGAATTTTATCCCTTTCAAAGGACTACATTCCCTGAAAATTTCAGCTCATTCGCACTTATAATTCCTGAGATAAAATCGTGTTAAGCAATTTGGGGTGATTTATCAATTTTTCAATTTTTCTGAGTGCCTTTTTTCATAGATTTCGGCTTCAAATCTGAGAATAATTTTGTGTATGGAGTTTGGGGTGTGTTGATTGACCATTAGGATACAAAATCTCGACAAAAAAAAATTTGAAATTTCATCGTTTTAGTAAGAAGGTACCCCCCTTATGATTTTTTTGAAAAACTTTGAAAAGTCATAACTTTTTTCCTATTATAGATAGAAAGCTGAAACTTTCACTGAATTTTATCCCTTTCAAAGGACTACAATCCCTGAAAATTTCAGCTCATTCGCACTTATAGTTCCTGAGATAAAATCGTGTTAAGCAATTTGGGGTGATTTATCAATTTTTCAATTTTTCTGAGTGCCTTTTTTCATTGATTTCGGCTTCAAATCTGAGAATAATTTTGTGTATGGAGTTTGGGGTATGTTGATTGACCATTAGGATACAAAATCTCGACAAAAAAATTTTTGAAATTTCATCGTTTTAGTAAGAAGGTACCCCCCTTATGATTTTTTTGAAAAACTTTGAAAGGTCATAACTTTTTTTCTATTATAGATAGAAAGCTGAAACTTTCACTGAATTTTATCCCTTTCAAAGGACTACAATCCCTGAAAATTTCAGCTCATTCGCACTTATAGTTCCTGAGATAAAATCGTGTTAAGCAATTTGGGGTGATTTATCAATTTTTCAATTTTCCTGAGTGCCTTTTTTCATAGATTTCGGCTTCAAATCTGAGAATAATTTTGTGTATGAAGTTTGGGGTATGTTGATTGACCATTAGGAGACAAAATCTCGACAAAAAAATTTTTGAAATTTCATCGTTTTATTAAGAAGGTACCCCCCTTATGATTTTTTCGAAAAACTTTGAAAGGTCATAAATTTTTTTCTATTATAGATAGAAAGCTGAAACTTTCACTGAATTTTATCCCTTTCAAAGGACTACAATCCCTGAAAATTTCAGCTCATTCGCACTTATAGTTCCTGAGATAAAATCGTGTTAAGCAATTTGGGGTGATTTATCAATTTTTCAATTTTTCTGAGTGCCTTTTTTCATTGATTTCGGCTTCAAATCTGAGAATAATTTTGTGTATGGAGTTTGGGGTATGTTGATTGACCATTAGGATACAAAATCTCGACAAAAAAATTTTTGAAATTTCATCGTTTTAGTAAGAAGGTACCCCCCTTATGATTTTTTTGAAAAACTTTGAAAGGTCATAACTTTTTTTCTATTATAGATAGAAAGCTGAAACTTTCACTGAATTTCATCCCTTTCAAAGGACTACAATCCCTGAAAATTTCAGCTCATTTGCACTTATAGTTCCTGAGATAAAATCGTGTTAAGCAATTTGGGGTGATTTATCAATTTTTCAATTTTTCTGAGTGAATTTTTTCATAGATTTCGGCTTCAAATCTGAGAATAATTTTGTGTATGAAGTTTGGGGTATGTTGATTGACCATTAGGAGACAAAATCTCGACAAAAAAATTTTTGAAATTTCATCGTTTTATTAAGAAGGTACCCCCCTTATGATTTTTTCGAAAAACTTTGAAAGGTCATAAATTTTTTTCTATTATAGATAGAAAGCTGAAACTTTCACTGAATTTTATCCCTTTCAAAGGACTACAATCCCTGAAAATTTCAGCTCATTCGCACTTATAGTTCCTGAGATAAAATCGTGTTAAGCAATTTGGGGTGATTTATCAATTTTTCAATTTTTCTGAGTGCCTTTTTTCATAGATTTCGGCTTCAAATCTGAGAATAATTTTGTGTATGAAGTTTGGGGTATGTTGATTGACCATTAGGATACAAAATCTCGACAAAAAAAAATTTGAAATTTCATCGTTTTAGTAAGAAGGTACCCCCCTTATGATTTTTTTGAAAAACTTTGAAAAGTCATAACTTTTTTCCTATTATAGATAGAAAGCTGAAACTTTCACTGAATTTTATCCCTTTCAAAGGACTACAATCCCTGAAAATTTCAGCTCATTCGCACTTATAGTTCCTGAGATAAAATCGTGTTAAGCAATTTGGGGTGATTTATCAATTTTTCAATTTTTCTGAGTGCCTTTTTTCATTGATTTCGGCTTCAAATCTGAGAATAATTTTGTGTATGGAGTTTGGGGTATGTTGATTGACCATTAGGATACAAAATCTCGACAAAAAAATTTTTGAAATTTCATCGTTTTAGTAAGAAGGTACCCCCCTTATGATTTTTTTGAAAAACTTTGAAAGGTCATAACTTTTTTTCTATTATAGATAGAAAGCTGAAACTTTCACTGAATTTCATCCCTTTCAAAGGACTACAATCCCTGAAAATTTCAGCTCATTCGCACTTATAGTTCCTGAGATAAAATCGTGTTAAGCAATTTGGGGTGATTTATCAATTTTTCAATTTTTCTGAGTGCCTTTTTTCATTGATTTCGGCTTCAAATCTGAGAATAATTTTGTGTATGAAGTTTGGGGTATGTTGATTGACTATTAGGATACAAAATCTCGACAAAATTTTTTTTGAAATTTCATCGTTTTATTAAGAAGGTACCCCCCTTATGATTTTTTCGAAAAACTTTGAAAGGTCATAAATTTTTTTCTATTATAGATAGAAAGCTGAAACTTTCACTGAATTTTATCCCTTTCAAAGGACTACAATCCCTGAAAATTTCAGCTCATTCGCACTTATAGTTCCTGAGATAAAATCGTGTTAAGCAATTTGGGGTGATTTATCAATTTTTCAATTTTTCTGAGTGCCTTTTTTCATTGATTTCGGCTTCAAATCTGAGAATAATTTTGTGTATGAAGTTTGGGGTATGTTGATTGACTATTAGGATACAAAATCTCGACAAAATTTTTTTTGAAATTTCATCGTTTTATTAAGAAGGTACCCCCCTTATGATTTTTTCGAAAAACTTTGAAAGGTCATAAATTTTTTTCTATTATAGATAGAAAGCTGAAACTTTCACTGAATTTTATCCCTTTCAAAGGACTACAATCCCTGAAAATTTCAGCTCATTCGCACTTATAGTTCCTGAGATAAAATCGTGTTAAGCAATTTGGGGTGATTTATCAATTTTTCAATTTTCCTGAGTGCCTTTTTTCATAGATTTCGGCTTCAAATCTGAGAATAATTTTGTGTATGAAGTTTGGGGTATGTTGATTGACCATTAGGAGACAAAATCTCGACAAAAAAATTTTTGAAATTTCATCGTTTTATTAAGAAGGTACTCCCCTTATGATTTTTTCGAAAAACTTTGAAAGGTCATAAATTTTTTTCTATTATAGATAGAAAGCTGAAACTTTCACTGAATTTTATCCCTTTCAAAGGACTACAATCCCTGAAAATTTCAGCTCATTCGCACTTATAGTTCCTGAGATAAAATCGTGTTAAGCAATTTGGGGTGATTTATCAATTTTTCAATTTTTCTGAGTGCCTTTTTTCATTGATTTCGGCTTCAAATCTGAGAATAATTTTGTGTATGGAGTTTGGGGTATGTTGATTGACCATTAGGATACAAAATCTCGACAAAAATTTTTTTGAAATTTCATCGTTTTAGTAAGAAGGTACCCCCCTTATGATTTTTTTGAAAAACTTTGAAAGGTCATAACTTTTTTTCTATTATAGATAGAAAGCTGAAACTTTCACTGAATTTTATCCCTTTCAAAGGACTACAATCCCTGAAAATTTCAGCTCATTCGCGCTTATAGTTCCTGAGATAAAATCGTGTTAAGCAATTTGCGGTGATTTATCAATTTTTCGATTTTTCTGAGTGCCTTTTTTCATAGATTTCGGCTTCAAATCTGAGAATAATTTTGTGTATGGAGTTTGGGGTATGTTGATTGACCATTAGGATACAAAATCTCGACAAAAAAATTTTTGAAATTTCATCGTTTTAGTAAGAAGGTACCCCCCTTATGATTTTTTTGAAAAACTTTGAAAGGTCATAACTTTTTTTCTATTATAGATAGAAAGCTGAAACTTTCACTGAATTTCATCCCTTTCAAAGGACTACAATCCCTGAAAATTTCAGCTCATTTGCACTTATAGTTCCTGAGATAAAATCGTGTTAAGCAATTTGGGGTGATTTATCAATTTTTCAATTTTTCTGAGTGAATTTTTTCATAGATTTCGGCTTCAAATCTGAGAATAATTTTGTGTATGAAGTTTGGGGTATGTTGATTGACCATTAGGATACAAAATCTCGACAAAAAAAAATTTGAAATTTCATCGTTTTAGTAAGAAGGTACCCCCCTTATGATTTTTTTGAAAAACTTTGAAAAGTCATAACTTTTTTCCTATTATAGATAGAAAGCTGAAACTTTCACTGAATTTTATCCCTTTCAAAGGACTACATTCCCTGAAAATTTCAGCTCATTCGCACTTATAGTTCCTGAGATAAAATCGTGTTAGGCAATTTGGGGTGATTTATCAATTTTTCAATTTTTCTGAGTGCCTTTTTTCATAGATTTCGGCTTGAAATCTGAGAATAATTTTGTGTATGAAGTTTGGGGTATGTTGATTTACCATTAGGATACAAAATCTCGACAAAAAAAAATTTGAAATTTCATCGTTTTAGTAAGAAGGTACCCCCCTTATGATTTTTTTGAAAAACTTTGAAAAGTCATAACTTTTTTTCTATTATAGATAGAAAGCTGAAACTTTCACTGAATTTTATCCCTTTCAAAGGACTACATTCCCTGAAAATTTCAGCTCATTCGCACTTATAATTCCTGAGATAAAATCGTGTTAAGCAATTTGGGGTGATTTATCAATTTTTCAATTTTTCTGAGTGCCTTTTTTCATAGATTTCGGCTTCAAATCTGAGAATAATTTTGTGTATGAAGTTTGGGGTATGTTGATTTACCATTAGGATACAAAATCTCGACAAAAAAAAATTTGAAATTTCATCGTTTTAGTAAGAAGGTACCCCCCTTATGATTTTTTTGAAAAACTTTGAAAAGTCATAACTTTTTTTCTATTATAGATAGAAAGCTGAAACTTTCACTGAATTTTATCCCTTTCAAAGGACTACATTCCCTGAAAATTTCAGCTCATTCGCACTTATAATTCCTGAGATAAAATCGTGTTAAGCAATTTGGGGTGATTTATCAATTTTTCAATTTTTCTGAGTGCCTTTTTTCATAGATTTCGGCTTCAAATCTGAGAATAATTTTGTGTATGGAGTTTGGGGTGTGTTGATTGACCATTAGGATACAAAATCTCGACAAAAAAAAATTTGAAATTTCATCGTTTTAGTAAGAAGGTACCCCCCTTATGATTTTTTTGAAAAACTTTGAAAGGTCATAACTTTTTTTCTATTATAGATAGGAAGCTGAAACTTTCACTGAATTTTATCCCTTTCAAAGGACTACATTCCCTGAAAATTTCAGCTCATTCGCACTTATAGTTCCTGAGATAAAATCGTGTTAAGCAATTTGGGGTGATTTATCAATTTTTCAATTTTTCTGAGTGCCTTTTTTCATAGATTTCGGCTTCAAATCTGAGAATAATTTTGTGTATGAAGTTTGGGGTATGTTGATTGACTATTAGGACACAAAATCTCGACAAAACAAAATTTGAAATTTCATCGTTGTTTTAGTAAGAAGGACCTACCTTATGATTTTTTTGGAAAATTTTGAAAGGTCATAACTTTGTTTCTATTATAGATAGAAAGCTGAATCTTTCACTGCATTTTATCTCTTTCAAAGGACTACAATCTTTTCAGCTCATTTGCACTTATAGTTCCTGAGATAAAATCGTGTTAAGCAATTTGGGGTGATTTATCAATTTTTCAATTTTTCTGAGTGCCTTTTTTCATAGATTTCGGCTTCAAATCTGAGAATAATTTTGTGTATGAAGTTTGGGGTATGTTGATTGACTATTAGGACACAAAATCTCGACAAAACAAAATTTGAAATTTCATCGTTGTTTTAGTAAGAAGGACCTACCTTATGATTTTTTTGGAAAATTTTGAAAGGTCATAACTTTGTTTCTATTATAGATAGAAAGCTGAATCTTTCACTGCATTTTATCTCTTTCAAAGGACTACAATCTTTTCAGCTCATTTGCACTTATAGTTCCTGAGATAAAATCGTGTTAAGCAATTTGGGGTGATTTATCAATTTTTCAATTTTTCTGAGTGCCTTTTTTCATTGATTTCGGCTTCAAATCTGAGAATAATTTTGTGTATGAAGTTTGGGGTATGTTGATTGACTATTAGGATACAAAATCTCGACAAAATTTTTTTTGAAATTTCATCGTTTTATTAAGAAGGTACCCCCCTTATGATTTTTTCGAAAAACTTTGAAAGGTCATAAATTTTTTTCTATTATAGATAGAAAGCTGAAACTTTCACTGAATTTTATCCCTTTCAAAGGACTACAATCCCTGAAAATTTCAGCTCATTCGCACTTATAGTTCCTGAGATAAAATCGTGTTAAGCAATTTGGGGTGATTTATCAATTTTTCAATTTTCCTGAGTGCCTTTTTTCATAGATTTCGGCTTCAAATCTGAGAATAATTTTGTGTATGAAGTTTGGGGTATGTTGATTGACCATTAGGAGACAAAATCTCGACAAAAAAATTTTTGAAATTTCATCGTTTTATTAAGAAGGTACTCCCCTTATGATTTTTTCGAAAAACTTTGAAAGGTCATAAATTTTTTTCTATTATAGATAGAAAGCTGAAACTTTCACTGAATTTTATCCCTTTCAAAGGACTACAATCCCTGAAAATTTCAGCTCATTCGCACTTATAGTTCCTGAGATAAAATCGTGTTAAGCAATTTGGGGTGATTTATCAATTTTTCAATTTTTCTGAGTGCCTTTTTTCATTGATTTCGGCTTCAAATCTGAGAATAATTTTGTGTATGGAGTTTGGGGTATGTTGATTGACCATTAGGATACAAAATCTCGACAAAAATTTTTTTGAAATTTCATCGTTTTAGTAAGAAGGTACCCCCCTTATGATTTTTTTGAAAAACTTTGAAAGGTCATAACTTTTTTTCTATTATAGATAGAAAGCTGAAACTTTCACTGAATTTTATCCCTTTCAAAGGACTACAATCCCTGAAAATTTCAGCTCATTCGCGCTTATAGTTCCTGAGATAAAATCGTGTTAAGCAATTTGCGGTGATTTATCAATTTTTCGATTTTTCTGAGTGCCTTTTTTCATAGATTTCGGCTTCAAATCTGAGAATAATTTTGTGTATGGAGTTTGGGGTATGTTGATTGACCATTAGGATACAAAATCTCGACAAAAAAATTTTTGAAATTTCATCGTTTTAGTAAGAAGGTACCCCCCTTATGATTTTTTTGAAAAACTTTGAAAGGTCATAACTTTTTTTCTATTATAGATAGAAAGCTGAAACTTTCACTGAATTTCATCCCTTTCAAAGGACTACAATCCCTGAAAATTTCAGCTCATTTGCACTTATAGTTCCTGAGATAAAATCGTGTTAAGCAATTTGGGGTGATTTATCAATTTTTCAATTTTTCTGAGTGAATTTTTTCATAGATTTCGGCTTCAAATCTGAGAATAATTTTGTGTATGAAGTTTGGGGTATGTTGATTGACCATTAGGATACAAAATCTCGACAAAAAAAAATTTGAAATTTCATCGTTTTAGTAAGAAGGTACCCCCCTTATGATTTTTTTGAAAAACTTTGAAAAGTCATAACTTTTTTCCTATTATAGATAGAAAGCTGAAACTTTCACTGAATTTTATCCCTTTCAAAGGACTACATTCCCTGAAAATTTCAGCTCATTCGCACTTATAGTTCCTGAGATAAAATCGTGTTAGGCAATTTGGGGTGATTTATCAATTTTTCAATTTTTCTGAGTGCCTTTTTTCATAGATTTCGGCTTGAAATCTGAGAATAATTTTGTGTATGAAGTTTGGGGTATGTTGATTTACCATTAGGATACAAAATCTCGACAAAAAAAAATTTGAAATTTCATCGTTTTAGTAAGAAGGTACCCCCCTTATGATTTTTTTGAAAAACTTTGAAAAGTCATAACTTTTTTTCTATTATAGATAGAAAGCTGAAACTTTCACTGAATTTTATCCCTTTCAAAGGACTACATTCCCTGAAAATTTCAGCTCATTCGCACTTATAATTCCTGAGATAAAATCGTGTTAAGCAATTTGGGGTGATTTATCAATTTTTCAATTTTTCTGAGTGCCTTTTTTCATAGATTTCGGCTTCAAATCTGAGAATAATTTTGTGTATGGAGTTTGGGGTGTGTTGATTGACCATTAGGATACAAAATCTCGACAAAAAAAAATTTGAAATTTCATCGTTTTAGTAAGAAGGTACCCCCCTTATGATTTTTTTGAAAAACTTTGAAAAGTCATAACTTTTTTTCTATTATAGATAGAAAGCTGAAACTTTCACTGAATTTTATCCCTTTCAAAGGACTACATTCCCTGAAAATTTCAGCTCATTCGCACTTATAGTTCCTGAGATAAAATCGTGTTAAGCAATTTGGGGTGATTTATCAATTTTTCAATTTTTCTGAGTGCCTTTTTTCATAGATTTCGGCTTCAAATCTGAGAATAATTTTGTGTATGAAGTTTGGGGTATGTTGATTGACTATTAGGACACAAAATCTCGACAAAACAAAATTTGAAATTTCATCGTTGTTTTAGTAAGAAGGACCTACCTTATGATTTTTTTGGAAAATTTTGAAAGGTCATAACTTTGTTTCTATTATAGATAGAAAGCTGAATCTTTCACTGCATTTTATCTCTTTCAAAGGACTACAATCTTTTCAGCTCATTTGCACTTATAGTTCCTGAGATAAAATCGTGTTAAGCAATTTGGGGTGATTTATCAATTTTTCAATTTTTCTGGGTGCCTTTTTTCATAGATTTCGGCTTCAAATCTGAGAATAATTTTGTGTATGACATAGGTGGGTAATATGAAGAGGTGACTGACGGTACAAATATCTGATAAAGCATTGGAAGTCGTGTGGTGTATCTACAATTTCAGATTAATGTTTCTATAAGCTTCATGATGGAAACAGTTTAACACTCATCACTAGTATATGACTTTTGGAACCGAAAATATCGGAAACGTCAAAAATTGCTCAGGTATTATCGAATGTAATACCACAAGAGATTTCAGGATTACCGGATAATACTTTCACCTGTCACGAAATGCGTTACGCAGCAACACCACGACTCCGAAGGAGGAGTGGTGTTGCTGGTAACGCGTTGAGTGTCAGGTAAAAGTATTAGGTAATCCTGAAACATCGAGTGGTATTCAAAAGGTTATACAACGAACTAAACTTTAATACACCAAGCGCGATAATCCCAAAAGGCTTATCACTTTTTAAGCCTCTTGTGTCATATGGGAATAATATACAGTGAGTTGTATACCTAACGTACTGAATTTACACAACACAAAATAACTCTTAATTTAGAAACTTCAAAGTTTGAGTCACTGGACTGTTGCAAAACGGATTTTGTATTATTTAAAAAAAACTATTGATCCGTGAAGTAAAGAAAAATTTAAATTACAAATTTCAATTAAAGAAATGTTAGCGGATCTGTTGACCAAGGCGTTGCAAAAAAATTAAAACATAACATTTGCTAATGAGTTCATAGGTATTAAGGAGGAATATGTTGACATATAGCAAGAATTCCTAATTAAAACAAATATCTCCTATTTCCCATTATAAGTTGAGATCATCACGAATTCACTTATGGTTGGAATAATATTTGGCCTTGATATATCTTCTCTTATGAACCTATTATTTTAGTGATTTGAATTTATCGCATTAATATTATGCTACACGCGCAAAATTTTGCACGTCCCGTCACGAATGGTGATTACTGAATAACATGTTCTGTATAATAAATTGATTTTTCTCCATTGTATAAATGGTGCTTTAAGTTTGTAGAGGTCATGTTTAGATTTTTAATTACTTTTTTCAGGAAAATTCATCTGGTGTTTTGACTTTTTGTTCAATTTGTTCCTACTAGGAATTTCATTTCTATAAAATCATAATTTTAGCATTTTCCATTTCGACCTGCATATCTTAATGTGTGAAAGATTAGTTCTCACTGTTAGCAGTATGTGAATCTTAATCAGAATTAAAGGGTTTTGCACAAGGTTTTTTTTCAGTTGAGCAAGTGGATTGAAGAAATGAACATTTATGGATTAAAATTACGGAAGACTCTTTGAGTTTTTCTTAAAAATTTCCAAATGACAAAAATTGCACAAATAAATCTATAGGTTTTCAGTAGAAAATCATGTAAGACTTTTTAGAATAATATCACCCATTATATTAATTGTTAATAATTAGTAAAATATTGGGAGTCAGCATATTATTACACTCTGTAGTTATATCAATTACTATAAAATAATATAAGCACTGAATTTGCAAACATATTGGAAATTGGTAGGTAGGTAGGTACAGCATTTGAAACTTATGAACTGATAATTCAGTAGAAAACTTTCGACTATTGACAAAAATATGACTGACCTATGGTTGTCTCTACATCGACAGTTACAGGAAAAACCAACGCCAAAAATGTAATTTGTAATTTTCAAGTGACCTTATTCGAACTTACAATACACATATAGAAACTTCAAATTCATTTTTGTCTTAAAATTACTTACCATTTGGACATTGGTTGACTTGAGTAGCTGCACAAACGGCAACAAATCCCGTTAAAGCAACCAACACTAACCACTTCATTATTTTAATTGAAACTAGAAACCGAATAAACCAAACTAGCTCTCTCGGACGGTAGCAAGGAACCTGCTTTGGCCCTGGTACCGCTTCTCTTCACCTCTGATGATAGTCTAATTATTTTTTTGTATGCGGTACCATTGGCCGCTAATATTATTTTGGTAGGATCACTGCTCTGCTCTTACTTCTATCATTTGCTGTTGGGATCATTATGGAACCAAAATGAGGAGTGGTGTTAAAGAATTACCTTTGACGGTAAATTTGCGTGCAAAATGTAGATTCCATGGTCGTTTTTTTGTGTTTTCGCTTGAATTGGATGTTATAATGCAGATGGAACGATTATTTTTTCATTGCCTATTATCGAATTAATATCACTGTTTTTTTTTTATTGTTGATTTGCGTGGATCAAATTAGATAATTATGATATTGTTACTCAGCCAGGATATTACGTTTATTTAAGGTTTCTGCTTTTTCAAGCGAGAATAGTAGATTTTCTTTAAAAAAAAAACCGAATACCTAATTGATTATTTTCATAAAATTCAAAGTTACTTAAAGGCTTATTTGTTGAGGAGCAATACAAACAGTTTTAGTTTGGAGAAGATTTGATGTAGGTATTCCTAATCTCTTACCTAGAATTTTTTGAAAATTACCAAAACCAAAGGTAGGTATGTTATATGTATAACTGTTTTAATGATACCTACTAATTGAATGCACATTAGCGTAAGTAGTTTTCAAATTAATCTAAAAAACAAAAGTTCATCATTTATAAGTATCTAATTAGGTACTTACCTATATTTTTTACATTAGGTATAAATAAAATTAATAAATGTTCGAATGTTATAAATTTGCAAATGTTTCTCTGGATATAGCATTTTTAAATTATTATTCTTTTTTATTGTTCCTAGGGTTGTAATGTAAAAACCACAGTAGATTTAGACCTCAAACCTAATAAGTCTTCTAATACAAAAGTATCGTTGTCAGTAGTATTCCAGTTGAGTTTTTTTTTCCCAAATCTTCAAAAATTTCTGTTTTAGTTATTTTGAGGTCTTTTTTTTATACCTTCTTGTTACAGGAGTTGCAAAATGCATAGGTATATGCTGTTAAATGACCTTCAATCATCAGACCTCGTTGAACTTTGAGCCTAATAGAAAACTCGTTTGAAACTGTAAAAAGTGCCAATCTTACAACTTTCAGTGAATATAGAACGAGTTGTTTGAAACATCGATTAATTGGAATTTAATAAAAAAAAACTTATTGGAATATCAAAACTTCTCAATTCAAGGAAATATGTCTTGCTTTTTGTTAACATGATTCGGGTGTTTTTTAATTTCTATCATTTCACTCAATAATCTCTTTTTGTAATTCTGTTGTCTTGACAGGATTTCGGTCTTTTCGTAATCAAAGGGATGATGAAACTTCTCAAAACGTTCAGCAAGAGCGGTTCTTGAGTTACTGTTGATAAGTAGGTACATGTGGTTTCGTACTTCGTTTATGCTCGGAAATTTTAGTTTTTAGATATCTAGAGGTTTGGCCAATATAAACTCCATTACACAAAGAACAAGAAATCTCATAAATCATATTACTTTCGAGGTCCTTTGGTGTGTCTGTCTTCAATTTTGAAAAAAAAAACCGCTTAGTGTGTTAGTGTTTTCATTCTTGAATGGGATGCTGACATTGTCATTACTGCAAGTTTTTCAGAAAGACCATCAATATATGACATTTTATAAAGAAAATTTTAGTTAATGGAGTTCAGGGTATCACGAGGGACCATTAAAACACAAAATCTCGACAAAAAAATTTTTGAAATTTCATCGTTTTAGTAAGAAGGTGCCTACCTTATGATTTTTTTGGAATTCTTGAAAGGTTTTAACTTTCTTTTTATTATAGATAGAAAGCTGAATCTTCCAATTTTATCCCTTTCAAAGGACTACAATCCCTGAAAATTTCAGCTTATTTGCAATTATGGTTCCTGAGATAGAATCGTGTTAAGCAATTGGGGTGATTTATCAATTTTTCAATTTTTCTGAGTGCCTTTTTTCATAGATTTCGGCTTCAAATCTGAGAATAATTTAATTTATGGAGTTCAGGGTATCACGAGGGACCATTAGGACACAAATTCTTGACAAAAAAAAATTTGAAATTTCATCGTTTTAGTAAGAAGGTACCTATCTACCTTATGATTTTTTTGGAAAACTTTGGAAGGTCATAACTTTCTTTCTATTATAAATAGAAAGCTGAATCTTTCACTGAATTTTATCCTTTCCAAAGGACTACAATCCCTGAAAATTTCAGCTTATTTGCACTTATAGTTCTTGAGATAGAATCGTGTTAAGCAATTGGGGTGATTTATCAATTTTTCAATTTTTCTGAGTACCTTTTTTCATAGATTTCGGCTTCAAATCTGAGAATAATTTAGTTTATAGAGTTCAGGGTATCACGAGGGACCATTAGGACACAAAATCTTGACAAAAAAAAATTTGAAATTTCATCGTTTTAGTAAGAAGGTACCTACCTTATGTTTTTTTGCAAAAACTTTGAAAGGTCATAACTTTCTTTCTATTATAGATAAAAAGCTGAATCTTTTACTGAATTTTATCCCTTCCAAAGGACTACAATCCCTGAAAATTTCAGCTCATTTGCACTTATAGTTCCTGAGATAGAATCGTGTTAAGCAATTGGGGTGATTTATCAATTTTTCAATTTTTCTGAGTGCCTTTTTTCATAGATTTCGGCTTCAAATCTGAGAATAATTTAGTTTATGGAGTTCAGGGTATCACGAGGGACCATAAGGACACAAAATCTTGACAAAAAAATTTTTGAAATTTCATCGTTTTAGTAAGAAAGTACCTACCTTATGATTTTTTTGTGAAACTTTGAAAGGTCGTAACTTTCTTTCTATTATAGATAGAAAGCTAAATCTTCCACTGAATTTTAACCCTTTCAAAGGACTACAATCCCTGAAAATTTCAGCTCATTTGCACTTATAGTTTCTGAGATAAAGTTGTGTTAAGCAATTGGGGTGATTTATCAATTTTTCAATTTTTCTGAGTGCCTTTTTTCATAGATTTCGGCTTCAAATCTGAAAATAATTCAGTTCATGGAGTTCAGGGTATCACGAGGGACCATTAGGACACAAAATCTTAACAAAAAAAATTTTGAAATTTCATCGTTTTAGTAAGAAGGTACCTACCTTATGATTTTTTTGTGAAACTTTGAAAGGTCGTAACTTTCTTTCTATTATAGATAGAAAGCTGAATCTTCCACTGAATTTTAACGCTTTCAAAGGACTACAATCCCTGAAAATTTCAGCTCATTTGCACTTATAGTTTCTGAGATAAAGTTGTGTTAAGCAATTGGGGTGATTTATCAATTTTTCTGAGTGCCTTTTTTCATAGATTTCGGCTTCAAATCTGAGAATAATTCAGTTTATGGAATTCAGGGTATCACGAGGGACCATTAGGACACAATCTTAACAAAAAAAATTTTGAAATTTCATCGTTTTAGTAAGAAGGTACCTACCTTATGATTTTTTTGTGAAACTTTGAAAGGTCGTAACTTTCTTTCTATTATAGATAGAAAGCTGAATCTTCCACTGAATTTTAACGCTTTCAAAGGACTACAATCCCTGAAAATTTCAGCTCATTTGCACTTATAGTTCCTGAGATAAAGTTGTGTTAAGCAATTGGGGTGATTTATCAATTTTTCAATTTTTCTGAGTGCCTTTTTTCATAGATTTCGGCTTCAAATCTGAGAATAATTCAGTTTATGGAGTTCAGGGTATCACGAGGGACCATAAGGACACAAAATCTTGACAAAAAAAATTTTGAAATTTCATCGTTTTAGTAAGAAGGTACCTACCTTATGATTTTTTTATGAAACTTTGAAAGGTCATAACTTTCTTTCTATTATAGATAGAAAGCTAAATCTTCCACTGAATTTTAACCCTTTCAAAGGACTACAATCCCTGAAAATTTCAGCTCATTTGCACTTATAGTTTCTGAGATAAAGTTGTGTTAAGCAATTGGGGTGATTTATCAATTTTTCAATTTTTCTGAGTGCCTTTTTTCATAGATTTCGGCTTCAAATCTGAGAATAATTCAGTTTATGGAGTTCAAGGTATCACGAGGGACCATTAGGACACAAAATCTCGACAAAAAAAAAATTGAAATTTCATCGTTTTAGTAAGAAGGTGCCTACCTTATGATTTTTTTGGAAAACTTTGAAAGGTCATAACTTTCTTTCTATTGTAGATAGAAAGCTGAATCTTCCACTGAATTTTAACGCTTTCAAAGGACTACAATCCCCAAAAAATTTCAGCTCATTTGCACTTATAGTTCCTGAGATAAAGTTGTGTTAAGCAATTGGGGTGATTTATCAATTTTTCGATTTTTCTGAGTACCTTTTTTCATAGATTTCGGCTTCAAATCTGAGAATAATTCAGTTTATGGAGTTCAGGGTATCACGAGGGACCATTAGGACACAAAATCTTCACAAAAAAATTTTTGAAATATCATCGTTTTAGTAAGAAGGTACCTACCTACCTTATGATTTTTTTGTGAAACTTTGAAAGGTCATAACTTTCTTTCTATTATAGATAAAAAGCTGAATCTTCCACTGAATTTTAACGCTTTCAAAGTACTACAATCCCTGAAAATTTCAGCTCATTTGCACTTTTAGTTCCTGAAATAGAATCCTGTTAAGTAAGTGGGGTGATTTATCAATTTTTCAATTTTTTTGAGTGCCTTTTTTCATAGATTTCGGCTTCAAATCTAATTCAATTTATGGAGTTCAGGGTATCACAAGGGACCATTAGGACACAAAATCTCGACTTCACCGAATTTTTAGTTATTTTTACTCCTGAATTACTGATGAATTTTTTGTACGCCCTTGAAACTTTATAAAAACTCAAACAATACAAAAAAGAGAGAAAGAGTTTCACATGAATGATGTGTTGAAATACAGAGAAAATGTGGACGAAATGCGTGTAGTGGGTGGTTAATAGAATAAGCAATAAGCATCTGCCAGAAAGTAGGTACTTACCTATATCAAGGAAAGCTTGGAGAAGAAAATAGACGCAATTCCAAAACCCAAGGAAGGAACAGGAAGGCTACGTAAAACGATGATAAGCGAGACTGGTCTTGGTCTTATGGTCTAGCAGAAAAAGCAAGACCACTTTGATAGGAAATACATAAACAATGATGATTTCGCAAAGTCACAAGACTTAAAGTTCAAGACCCTGAAAATTGGATATTTGAAGGTCTAAATAAATACAGAAAAAAGTAGGAGAATTTATTGTTCATGAATAATAAGTATTGATGATAATTAGCCAAATTAGCTGAAAATTCTACTGAGGATTCGATTCTAAAGTTTCTGAAGGAAACAAAAAAGTCACGCTAAATAAAACTATGAATAAGACTCAATGCTAGAATATCTGAAAAAAACTCAAAATTCGACTCAATAGGTAGGTACAATACCTTACTTAAATATTTAAGACAAATAAGACTCCAAATGATAAATAATCATGGACTCAAGGGTGTAATACTCGACTCAAAATCTCGTGCAAAACATACATAAATAATGATATCTAAATAATCCTCGAATATAATAATACAATAAATATTCAAAAGATCCTATAAGTATCATTGAATATTAAATCAATTGCCATATCAACATCAATAGATTGCAAATTAATCATGAATATGAATTTTCCTGAAAATGACGAGGAAGTAAAAAAAAAAGTGCTTGTTTCAAATCAAAGGCCATATGAAAATTATCATGCGTACTGCAGCAGCATGCTAAATTAATTCATTTAAAACTAATTGTATTATAAATATCTGCTAAAGTATCGCTTCTGGTGTCAGTTGTAAAGTGAATGCTGTTCTAGTGGTAGATTATAAAGTAGTTTGAGTTTACACTTAGCTACCTACCATTAGTGCAGACTAACCTTTGTTAAATAATGCACTGTTCGCTTTTAGTTTTTACCATTTTTATTAGTTCAGCTGTAGTTTGTTCAGCAACCAAAGTAAAACAATGTCCTAATGGTAAGCCAATCTGATTATGTCATTTATTGATTTATTAAACGAGTGATTTGTAGGTAATATTAAGAATCTCGAAGAATATATCATAATTGACAAGTGCGAGATTCCTCCATGCAAACTAAGAAGAAACACGAAACTTCCTTTGACATTTAAATTTGTGGCTGGTATGAAGATTTCATATTTAATTACTGTTTTCAGCCTAATCTAAATTATTTTTTAGAGGACGAATACAAAAGTTTAACTCAAACGGTTTACGCGGTGATTGCTGAATTAAAGTTACCATTCTTGGGTGAAGATGGCGAAGAAGTCTGTGATAGGATATTTGAAGAGGACGGCGTAACCAAAAATAACTGTAAATTTGTTAAAGGACGAATCTATACTTACAAGCATGACATTGCAGTACTTCCAGTTTATCCTAAAGTAAGTATGAGCAGAAAAATTGGTTATTTTTACTCAAATCAAATGGCTTTAGGTCAGAACTGTGGTTCATTGGGATATCACCGATCCTACTACTGGAAAGCATGCAGTATGCTTCGAAACACCAGCTAACATAGTATAATTGAACTATTAGAGACTGTTTTGTTATTTGTTTTTATTGAATAGAATATTTTTTATGCTTATAAATATTTTTTTTATTTGTATTTGTGGAAATTTCCTAGGTAAACAAATTATACTGCGGATTAAAAGTTACCTACGTCTGTAACAAAGTATATTTGAGTGAAAGTTAGTGGGGCAAAACGTTATTAACATCAACATCCTTCCTCCTCTGTTCCATGGTACGTACATCAATGCTCATCTCTTCAAGGATCCTCTATAACATGCCCATACCATATAAGCTGTCGAGTGGTTCTATTCTTTCTGTTTTTCTTTAAATTTCCGCGTTCTGTATGCTCCAGTCTTGAAACTCTACATGCCTGTCTGAAAAAGTCTGTTTCCACTGCATCTATTTCTCTTTTATCTACTACTCCAGAGTAAAGAATTCAGAACGTTAACGAATTTTTTACCTTGGTTTACTATCTGATTTTGTTGATATCAAGCTTCCCAAGTTTTTATACTTCTCACGCTTTTCCAGATCTCTAAGATCCGGGTCTTCATTATCATCTTCAATACAAAGATATTCTGTCTTGTTTTGGTTTATTTTCATTTCTCACTGTTCATATTTAAGTTTTCTATACATGTAATCCAGAAGTCCTCTTTACAGCTAGCTATTACTAGCTGATCGTCTGCAAAGAATAGGGTGGACAAGTAATGTTCTCCAACTTCTATTTCCATAGTAGAGCACTTATTTCCACAGTTCTTCAAGGCCTCCTGAATAGATATCTTCCAGTCCCAAAAAATTGCCTCTGTCAGGATAGATTCAAAGAGTTTAAAAATAGCAGAAATAATCGATATATACTACAGCAGATAATTATGTCGGATTTATCTCCAAATTTGTCGATGGGTTCTTATTATTATCAAGAGAACTTCCACAATTTAGAGAAGCAGCAGTTGTTGAAGGATCGCTGAAAATGATTTTGAAGAGGCAAGGCCAGAGATGAACAGCAGGGATCCTGTCTGGACCGGCACTTTTAGGGGAATCCACAAATCCAGTTGCTTCATTTTATCAATTATCTCCTCTATTGGACCGGCACTTTTGGGTTAAACCTTATGGAGCCCAATTCTCGTCGCAGGGAGAGGAGAGCTCCCCGAGAGAACGGATTTTTTTGTTCTTGTCAACGTAATCGAAAAGTGAACGAGAATGATAAAGACGAAAAATTTGTTCTCTCGGGGAGCTCTCCTCTCCCTGAGACGAGAATCGGGCCCCTCTGACAGGTTGGGCTGTTGAGAAATTCGCGTTGTTATGGTCTCTTCTCTGACTTAGTAAGAAGCCTACTACAGCACTTTTGTACTAATTGTGAAACTCCGAAACAACAGCAGACAGCACACGATTAAAAAATGAAGTTTGGTCCATGTGTGGCCGCCACGCCATCTTGAATGTCACGTGGTTTGGATTCGTTTCGATTTCCTAATAAATTCGAAATTTAAAAGTTTATTACAATAGGAACAAAGTAGTGAATAGTCTATTTACCTTACTTACATTTTATTTTCAATTTAGCTTAGCCTAATAATACAGTTAATTAAGTAATTTTAGGGCCCTTTATTATTTCCAGCATTACGAGCTGCAACATAGGCAGCATACATTTGCTGATAGTTTTGGGCGTAATTGTTACAGAATTCGCAATATCCTGGAGGTCCTTGGGCCCCTGGCATACCCTGTTGTCCTGGTGGACCTAAATTTTACCATAATTTCGATAAGTGAGCCAGAAAATTACCCTTAATTTAATTATTGTAATTCAGAAAATCTCATTTTCGGCTTCCTGAATTATAATAATTGAAAAGGGTTTATTTAGATATATTTACTTACCTGTCCGACCTGCTTCTCCTCGTTCACCTCTGCTACCTGGCACGCCTTCCCCAGGAAGTCCTGGTGGTCCTATAGTAACTCATTTATGAAATTTTGTTTTTAAACTTTCAACAGTTCTCACCTGGTGGGCCTCTTACTCCAGCAGGTCCCTCGATTCCGACTCCTTCCTGACCTCTATCTCCTTTTTCACCTTTTTCTCCGGGCATGCCTATGGAACCTGGAGGACCAGCAGCACCGCTAAGGCCCATGAAGCCTCTCTCTCCAGGTAGACCTGGTGGACCTGTGTTTCCTGAAATAATAATAAATAATCTTTATTGAAAAATACAATAACTACTAACAAAAATAGAACTTTGAGTACAGATGAATAATAGAAACCTAACTAATCATACTCAACCATATGCAATGCTTAAATATGCACTAATACTGATAGTGGATACAAAAATGAAGAATGGAATGGGAAACAAGCAACTCGTATTCATTTCTTACCATTTTATTTCACGGACACTTCATGTATAGGACTTGTTATGAAATATACAAGTCATACATGCATTCAAGAACCAAGAGGGTGTGACAAACCGTAATAATACAGTTGGATCCGGAATCATATTTTTATGTCAGAAAAAAATTGAAAATACTTGCTTGGAAGTCATAATAGTATAAAGATAATTTGAATGTTAATGAGTTTTTATATAATACCTTGAGGACCAGGTGGTCCTGGTGGTCCAACTCTGCCCGGTTTCGATACACCCGGAGGTCCAGGAGGTCCAATAAGCGATTGCGAAAGTTCAGCGAGTTGGTCTCTCAGAACGATTGCACAAATGTCTCGTATTTCTATTTCTGTATAAGTCCGACCCTGAAATTTGTGGATAATATAATGAGAAAATGTCCTTTGTTTGTAGAATTCTTACGGGTTGTCCTTCAATACCGGGTAATCCGGGCTGCCCTCTTTGTCCAGGAGTCCCAGGAATTCCTGGAGCTCCATCGTTTCCCGGCATGCCTGGCGGGCCACCAGGTCCTTCTGGTCCACGATCTCCTGCAGCTCCTCTTTCCCCAGGCTATATAATAGTTTAAGAAATCATAAAAAGATTCTTCAATGCAAATGACCTTCACTTACAATTCCTGCTGGTCCAGGAACACCTCTTGGTCCATGGACTCCTCTGGAATATCCTCCTTCTACCAATCCCGAAACATCTCTCATTTCTCCTGGCGGACCTGGAGGTCCGGATGGTCCCACTGCACCTGTTTTTCCTTCTGGACCAGTTAGTCCAGGCAATCCTTGTGGTCCTGGTAATCCTGGATTTCCCTAAAACAAATCAGATATGATTACATATTCACCTACAATCTTTAACATCCATATCAAGTGTAGGTACATCGCAGTTGATTGGGTACAATGAAGTAATCCTGATGTGGATACCAGGACAACAAGACATAGAGCAGATTTTTTGAAGAAACAAGTAGCAATACAAGACTTTTTCATAGCCCAGTGGACCATAATGGAAGAACTGAAAAGATGGGAAAGAAACCAAGTGGCTATGGCTGATTTAGTATCAACTTTGAGGTCTGAGAAAGACAAAAAAGATCATATCTATCTTGGCGTAAATATCTGAACAACTTCTTGACAGAATCAGAATATCACTACTAGGTAAAAGCAGAGAAATGACTTCGGCAGTTTTTGCGGTCGGCAAATCATCTACTCTGTGAATGTCTTGATCAATTTTGCAAGAGGATCTTGAAGGGAAATGGCTAAATTGACTCAAATCTTGGACTCCAACTAGAAGCAAAGTCATGCTCATAATATCTGGAAACGTAACAAAGCTGAGTCTGTATTAGTTCGAAACAACTCCAGATGCAATCTACATATATGTGATATAGGTACCTGATTTCCTGGATACCCTCTAGGTCCAATAGATCCCTGTTCACCCATTTCACCTCGACCCCCTTTACGGCCAGGTGTTCCAGATAATCCAGGCACTCCGTCTCTTCCTGGTGCACCTGCAGCTCCAGCAAAGCCTCTCGGGCCAGCTTCACCTTTAACTCCTATCGGACCCTAAAAGAATGGTAATTCAATGAAGAAGGCATTGTAAACAGTTATTTTTACTTGTTCTCCAGGAGGACCTCTTATTCCTTCGGGACCTTCAGGTCCACGAGATCCCGTCAATCCTGGTGGGCCTTGTAAACCTGGAAAACCCCGATCGCCTTTTTCTCCTGCTTCACCAGGCTCACCGTTAGAACCGGGTAGGCCAGGTACACCTACTCTATCTCCAATATCAGCAATTACACCTAAAATATCATTAAAATTGTATCATTGAATGAAAAAAAAAAAAAAAAAATCCTTACTCTAAATCATAATTTTATGAAAGGAATCCTATATAATATGTCGTTTTTATATTTACTATACTTAGATTATTATTATTAGTTTTACCTGGTAATCCAGGTCGTCCAGGTTCACCAGGTTCCCCTTTAAAACCTTGCGGTCCAGTAAGACCTAAAGGTCCTTGAGGCCCCTACAAGTTTAAATAATAAAAAAAAATATCCTATAAATAAAAAAAAATTCATACAATTGCTCCAGTAAGACCTATCGGCCCAATTGCTCCGGGCGGTCCAATAAATCCAGGATTTCCTTTAGCACCTTCCAATCCAGGTAATCCCTCTTTCCCTGGAGGTCCTCGCGCACCATCCAGTCCCGGTAAGCCTGGGTAACCTCTGGGTCCTTCGTCGCCTTTTGGTCCTGGCTCGCCTCGGTCTCCTTGACTACCTTTTTCGCCGGGAGGACCTGGAAAACCCTGTTCGCCTCGAGGACCTGGAATGGTTGCGGCTACTTCGTTGCCTATTGAAAATCCTGATGGACCTGGTGGACCCTAATGACAATTTGTGATTTAGTAGTATTTTTTTTTTTTGTAAATGTAAGTACCATTAGTCCAGGATATCCTCGTTCTCCTTGAATACCCTGATCTCCTTTATCTCCTTTAGTGCCTGTTGGTCCAAATGGGCCTTCGTTGCCATCTTGTCCAGGAAATCCTGGTAGACCTCTAGGTCCAGATAATCCTTCTTCACCAGGAGGTCCCTAAATTTAATTAATGGGTTTTAAATCAATTGCATGGGTATCTCTATTTCATACCGGTAATCCTCTGGGGCCTATAGGACCAGGTGGTCCTTCAAGTAATATAGCTTCGTTTGCGGCAACAGCTGTGCCAGGGGGACCTGGCGGTCCTGAAGGACCAACGGGTCCAGGTAGTCCAGGAACACCGTCGAATCCCCGTTCGCCTTTCAGACCAGCAAATCCATCGTCGCCCTATTATTAAGCACAACAATTTCGTATTTCATTGAAAATAATCACATAAATTACTCTGCTTCCTTTTGGACCTGGCTCGCCAATAGCTCCAGGAGGTCCTGCTGAGCCGGAATTGCCGGGAAGTCCTCTGATGCCAGGAATGCCTTGTAAGCCAGGAGTTCCCTAAATGATTTTAAATTAATAAATTGTATTGGAAAAACTATGAAATGTTAATAATGATTAAATTTGACCTACTCTAGGACCTGGAAGTCCTCTTGCTCCTTTATCTCCTGCTGATCCTTGAACACCAATTTCGCCTTTAAAGCCCTTAGGTCCAGGCATTCCCTATAATGATTAGTAGCAATTTGAGATTAGTTTATTAGATGAATAATGGAAGCATTAAAACAAAATATTATTTTCAAATGGTGGTATCTCCTGGACGCCTGGAATCTCCAATTGTTTACTAATCCTAAATTAATATTTAGTAATGATGATACATGTTCTTTTAACATACTGGATATCCAGGTGTTCCAAATTCTCCTCTTTCACCTCTAGGTCCTGGCAGTCCAGAAAGTCCTTGTGGACCGGGAAAACCTCTTTCACCTGGTAATCCCTTTTTGTAGGAAATAATTATTTTAGCCTTAACTTAATACATATTTTGTGCCAAATTATGTACTTACATCTGTACCATTGAATCCAGGTAATCCTCTAGGGCAAATTACATCGCAGGATCGATTTTGTGGTGTAACTACTCCAGGTGATGTTGGTTCAAAATAAGCTGGTTGATACTAAAAAATTATTATGAGAATATTGTGTGGTTTCACGCACTTAATTCTTACTGCTGGTTTTGGTATTTCCAGACAAAGTTCTCTTCGTGGTTTTGTTGGATCGCAACTCATTAGCATCCATTGTAAATCGATCTGAGGAAAATTATTAGTAGGTAGGTATTTTGTGATTTTTTTGTACTCACTGGAACGGTTTCTTTTGAATTAGCAAACTTCGAAATTGTTATATTTCCATTGACATCGATAGGACCGCGAGGTTCCATGGCTTTTTCCTGCATATCTTTGCAATCGACAAAAAGACTGATTTTGTCTCTGTAGACTCCGAAATGGATTTTGTGCCAATTTCTATCAAAAACCTTAAAAAAAAAAAAAAGTTGGGCAAATAAAAATAAAAAAAAATACGCGATCCTGCCAGGATTCGAACCTGGAATCTTCTGATCCGTAGTCAGACGCGTTATCCGTTGCGCCACAGGACCTATGAAGAAGTTATAGTAAATGCTGTTTATATACTGGAGTTGAGATTTTATTTTAATTTGAAGTTATTGTTGTATGGGTATTAGTAGAGTGTTGTTTTTCTTTACCTTAGCATTGAAGAATCTCAAAGTTTGCATTCGTCCTTCATAATTGGATATGGAAAATTCGATACTTTGCTGTCTAGGATTCAACGCAACGAAAAATTGCGGTCTTTGCCTGATGTCCGAAACCCTAATCATGTGCCAAGTAGATTTTGCTAGTTTTCTTGAGCGGAATGTCGAAATAAAGGAGAATTGTTCAGGTAATCCCAGCGGAAAAACGTTTCTAAAAATAAATTTCAAGTTGATTCAGTACCGTGTTGGATAGTTTTATTAACAAGCCCGGCTAGCTCAGTCGGTAGAGCATTAGGCTCTTAACCTAAGGGTCGTGGGTTCGAGCCCCACGTTGGGCGATACTTTTTTTTTTAAGTTTTGAATATGAAGCAAGTTAGAGGCGAAAATGATTGGCCTCCTAAAATTTAAATTTAATTTTGACTTTCTACCTCTACAATTTACAAAGTATCTACAAATTGCCTATGGTTATTTTGTGGCTCACTGTTAGAAATGAAAATATGTAAAATTCCATTACCAAAAGTTGATTTTATTATATGTAGTACCGTAATATATGATGTAATATGTAAATAATTTACATAATTTTCTGTTTAAGAAATTTACACAATTTTTTTCTTGTATATATACAGTGTGATTTTTTAAGAGTGCAACATATGGGGATTTTTTTTAAAATAATAACATAACCAAAATACAAACAAGGACAAAAGTTGGTGCATGTCTAATAATCATATTAGGTGCACTTAGAATGGTTGCAAGTCAAATAGCATACAGAGGGTAGCTGATGTACTGTAAAGTACCCTTATTTTAGAAAATTCAGCAAAATGTTATAGAGAAAAGTTGTTTGGAATTAAAATTTATGCCTACATACCAAAACATAGCCTCCTAAGATTTTTTTTATTTTCTTTCGAAAAAAATCTATAATTTCTATATTTTTTTTATTTTTTATTTCCGCCCTTAATACTTTTGAAAATTAATTAAAATCAAATCAATTTTACATAACTTCGTTCAAATTCCAGCATATTTGTAAAATTAACTTGGATTTTTAATTTTTTATGGAATCACAAAATTCATGTTTTGTTGCAATGATATTCAACACAACTTTAAAATGTCGCAATTTTTTTTTTTTTAACAAGTTAAAGCATTACTAATGATAATAGCCATATTAAAAAAACTCTCCTTAAAGTGCAAAAGTTTTATTTTATTAAAGTAAATATTAGTAGAATTTTGATATTTTTTGAGTCACCCTGTATGCTGTTTGACTTGCAACCATTCTAAGTGCACCTAATATGATTATCAGACATGCACCAACTTTTGGCCTTGTTTGTATTTTGATTGTGGTATTAGTAAAAAAAAATCCCATATGTTGCACACTTAATAGTAATGTCACTGTACATATATGTGTTGTTGTCCATCTCCCTTATACCTCGACTTATACTTTATGCTTTTCACTTTTTTATATTCTCTATATTATTGTATTTTTAAATTTTTTTCTTTCTACTAGAACCCGTGTGTCTAATGACTGTCATTGCATTGACATATTCGATGTAATATTCTGTATTCCGTTATGTCATAATGTCATATCTATACTTGGTTATGGGATATGAAGCTGTGCTTCAACTCCGCCATTTGTGATTTTTGAATATTTGCTAACTACCTATTTTGTGCCTGTTACTTGTAAACTCTTGAATTACAATAAAGCCATTTATTATTATTATTATTATTATTATTAATTATTATTATTTATCATTATTATTATTATTTATTTCTATATTCTTCAGTATTTTTTGACCACGATGGTATAGTATTTTTAATTGCAAGTGAAACACAAAAAAAAACATCTAGTCGGCATACATCAAACAAATATAAGACATGAGCGTCCCATATTTTTTATTTCTTTAAATGGTAATAATCAGTATCAAACAACACAACTAAATAATACGTGGAATAAAACAGCCAAATATATATGAATTGGGATGACACTGGGTTATAGAAGTCCCCTAGTCTAGTCAGCCAGGCACCTGCATTCTTATCGGGGGGACGTAAGTAGCCCACCCCAATAATTCAACCTATAGGTGCGTGGCGACATAAATTATTATTTTGGGCTACTGTAGCGATATTTAAACGCTACTTATATTTTGTATAAGGCAACTTAAACAATAGATTTTCTATGAAATTAATAGAAGGGAGCGTGATATTGAAATATCCTCGTATAATACAGTGTTTCAGGTCCAAATAAAAACACTATACCAGGTGACAACGAAATCGTTATATAAGGCGTCATTCAGTTGTCTTTAAAGTTAAAAATTTGAAAATTGGGTGGAACGGGTAAATCATTGAGACGCACATTTTTCGTAAAAAAACAATTGAATATCACCTCCGGTTACTCCGGAAATGGACCCAAGTCGAGAAATTTTTATGGAACCCTGTATATTTTTTTGCACAGTTGAATAGAGCTTAAAATTCCCTTTCCAATGACTTATCACAAATTGCATTTGTTTCCAATATGGCGGCGTAAGAAGGTATTTTTCTCAAATTCAATATGGCGGCATTCTGACGTAACCGATAATGTTTCTGTCAAACAAACACTTTTCCCAATCCATAATTTTTAGATTTGAAATGGTTTTACATCGAATTTGGAAAAAAAATGATTTTGCTCAAAAACAAGGGCATTTCAAAATTTATTTGAAATGCAAATTTTAGTTTCAAATTTTCTAAAAATTTTGAATAGGAAGAGGTACTTATTAAATTTTAGAATTAAAGTGTGTCCAATGGCCTACCGAAAAATGTGTACCAAAATGCATATTCATTTTTCGGTTAAGGTATGCAAAGGTTAGATCAGAATGCCGCCATATTGAATTTAAGAAAGTGCCTTCTCATCTCACGCCGCCATCTTAAAAGCAAATTCCACTTATCATATGTCATTGAAAAGGGAATTTTAAGCTCTACCCAACTGTGTAAAAAAATATACAGAGTTCCATAAAAATTGGACTTGGACTTGGGTCCATTTCCAAAGTAACCGGAAGTGATATTCAATTGTTTTTTTTTGAAAAGTGTGCGTCTCAATGACTTACCCGTTCCACCCGATTGTCAAATTTTCAAATTCAAAGACAACTCAATGACGCCTTGTAGAACGATTCCATTGTCACCCGGTATATAGTTATATATAGATGATAGTTTGTAGTAGATGACATACAAAATAAAAACTTTTGAAGTAATTGCAAGACTTTCATTGTACTTCAAGTCTTCGTACTTGATGAAATCAAGTACAATGCAAAGAACATTATTGAAAATAGAATAGTTCAAGTACCAAGTACAAGTTGGTAGGTATACATAGCGTTTATCCTCTATACTTCAAGTGAAATACTTCTAGTACTTATAAGAACTTGAAGTATGTACAATTTCAAGTATTTTTCTTGAAGTACTTACCTACCTACCTGACAGCTCTACTTCTGAGACAATGATTCCGTGATTCGGTGTCAGCAGCTTATTTTCCATTTTTGGAATGCCTGGTATATTCGCACAGATCAAGGCTCTTCATTTATGTCAAATGAGTTTAAAAAATATTATCTTCTTACAAAAGGAATAGCTACAAGCAGATCGACACGACACCCTATAATTCAGGAGTCAATGGTCAAACAGAACAGTTTAATGGCATAATTTGGAAGAGAATCACCAGAAATTTAAAAATTCCACACTGGGAACCGGCGTTCTTAAAGATGTATTGCATTCGATTAGTTTTTTTTTTTTTTATAAACAGCTCCACATGAAAGAATGTTCCGTCATTCAAGCAGCAATACCTTTATGACTAACTTCTGAAGCCCGTGGGGAAATGTGAAACTTTTGTAATTTTCTGTAGCTATATAGTTTTACGTGTATTATCATGTCTTTGGCATTGTCATTAGGTGTTTTCGAATCTCATGTAAAATTCTTGTTTTAAAGCCTAATTTCTAAAGGTAATTAATTCAGTACCTATATCATTACCAGCGCCGGTTCAAGGTTCTACCGGGCCCTAGGCGGCAGTAGGTATGGGGCCTTAGCTCAAAGTAACTTTTTACTGTTTTTGTCCAAATTGAAAAAAAAGCCTTGCTACTGGAAAGTGTTTTGGAACGTTCTAAATGGCTTTTTGAAATCCTAAAGTATTCCTACTTGGCTTAAAGAGTTCTGGAGCATTCTAGAAGTTTTTCAGTAATTTCTAAATTGTTCTGACAGATTTTTAAGTATTTTAGAGCCCTATTGAAGTTCCAAAGAGTTCTAAATTGGTTCAAAAAAGTTCTAAAGCTGGATTTATACAGCAAATTAAAATAAAATAAGATAACATAAGATAAAATAACAAATACATAGCTAATGCATTTCTTATTTTATTTGTTATTTTCTGTATAAACACCTTAAGGGTATCTCATGAGTTTAATTGTTATTTCTTTATTTGTTATTTTATCTTATTTTATTTTATTTGCTTAAAAGGTTTCCAGTTCTAAATAAGGATTCAATTTAGAATTCTGAAATTGTTCTCAAATAACTCTGAAGTTGAAATTGCTCTAAAATGCTCCTGAAAATTCTGATTTGGATTGAACTGTTTTAAATGCCTTTAATGGCCCGTATTATAAAACACTGAACCGATGGTTGAGTTTCAACCTTCGGTTGACTCCATGCAAATTGATAGGATTCAACCGAAGGTTGAAACTCAACTATCAGTTCAATGCTTTATAATACCGGCCCTAAGAGTTCTAAAATTCTACAGCAATCTAAATTTGCTCTTAAAAGCCTTCTGAAAGGCGTTTTGTAACGTTTAATCTGAACCCTAAGATTCTGGCGCTTTTCAAAATGTTTCTGGGGATTGTAGAGTGTCTGAGTTTGAGTGTTTTGGAGCGTCCTAAAGTAACTTCTGAGTTGTTCTAAAATGCTTTTGGAAATCAGTGTTTGAATGTTTTGGGGCATTCTAAAATGGTTCTGAAATTTCCAAAATTTTCTTAAGCGCTACATAGTGCTTTTGGAAATTCTGAATTTAATTTTAAATGTTTTGAACTTTTCAAAAGGCCTATTAAAGTTCTAAAGTGTTTTGTAGCATTTTGAATGGTTTCCAGTAACTTCTAAATTAAATGAGAAACGAATTCTGTGGAAAATTTTGTTAGGTTCTAATTAGGAAGCGATAAGAAGAATGTGTTCTAATTTATATTTCCATTCATCAATAAAACATGAGGCATAGAACAAAGAACTTTTTATTAATTAATTTTTTAATGTTACAGCATGACTTGCAACTTTTCAACTATATCACAGCTGACTACTACTAACTTGACATAGTTGACATAACAAAAACGATGTTTCTACACAGTGTTGCCAAGTCAACATTTTATAGGTTTGCTCGACTTACTCCGAACTACTCCAAACTAATCTTATATTTAACACCCTCCCTCAAACCTATACAATGTTTTTTTTTTTAGTCTTACAAAAATAGTTATGATTTTTAACATAAATTTAACATTTTTACAAACTTAGAAAATTTTTCATTGCATAAAGATTTTGTGAATATGTCTGCTAACTGTTCATTTGTACAAACATATTCAATCCTTATGGTATTGTTATTTATCAAATCCAATACAAAATGTAATTTAACATCAATATGTTTACAGCGTTTATTGTTTTCAAAATTTTCGAGAAGTTTCATTGTACTTTGATTATCTTCATATAGACAAAATGGTAATGATAAATTAATTTTCAAATCAAACAATAAATTCTTAATATACAATAGTTCACATGAGGCAACACAAATTGCTACAAATTCTGACTCGGTACTTGATAAAGTTACAAATGGTTGTTTCCTTGAACTCCATGAAATCAAATTACCAAATAACTTGAAACAATACCCACTTATAGACTTTCTATCGACAATATCATTAGCCCAGTCAGCATCAGAATATCCAACCAAGCTGTCATTAGAATGATAAAAATATAACTTATACTCAATAGAAAATTTCAAGTATTTCAATACTCTTAAAAGATGCTTGAAATGTTCATCAGTGGCACAGTCTTGAAATTGTCCAAAATAACTGACACCAAAACAAATATCTGGTCTTGTACCCATCATTATGTACATAAGACTACCTAATAATTCTTTATATGGCAATTTTGTTTTGATATCTTCATTAGTATTTCTTTTTAAACTTAAATTTTTTTCAACAGGAGTTTTATAATTCTTACAATTTTCTACATTAAATTTTTTGATTAAATTTTTAATTGCTGAAATTTGATCCATGCTAATAACTTTGTTTTTCAAATCTCTACATATCTTTATTCCTAAAAAATCAAACTGATCATTTATCATTTTTTTAATTTTGAAAGTTTCACACAATTTTAATTTTAAATAATTCAAAAAAATTTGATTATCACATGCAATCAAAATGTCATCAACATACAGAAGCAAGTAGCATCTTACATTTTGATCAATAAAAGTATATAAACAATAATCAGATCTTGAACGTTCAAATTGTAAATTTGTCATGAAATCATTAAACTTTTCGTTCCAAGCTTTAGGGGCCTGTTTTAAACCATATATAGCTCTTTTCAGTAAACATACTTTACCTCTGTCTTTTTCTGAAACTTTAAGACCTTCTGGGATTTTCATGAAAACTTTTTCCTTTAAATTACTGTGTAAAAAAGCATTTTTTACATCTAACTGTTCCAAAACTAAATCATAGTTGTTACAAATTGATAATAAAATTCTTAATGTTGAAAGTCTTGCAACTGGAGCATGTATTTGTCCATAATCACCAAAATCATGTTGTTCGAAACCTCGAGCAACTAATCGAGCTTTATACATACACTTACCTTCATCATCTTCCTTGACTCTAAAGACCCATCTATTACTTATTACTTCTTCTTTTTCTGGATTATCCACCAACTGCCAAGTTTCATTGTCCTGTAATGCAGTTAATTCATCTTCAATGGCCTTTTCCCAATAATTGCTTTTTGAACTTTCTTTTGCTTGCAAATATGATTGTGGTGCATCTGTAAATTCACTTAGTAAAGCTAAACAGCTTATATCTAAGTCATAATCTTTAAATCGTATCGGTATTTTTGTTTGTCGTCTTGATCTTGTGTTTTCCTGTTCTCTCATAATTTCTGTTTCTATTCCTTCATTATTTACACTATTTTCTTCTTGATTCTCATTTTCCTCTATTTTTTCACTATTTTCATTTTCATCTTCATCATCACTATCATCACTGTCATTTGGCTTATTTAAATCATAATTTCTCATTTCAGATCTTTCAGTACTATTTTCAAAAGTGTTCTCATCAAATACAACATTCCTACAATGAATTGATTTGTATTCTTCTGCATTCCATAATCTGTATCCGTTTTCTGTATATCCAATAAATCTACATTTTAAACCTTTATCGTCCAATTTCTTTCTCAGAGAATCAGGCACTCGCGCATAGGCAATGCACCCAAAAACTTTCATATTCGACACGTTCGGCTTTTTTCTAGTCCACAATTCATAGGGAGTTTTTCCTCTTACAATACATGATTGAGTTCGATTTGTAATATAGGCAGCTACAAGGACAGCATCTTCCCAAAATATCTTTTCCATTTTTGCTTGCATAATCATTGATCTGGCTTTGTCCATTAATGTCTGGTTCATCCTCTCCGCAACACCATTAAGTTGGGGAGTATATGGAGGAGTATAACTTACCTGAATCCCCTTTTTGGAACAAAAATTTAATAAATCTCCTGAACAATATTCCCCTCCATTATCGCATTTAATTTTTGAAATTCTCTTATTACAAAATAAAGATGCCACCTTAGCTTCATAATCTTTAAAACAATTAAAAACCTCGTTTTTATGTTTAATAATATATACCATTACAAATCTGGAATAATCATCCACAAACGTTACAAAATAGGAATTATCATTACGTGATGTAGGTGTGATTGGACCACATACATCTGTATGCACCAATTCAAGAACCCTATTTGACCTTGATGTCTTAGAATAGTATGGAAAACATTTTTGTTTGCTCTTAATACAAATTTCACAGATTTTTTCAGTATCCGAATTTGCAAATTGCAGACCATTTACTAAATTTAAATTTCTAATTTTCAACAAAGAATTATAATTTAAATGTCCATATCTTTGATGCCAAAGTTCCTTATCTTTATCTTTTGCTGCTAAATTTGCATATTCATCAGAAAAATGCTGAAAATGTATTCTGTACAGATTATTATAACGATTACCTATAGCAAAAATCGAATTATTCTTTTTAATAATAATCTTGCCATTAACACATACAATTTCGAAACCTGCTTTTTCAATTGTTGATATAGATAATAAATTTATTCTTAAACCAGGTACACACAAAATATTTTTAATAACAATTGAAATTTGATTACCTTCGACTTCACTTATTGCTTCTAAGTCTCCCACACAAGTTGCTTTCATAAATTTCCCTTCTTCGGCCAATTGGATCAATCTTGGTTCATTGAATCTTCTTTTATTAATTAACATCTTTTCATCATTAATATAATGGTGAGTAGCTCCTGAATCTGCATACCATACTGTTCCACTAGAATCTGACAAATTATTTGAAGTTGCACAGAAAGCAACAGCTTCTTCGGTTGATTTTCCATCATTGTTGCTATCTTCACTAGATCCGCCAGCATAATGAGCTACTTTATTAGTATTTTTGTTTCGATTTTTATTTTGAAAACATTGATTTGCTTTGTGTCCCAATTTTTGACAAAAATTACACTTTATTCCACAAACGCTCTGCACATGTCCCAATTTTCCACATTTAAAACATTTTCTCTGATCTTGAGACTGATTTTGTGCACTGAATGATGAGGACACAACATGCTCATTTCCATATTTTTTAAAGGTTGATTTATCTCCATTTTTATTCATGCTGAATTCCAGCAGCTTACTTTTAACAAATTCAACTGTCAAATCAGTTTCTTTAAGAGTTCTGATAGCAGTAACAACATTTTCATAATCCTGAGGCATTGATAATAATAAGAAACATGAAATATCTGATTCTTCAAAGGTACTTCCTAGACTTTTAAGTTCACGAAAGATACGGTCACATTTAGCAAGATGTGCTTGCAAATTTGTATTACACTGATACTTCAAATTTATTAATTCTCTCAACAAATAAAATTTTGAGCACGTACCTTTCTTACTAAATGTTGCTTCCAGCTTTGCGATCATGTCAATTGCGACATCTGTTTCTTTAACATACTCTAAGTGAGTGTCAGCTACACTTTGGATTATTATCATACAAGCCTTATTGTTTTTCTTGTGCCAATCGTCATCTCTGGAGGTTGAAACAACTGGTTTCAATACATCACTCAAATCCATTGCTTTCAGTACGGCATAAAGCCTAAATTTCCAATTATCAAAACCATTTCCATTGAATGGAATTATTCCATGTTTATTTTCAACTGCTTGACTAGCCATTTTGTTCTACGTTTTTTCAACAGCCAAAACCAGAAACTAACAACTTAGCTTTACACTGAGTTTTACCTTAAAGCCTTAACACATCTTCTTTCCTGGGCCCATAACCATTGTTAGGTTCTAATTAGGAAGCGATAAGAAGAATGTGTTCTAATTTATATTTCCATTCATCAATAAAACATGAGGCATAGAACAAAGAACTTTTTATTAATTAATTTTTTAATGTTACAGCATGACTTGCAACTTTTCAACTATATCACAGCTGACTACTACTACAGTGGCTAAATAAACCTTTACATACAGTGGCGACAATAGAGTTCCCGCCGCCATCTTGTTCCCAACCTCTTGTTACTTTCAAATATTAATATATAAGATTTAAATAGACATCTATCATAAAAAATTAAAATCGGCATATTTGATGACCATTATCAGGTTCATCAAATACGTTGTTTTCCATGTTTTATGATGGATGTTCACCTAAATCCTATATATTCATATTTAAAAGTAACAAGAGGTTGGGAACAAGATGGCGGCATTTTCAATATAAACATATGGGATTTTTGAACCAATCAAAAATGAGACCGCAATTGTCGCCACTGTGGTAATAAAGTCACTGTAACTACTACTAACTTGACATAGTTGACATAACAAAAACGATGTTTCTACACAGTGTTGCCAAGTCAACATTTTATAGGTTTGCTCGACTTACTCCGAACTACTCCAAACTAATCTTATATTTAACAAATTTTTCCTAAAGACGTCCCTAGATGTCCATAAACGACATACAAGACGTCTTGCCTGCTGCGTCTTTAAGGCGTCTCAAAGACATATATCTTGTCTTGAAGACGTAAATGTAACAAAACTCAACGTTTTCCAGAGATCTGCCTCCTAAAGATGTCTTTAGCTCTAAGACATTCTAAAGACATCTTCAACAAAATGTCTCAAAGACGTTTTTGAATCTCTTTTCAATACATAAATCATTATTCACTTTTAGGCTTGGTTATACCAAATAGTTGTCTCTAAGATATGAATTTACAACATTTTCAAAATAACGTTTTCTAGGCGTCTTTTTTAGGTCTTCAGACGTTCGGGACGTAATGCAGACCCTAGAAAAGACGTCTTCAAAACTGTGTGCGCTGTCTGGGTGGATGTTCGGTTGAGTGGACTCTATCTGAGTTGGGAATCTCACAGCCACAGCTACCGAAAAGTGTTGCCGATAGTGAGCGTAATTCGGGTGGTGTGGTGCGTCTCAGGGCGCAAGGTTGCCAAAATTAGATATTTGATTTCAGAGTGAATTTCGGGCCCCATTGAGCGTCCGGGCCCTAAGCACTGCCCTGGGCGGCCGCCTAGTGTGCCTAGTGGTAAAACCGGCGCTGATCATAACAATCATGAATAAATTTCATAATGAATTCTTCAAAAATGCAAGGTAAATCCGAGTATTTCTACTGGATAATTTCTAAGTTACCTGGTAGGTAAGGTCAGGTCCGCAGATCGTTCAATTCGATAAGCGGTTTGCAAAGAACTGGATCCAGTCACTCTACTTATTCCCGAATACTGCGTTTCCAGTAAATCCAGTCGAAATTGTCGTATGAAATCGTACGCTTGCAAATCGTCGTCTCCTATTCGATAATCAGCGCATGGACCACTAACATCTTGTTCTACAATTTTTAATTCTATAAAACGAAAAAAAAAAAAACTTGACGCTTAAAATTTTCGTAAAAAGAATTGGTATACACTTACGAGCATTTATTTCTATCAAAAATGTATAGGCAAGAGCAAGGTGTAAGTGAATCCATCTACAAAAACAAATACATTCATCAATTAATATGATGGCAGGCATTATAATCTATAATTCCTAAAACCGTTTTAATTAAGATCAAATTAATTTGCATTCAACGAATAAATTGTTAATAGAAAATACAGATGTCAAGGCATAAATTATGTCATTTAGTTATAAAAAAATGATTTGAACAAATTAAAATTTTTAGAGTTTTTCTAATTTTTTTTTTTCAAAAATATGCAAAATGAAATAAATTGAAATTAATGTAAAACAAAATTAATTAGATGATTTTTTAATAAATTTTACTTACCGTCTATGAAAAACTAACATTCTTAATTAATTTACTAATTAAATCTATAACATAATCCACGATTGTTAAAATTGCTTAAAAAATTATCACCAAAGCCAAATTGAAACTTTAATGAGACTGTCCAGAGAGTTACAAGCGTACTAAACACATCCAGAGATTATTCGAGATTGGCTGGTCATCTGAATCACTAACCATTAGAATTTAGGCTGAATTTAACTTGCAAATAAATTAGGATTCTTTAATGGGACACATTTTTTTGTCATTCAGTGGCGGCTCGTGGTGTCTAAGTAAGGGTGAGCGACAAAAATAAAAAACACCCGAGGTCGTAATTTTTTAAGATTTTCAACGTCACGGCCTTTTCAAATGTTGTATTAAAAATATTTTTTCTTTTTAAAGTTTTTCTCCAGGGTGGCGGTGCCCACCTTGCCCATATGGGCGAACCGCCACTGTTGTCATTAAGTATCGTGATTTAATTGGGACAAGATTTGATCTTGGAGCCATATATATGAGTGGATTATATTTGTTTTACATTTTCATGCATTGGAATTTAGATTTTTATAAATGTTATGTAAGCGGATTTGTAGATATGTATACAGGGTGTCAATTTGAAAACTTCCCACCCCTATTATCTGGGAATAGAAAAAATTTGGAAAAAATCCCTGAAACCCGTCGACTATAATTTAAAGGGGGATGAGTTTTTATGCAAAATTCACCTTCCCTTTTTCAACCCCCCAGCCCCCAGAGCCACCCCCTAGAAAATTTTAAATGAGAATGGGGGTCAAGGGATACATCATTTTGGAGGCTTTTTAATTCCATACATTTTAGTACAAAATTCTAATCCCTAAGTTCAACTGCTTTGGAAATATTGACAGTTGAAAATTGACTTTTTTTTTAACTTTAATAGGCTGTAAAACCTAAACAGTTAATTTTAGAGGAAAATCGATCTTACATTCTTATCTTAGATATTTATAAACTATCATTTGGCAGCAACTTCGAATTTAATCCATGATCAAAAATTCCGGTTAAAAATTTAATCTCCGGTTAAATTCAAAAATGGTGTCAAATGATGGTTCATGAAAATCTAAGGCAAGAATGTAAAATCGGTTTTCCTCTAAAATTAACCGTTTAGGTTTCACAGCCTGTCAAAGCAGCAAAAAAGTCAATTTTCAACTGTCAATATTTCCAAAACAGTAGAACTTAGGGACTACAATTTGATACCAAAATGTATGGAATTGACAACCCTGCAAAATGATGTATCACTTGACCCCCCTTCCCACTTAAAATTTTCTAGGGGGTAGCTCTGGGGGCTGAGGGGTTGAAAGAGGGAGGGATGTGAATTTTGCATAAAAACTCATCCCCTTTCAAATTATAGTTGGCGTGTTTCAGGGATTTTTTCGAAAATTTTTCTACTCCGAGATAATAGGGGTGGGAAGTTTTTAAATTGACACCTTGTATGTGAGACTAGTCTTTAGTTAAGTAAATAACACAAACGAAACTGCCACTTCGCTAAATAGAAAGAAAACCAAATCACAACTGAAATTTGAAAAAGCCAATGGCGTCCGCCAGGGGAGGCGCAGTTTTAAAATTATCAACAATGATTTTTGATACATTTATTTCGATTTTATACTTGTAGGCTAAAGAAAGTACAGGGTGGTCCAAGCTGGACACTTTTGATAGGAAACGTCGTCTATTTCTGAGCGAGATACAAAAAAAATGAGCCCCATGCGCTGATACACCAGGCAAATCTTAATTTTTGAGTGAAGTGTTTCCGAACAGTTATTTCAAAGCGGTAATCCATAGCTCTTTTAGTGTAGAATGAAAATCCAAAAGTCCCAAAAAATCTCATGTGAGCTAAAATCGCCATTTTGAAAAACATGGCCGCCAGCGCGTTTTCTCTTTGAACGGTGATATTTCACTTTATCGTTAGTCTGAAATTCAATATCTTTTTTTCATGTCATAGCGTGTACAATTTAAAAAAAATGTTTATGACGAAAAAATAACAAATGACATACGGAAAAGAAATAAAAAGTTAAATATGGGTAAATTTTGGCCTCTCGAACGGGTTATAAGGCGTTTTTGGATCAAGTTCATTTTTGGTACACATATATAGGATGTCAAAAGAAATTTTTTCAAAAAAAAATTGACCTTGACTGTGACCTTGATCGTGACCTTGACCAATAAAGTTCACGTACATGGCAGTTTATGATGCTGAAAACTTGTATAGTGTTATAGTGCATCTCAAATAACCTTATATACCGAGTTTTAGCCTTCAAAGTCATACACATCCAGATATACGGCAACCCCGCATTCTCGGCTAGGGCTCTCGGGAACGGGGTAGAAGGCGTAGTCCGATTGAGTTTATTTTGGGAAAATATGTAAAGGCCGCTGAAAGAAATTTTTCCAGAAAAAATTGACCTTAGCCGTGACTTTTACCGTGACCTTGACCAGTGAAATTCACGTAAATATTAATTTATCGTGCTGAAACTATGGCTGTGTTCTTTTTTTAACTGGCAGTACTGAATTTCCACTGTGCTGTTTTTACTGTATTTGTCGTTTCTTTTTCAACCAGCAGCTGTATTACTGGTTGATTTTGGAACGAACTCCAGTAATTATTGACATTTGACCGGCGACAAAGCTGACCTAACCTAACAACATGATTATTTTATATTTTTTGTTTTTCTTTTTCAAGCTTTCTCCATAAATAATTTAATAGTTGATTATTATTACTGTAGATTATTATAGTAATACAATGCTTTTATTAACGTAGTTGCCCTGGCCTCTGAAGGTCACTGGAATAATTACTAATTACATATAAAATCTAATTTAGTCCAAAGATACCTTTTGTTTTGTTATTATTATAAACAAACCTTCCAAGTTTAAAGAAAATCTGGAAAGGGATTTTTGAGCTTATAGGGCAATCCAAACAAAATGGCGCTCAATGCATGGTCAATGCCAAAAAATTGGCGCCATAAACTTAATTCAAACAACCGTGACATTATTCACCAAAAAACTGTTTTTTGTGTATTTTGTGGTGTTTTTAGATGATTTTCTAGTGTTTGGGAGGATAATATTTTTCGTATTTTAAGATGGAAAGTTTTTAGTTTAAGAAATTATTAGTGGAAAACCCGGATGTTTGCAAAACTTATGATTTCTTTGTAACAAACCTTTACCTGCTAAATAATTAGGTAGGTACTATTCAGGATTTGTTTCCTGTTTAGTTTTTTCTTAACCAAATCCTGAATCCTGATGTTTATTTTATTTGCCTACTATTAGGCAATAATTCAAATCACGCACGTGACATTCAAGATGGCGTGGCGGCCACACATGGGCCAAAAAACACAAAAAAAATATCTAGTTTCTGCCCGAATTAATAGCTTAGGTACCTAGTCAAAAAATAGTTTATTAAATAATGAAAATCAAAGTTGTAAGCAAAACTGTACGCAAAATAATTTAAAATACGCATAAAACATATTCAAAACAAACTTGCTTGGCCGCCACGTCACATTGAATTTTCCTTTTTGACAGATGGATTGAATTGCCTAATTTTTTTAATATGGATTTCGTAAGATTTTTTTCTCTTTCGCTACAATCCATGAAGCTCTCACAAAGTACAGACAAATTATCATTTCTCTCCGTTAAAAACCTGTGTTTTGTCTTTGCAGGAACGGCATGAAACTAGACTTTTTTGCGATTAGAACGGCCCCACAACTAAGTACAATACATAACGTATGCATTTTCCAAAAAATCAACACTTTACAGACTTTATACAAATCAAAAATCGCAATAAAATGGCATTTTTTTTTTTAAATAAAAAGGCATTGGCCTCCATTTTGAATTTCATTTTGACAGGTTGTTGGATTGCCCTATAAACCTCAGTGAAAAAAATTTTTTTTTCAAACTTTTAACAGCCTTTATTTCAAAAACTAAGCCTATGCGTACCCATAGCCGCTTTCGGGTACAGGGGTGCTTTATTTAAAAGATGCATCTTTGCGTACACGCCAATGACGTCATTCGTAATTGAAAATTGGTGCACAGCTTATTTGGCAAAACTGACGTCATTCGCGTCATATTTGCGCGTACGCAAAGTTGCATCAATTTCAAATAAAGCCCCCCAGAGTGCTTAGATAACAGAGTGCGAAGCGAAGCTCTGAACACTCCCGTTACTCCATGTGTTTTGCGAATGCGTCAAACTGTAGTCGGAGTAGGTACTTCGGAGTAACTCGGAGAGCTCAAAGGGTGGCACCCGAAAGCAGCTGATGTTTCTAATTATTAATTAATTTTTAATTTATTTTAATGAGTACTATTTCTCCTAGAAGTTTGATCCCATTATCCAGAAATATCCAGTATAGCTCAATCAATTTAAATTAATAGTTACCTACTGAATGTAGCTTAACAAGCAATATGGAATAAATCACAAGATAAAACTGATATAACTTAAGGGATATTTTAGTCTAGAGCTTCTAATGTGACTCTTGTAGAAATAAACAAAAGTTATAGCTGTGCAAATAGCCAAAAAAGTGATATTTGCCTTCTTTGCTATATCAAATAATAGAATTATTATTTAACTGTCTACTTTTATGGCTCTATTAATTTAAATTAAGTTTAAGTAAGTTGCCTACTCTACTAGCATGTTAAATATAAGATTAGTTTGGAGTAGTTCGGAGTAAGTCGAGCAAACCTATAAAATGTTGACTTGGCAACACTGTGTAGAAACATCGTTTTTGTTATGTCAACTATGTCAAGTTAGTAGTAGTCAGCTGTGATATAGTTGAAAAGTTGCAAGTCATGCTGTAACATTAAAAAATTAATTAATAAAAAGTTCTTTGTTCTATGCCTCATGTTTTATTGATGAATGGAAATATAAATTAGAGCACATTCTTCTTATCGCTTCCTAATTAGAACCTAACATAGCACTCTTTGACTCTACTATCAAAGCAGTATGAAATAAAACATAAGATAAAGTGATAGCTATTTGTTTTGTTGTTATAATATCAATATTTATTAAAAGAAATAAACCAACTAATGTGAAATCGAATAACATTTAAATTAATATTGAAAATAACAAATAACACCTAATAAATTATAATGTTTTTATCCTTGTGCAAAAAAATACAACATTCAATAATGTTAAAGTTATAATTGTTGCATAATTTCTTCTCCTGCAAACAAAACAATTGACACCCCACCACTTTTACTGGATTACAGTAGCTTCCCAGACACAGCAAGCACATTATTTGACGTATTGGTGACCTAGTACGTAATTTTTTAGTGTTCTTGAACGTATCAAAACAATCAACACCCTACCACTTTTGAATTACAGTAGCTTATTCCCGGATACAGCAAGCACAGTAATAAATTAGTGACGTATTGGTGACGCCATACGTCATTTTTTCAGTAAATCAGTACACTGCATTTTAATTTTGGAACGCTTCCCAGTAAATACAGTACTGACAGTTGAAAAAAGAACACAGCCTATGTATAGCGTCAAAGAGCATCATAAAATAACTTACACACCGAGTTTTAGCTTTCAAGGTCGTACACATCATACGGCAACCTCGCATTCTCAGTTTGGGCTCTCGGGAACGGGGCAGGAGGCGTAGTCCGATTAAGTTCCTTTTTGGTATACATATGAATCTCAAAGAGAAGATCCTCAAAAACGTAGATCCACCAGAAACGTGAAAAACCCCTTTCAAATATAAAACCTTCTTGTTTAAATTATTTCCGAGTTTTCTGGTAACTATTTCTACATTTACAATGAATGAGGCTTAGAAGTTCTGAGGGTGCTGGAGCCTGCTGCGTAGTTACTGGAAACATATGTCGTTGTTGCACACCTTCGAACCAAATTCTTCTGGTGAAAATACATTTCCCAACCAGACTCAGACTTGAATTTGGTGGTAAACCCTAAAATAAAATGGAAATAGGACCAACGGTGACTGAATTAGCACTGTTTAACGCAAAGACGTTGGCGGCCATGTTTTTCAAAATGGCGACTTTAGCTCACATGCGATTTTTTGGGACTTTTGGATTTTCATTCTACACTAAAGGATCTATCGATTTCCACTTAAAAATAACTGTTCGCAAACACTTCACTAAAAGTGCTATAATTATAGAAAGGACCCCGCACATTTCTTATGGAAAAGTGATCTATGAGGAATTTTGCTGAATTTTTGATATTGTGTATAGGGAGTCGTCCTTAACAAAAGTGATCATTGCGCTAATGTTAAATACCCAACCGTTTTCAAGATATCAATTAAAAACTTTTTTAATTTGATACCCTTCAGTATGACGTCACCAGTATGCTCACAGCACCGAAAATTAAAACTATTCTTTTCACTTTTAACTTTGACTACCTATACTTATACTCTTCTCCTTTTAACATTTAGGAAATAAAAAAAGACAACAACAGGTACAAATGAAATCGCTATTTGACAGACATAATGACATGAAGTTGACGATTGCGGCAGGAGCTTTGTTTGCATACCTACTTATTTGTCACTAATCGCTGTCGCTATCTTTTTTTTTTTCTTAATGTTAAAAGGAGAAGAGTAAAGTCAAAGTCAAAAGTGGAAAGGATAGTAATAATTTTCGTTGCTGTGAGTGACGTCATACTGAAGAGTATTATTAAAAAAGTTTTTAATTGATATCTTGAAAACTGTTGGGTATTGAACATTAGCGCAATGATCACTTTTGTTAAGGACGACTCCCTATACACAATATCAAAAATTCAGCAAAATTCCACATAGATCACTTTTCCATAAGAAATGTGCGGGGTCCTTTGCCTGGTCATTTCTAAAAATAATTGATTTTTCACACTAGTGTGCGAAATGGCTAGCTCGCACACTGGTGTCATGGTGACACATACCTGTCAAGAAACCAAAAATAATTAAAATTCACCTACCTTTGATTGAAAATGCAATTTTGGCTTCAAATGATCGATATTTAAATAGAGTTGTAGAAAAAATATTGTTTGCAACTCGTATGCGAAATGTTTTTGGTGATCGAGAACGAAAATTTTTAGACGACGCGTATAGCGGAGTCAAAAAATCGTTCGAGAAATAACATTTCGCGCACTAGATACAAAAATAACTATTTTTCAATTCGACGAATTTTTGTGAAATTTTGTGTGAATATTAGGGGGACTTTTCCTTAATTGTAGAAAAAATATCTTTACTGCTTTTGACTTGGCTCCCCCTGTATATTTTGGTTAGATTTTTTTTCTAAAATAACTAAGGAAAGGCCTCCTAATATTCACAAAAACAAAATTTCAGGAAACACCGCCGAATTAAAAATTGGGTTCCAGATAAATTTTGGCCCACATTGTATATTATTAACTCATTGGATAGCTCTGTTCGTGCTTATTCTAATGGTACAAGGTTCAATAGGTCTATCTCTAACAGTTTTGGAGAAAAAAAAAATTATACCTGCTTCAGTAGGTATCAGTATCCGATAAAACCAAACCATAAATTGAACAATGGTGTCAGCTTGGAAAATTTGTCTAACATTTTCTATTAAATTTTATTGGAAATTTTTTCTATATATACCATGTACCTATAGGTATTATGATTTTCTTCAAATGTTTTGAGTTTTAAAGTAGTTTTTCAGGCTTTCCGCCCCTCCCTTGGGTCCACCACTGGAAAAAGCTATAAAAAGGTTCCTACTAAACAAATTTTTAACTCTGAAACTAGCCCAAATCAGACACGATTTTAAGGATTTTGTAGACGAATAATTATTATATTTTATTAATGCAGTATTACATTATTATAGAATGACTAGAAATCTTCATTATAGGATTGTTCGATATTTCTTAAGATATCTTCTGAATTCTGAAAGAAAAAAAAAATCTACTTAAGTTTCTAACTTCTATTTGCTTCTAGGATATTTTTCTATGGTTTCAGAAGTCTGCACATGATGCTTATTTTATTCTTGGATACTTGGATATTTTTATAGGCAATAATAAGTAACCAGCCAAAGTCAGAACAACCCCCATTTTTGTAACACCACTTTGAATCTTCATTTCTTACGCCGAGTCCAGACCAAGCAATCTGTTCCCAAAATAGTTAATAATTGAAAAATGGCGGCGTGAAAAGCAGTTAGATACTTCAAACAAACAAGTTTCCTAAAAAAAATCAAAATTCCCACGAAAAATGTGTTAGGTACTATAATTATCATCTGCCCTTTCAATTAGTAACGGTCAGAAAACAGAAAGATAAAATTCGCATGTAATGTGAAGACTTATACAGGGTGTATCAGGTATGAGTACAAATATTTTAACATGAGATAATATGGCCCATTTCAAGCTAAAAGTGTCCTATTGACCATGGGTCAATTGTTAGTATTTTCGAAGTTATCGCAGAATTTAAATTTAGAAAAATGTAAACAACGTGACAACATTGTACAGGTATTTATCTCTGCCACGATACAAAAATGTAAATAAAACTGGTAAATTTGAATTTTTTTTTTTTGCACGGCGTTTATTTACTTCCATCTGTTTACGTTTTGGTTTGTTATTGGCTCACAAATAATGTAAATTACAATTTGCATTTTTATCACTTTTCTAGTAAAAATAAAAAAATGTGCCATTTTATTAAGTTGTGAATTGCATTGAATGACATTTTTGCACTAAACATTCAAGACAAAAATCAAATAATACTTACTCAGCTATACTTGTCAAATCCTTATTATGAAAATAATAATTTTTGTTAAAAGGTTCTCAAAACACTAAAATCAACTCGCAGATTTTGCACACTCACAACTCACACTTCTTGTATCACGCAATCTTTGTAACACGGGCACAATGTTCTTCCATCAGGTGAGTGCTTTACTTTTGGAAAATCTTTCCCTAGTTTCACTGTGAATTCTGGTGGCTGAATGAGCATTTTGCAACGATTCTGCCTAAACAAGTATCTGCATATTCGATGTTTCTTTCTAAACATTTTATTTTCAAAAAAGAATGAATTTGAATTACGCGCGTTTCCCAACTAGAAAAGACAAATCAAGAACCACCTTTTCTTTATTGTGCTGTAGTGTTGCCAGATGTTTAGATACCCTTTTACAAGTGAAATTTGTATGTTGCTTTTCCAATTTTTTGTTATTGTTGTTGACTAAAAATTCATAATTACTTAATAATTGGATAGACTAAATTTTTCTTCATCTCATAATGATTAAAATTTTCTTTAACTTTAAAATATTCGTGAAAAAATGTTAAAACTTCGAAGGCCTTTTTCTTGAAAATGGTTGAGTTTGACTTTTTTTGTTCAAAATGGGCCATATTTTCATGTGTTAAAATTTTTGTAGTCAAACCTGATACACCCTGTACAGTGAAACACATAAAAATCCCTAAAACAATGTTGATTATTATACCTTCACTAAAGATTCAAACGAACTCCAGTGAATGTTAATGCAGGCCGAAATGACATCATAAAGTAGTTCAAGTTGTGCCACAGCCATGTTTTTAGAGGTCACCAGCGAAGCGTGTCTCCATAAATCGTATATCTGTTGCATCTGGACATCTGGAAAAGCACCAATAAATATGAATAATAATAAAAAAAAAACTAATAAAATATGTTTACCGTTAGTTGTCGTAATTGAGCTACTAGAAGCGTTTACCAGATTTAAACCATCGTCGTCGTTGTAAAAACCTTTTTTAGTATTCAATTGATATTTTAGTGAACCATTATATGTTTGGTAAGCTATTCCTTGACTAAACAAATCGTGTAAATTTTTAGAAAAATGTGGCACTTGTCCATTTGAATTCTCGTTGATCGCACTAAAACTTGTTTTAGAGGAAAGTACTTTTGAACCTAACAAGGAATGTAATTATTATTATATGTTTTATTTTCAATAATATAAAACAATTTACCATTAAAATACTTGGGTTTCATTTCCTTTTTAATGTCATACAAACTAGAAATACTCTTTGCACGTTTGAGATTTTTCTTTGCCGAATTCCGCTTGGGTCGTTTTCTATTGTTCAAAGGGCTCTGAGTATCCGCTCTTCTTTTCTTCGCCTTGTTTTCAAATTTTCTACCACGTCTTCCGCCATGAGACTCTCTTTTTCCTAATCAAATTCAAGTGCCACATTAATAAATAAATTCCAATATATTTGTACCTTTATTATTAGGCTCATTATTTCTGCAATGTTGCAAAACAAATATAAAACTAGTCAAAGTCCTATCGAAAAACAAAGGTTTCAGAAACGCTTTACGTTCCTCATCGGTAGGATCTTCAATGCTCAGCATGATGCTGCTATTGTTGTAGAAGAAATTTTTAAGCTACAAATAGTTTCAATAAGTTATAATGGCCACATTATTGTTATACTTACCATGTCTGGGACTTCGCCTCTACATGTGGCTATAACCAAAACAGGCAGACCGGCATGGATATCTTCCAGCGTCGAAACTATGCTCAATTGTTCGCATTCGTTGATAATATTCCACCATTCGTCAATTCTAGATAGCAAAGTGACCGATGGATGGTGTTTATGAGCATTGGCAATAGCATCTTTCTAAAAATATGAGTTATATTGGTACTTTTGCTTTCAGAATTTCATATTGTCAATTATTGTGCGAATACATGCTTTACCTGATTTACTTTTGTAACATCATAAATAAATACTGGAAGATATTCTAGTCTTTGTAATAAGGCTGGAATTAGATGGGTATCGACGCCTTGAGTGGTATTTCCGATCAGAAGCAATCTTCCTGCATATCTTTCTTCACCAATCATATATCTGAAAATGTTACGAATACCAGGAAAGAATTTCTTTAGAGATTATTATCAGCAGGAAACAACAAAAGAATCATTGAGTGAAACTGTTTTTATTTTAAAATAATTTTAAAAAATTGGAGAGTTCGACTTTAGACGATCAATTGGGACCCCAGAAACTCCATACAGTGATTTATTGTGTGATTTTAAGCCGAAATCTTTTTAAAAAAAAGGCCTAGCTCATAGAGCCTCTTACAACAATTTTTAGCTTCCAGACAGGGCCCGCTCCAGTGGCCACGCCAGGGTTTTACGTACGGCCAGGCTGGGCCAGAAAAAATTAGGGGGGGCACTTGTTCTTACTTTATTGCTTTTCTTCTTTGAAATAAAAAATGGGAATTTCAAAGTTTACCCGTATATTTTTGCACTCATTTTGTATACAGGGTGTCCGTTTTTCGAGGACAACCATTGGAATATAGGAAACGGTAAGAGATACAAAATCGGAATCAATGGCCAAATGTGTTACTGCTTTTGGGAGATCAAGAAACTCCGAATACAATTCATAAAAATGCAAACCTCTATTTAAAAAAATAAAGTTGATGATGATCGGCAAAAGACGAAACGTCGGATTTCAAATTTGGTTACACCATTATGTAGAGGGGAGAAAGTTGCCCGAATAAAGTGAAGTTTATTTGAAATACCTTTACAAATGAGTCCAGGAAAATATAGAAATGATTTTACAAAATTTTGATTTCCATGTAGGTATCTCCGGAAGTATTCGGAATTTTCCAAATTTCGAAGTAGCGTTTTGTTGAGCAAGAAATTGCGCAATTTTGTCCCAATTTAACCGAACCTGTATCTCTTACCGTTTCCTATATTCCAATGATTGCTCTCGAAAAACGGACACCCTGTATAGATAAATCTTCTTGATACCTATTCAATTAACCGTTCAGGGTCGGTTTCTCGATAGCTAGTCCAGGGTAAACGTGTCCAATTGCAATGTTTACCCTGGAGTTATGGTTAACTGCTCTGACCCGGGGGCGACTTGCTTGCTATTGAGAAACCGGCCTTCAGGTGAGGTGCCAAAAATACACAGGAAAACCCTGTACCTGCTGACACAAATATGTTTGGGGGAATCCCAGAAAAGCGAAAGCATAGTCGCGGTTGCCTGGCGCCTACCAAATATCAAATTAACCAGAGAGCAGAGGTTACTCATATTGCATTGCATTGTTGTCGACATGAGGGCAAGTTTTCAGGGGGGGGCCTGCTAAATTTCAGGGGGGGCCCCGGTCGTCGGAGGAAGAAAAGTTTTTCGAGTGCCACGCCCAAAATCGTTTAAACTAAGCCTTCAAAAAAGCAAAATTTGAGAAATTAGAAGTTTTTTTAGCTAGGAATTTTCGCGTATTCAGCATAAACAAAAACGGCGCGTAACAGACCGATTTTAAAGCTTTTTATAAATTCATAAAGATTTTATTGTTCACAAAGAAAATGTTAAATCAAGAGTCTCAATATCAAAGAAATTCCAGACAGTGTTTCAAATCTCAATTTCTTTGGAAAACACAATAAGTGTTTTAACCACAGCTTCAACATATTGTTAATTACTCATACTATGAGCCTATGAGTTTGTATTACTCTGACACGGTCAGATTTCTTCATAAATCTTGATTTTTTTTAATTTCTGGCCCAAATGGGTCGTTTTCGGTTTTTGCTTTGTTTGACTTTGAAGAGAGGGAGCCACACGCTATTAAAGATCTATATCTTTCATACCGTCCGAATCTCTTCTGCAAAACTTTAGCGTAACTTGACATCAGGGGGCCTCGGGGCGAGATTAGATTAGCCCGCCCGCCATTAACTCACGCCCAAAAACGTTAATTTCAAGCTTTCAAAATAGTATAATATATACCTTATTTCAGTTGGTCATTATATACCGAGCGCTTTTATAAACCCAGGCGCGAAGCGCCGAGGTTTATAATGCGAATTTTTTACTACTGCTAGTAGAAAATAAAAAATAGGTTTGAAATCTGTACTCAAATTATTTTTTCTTGTCGGAAGTCCTGCGCTTTATCAACAGCTTATGGTAATTTCCTATGATGTTACACACAGGAACCTTAAATCAATAGAAACTGGTCAGCGATGACCCACGAGACGTAAACAGTGGGTGCGAAGCACCCACGAGCATAGACATAAAAACTGATATTCTTCTCTAGTTCCTGGAAAACTGGTTAATTTTGTACCTCGGGTTCCTGAAATCTGGGTTAACCAAATGTCAAAATAGTTACCGGCCATGATGTCGGTTCTGTTGGTTTTATCAACGTTTTATCTGTAACTTCTGTCAATTATGTTTTATTTTCATATTTGCGTTCCCCAAAGTAACCGGAATTTCCAGTATATCTGCTGACCGATTCGGTTACTTTAGCTCTGTTCCAGCAGACATGAAAACCTTTTTAGAACGGTAATTTCCAATCGATCAATCCATTTGTCAATTAGGAAAAACGTTCAACTTATTGAAAAATAAGTGGGCAACTGGAAATTATTGGTTCTGGAACGGTTATCATGTCTGTTGGAACAGAGCTAATGGTTAACGTTTGGTTATATTTGGACCATTGCCTATATAAGTTATGTTCCGATATCAACTCTGTCAGTACTGAATTTACTGTACGCCGTTCCGATATTATTTTCAGGACACTGAATTCAGTCGATTCAGTACTGAATGACCACAAGAGTACCCTGTTGAAATTGGAACGGCAAATGACAGTAAAATCAGCACAGTAAATCCAGGGCCGAGATTCTAAAATCACGATTCGACACACGACTCGACAACGATACCGGCCTTGTCGTGTCGAAAGGTATAATTCCAATGAGATTTCTAACCTAGAATCGTCGGAAAAATCGTCTCGTTGTCGAATCGTATGTCGAATCGTGATTTTAGAATCCCCGACCTGTACTGGCAGTTGATATCGGAACATGGTGGTACTTTGTTCAGAAGAAGAAGATGAAGAAAATCAGAAATCTTTTATGGAGAACAGCGTAAAACGCAGATTTTTGGTACATGCTGCCTGGAAAAGAATATCTGCAGGAGTTTTCCACACTTTACAGTAGAGTGTTTTCACAGCTATCAGACCAATACCCACCTCTACCATGTTAAAACCCCTCTCCAGCACAGCCATCATACCACTACCCACCTCCACTGTACTCCCTTCCGTGAAGCTCCTACCCTGAGGAGGCACTTTTTACCCACCTGCACTGTAAACCCTCTTCTGTAAAGCCCTCCATTAATCTATTTTCAAAAGGCTCTTACCCTGAGATGGCACTTTATTATATCCCTTCATTTTCTTGAAAAACTAAAGAATATTTAACCAATTCTTCCATTTGTATTCGAATTCGTCAATTTTAGGGTTGGCCCGAGTCAAATCCCTAAAATTTCAGATCAAAAGCGCCGCCGATCTAGAGATTTTCCTACGTTACGAAAAACTTCCCAGGCTCAAGTGCCCCTGACTATCAGACCAATACCCACCTCATACGTAAGTGGTCCACCAGATTCACAAGCAAAATGTTATTATTGCAATAAAATTAATCTCATGGAGTTTAGAACACTATTGACGAATACAAATGCAGGAATTGTTGAAATATTCTTTAGTTTCCAAGAAAGTGAAGGGATATGGAAAGAGGTACCTCTTCAGAGTAGAAGATTTTTGAAGTAGTGGAGGTGGGTATTGCTCTGATAGCTGTGAGGTGGGTATTGGTCATAAACAGGTGCATTAATTTTATTGCAATAATAAATATTTTGCTTGCGAATCTGCTAGCTGGGGGCACTTGAGCCTAGGAAGTTTTTCGATACCGTGGGAAAATCTCTAGATCGGCGGCGCCTTTTTCCGAATGTAAATTAAAGAATGCTGGTAAACGTTTTTGGGCGTGGCTTCTGGAGAAGTTTTTTCGCAATTGGTGGTAGTGCCCAATGATTGAAAATTCAGGTTTCTTCACTGTCTTATAATAGCGAAACCGCTTGTATTACATAAATTTGACCGTGTCAGAGTAATACAAACTTAACAGTTAACAGTGTGTTGAAGCTTTGGTTGAAACACTTTGTGTTTTCCAAAGAAATTTCAAAAATCTTTAAAATGTTAAATGCCTGACTGGGCAAAAATGCAGAAAAATATAGTACTGGAGTACTGGCTCCTAACGGCGGCGGCGGCTTTGGGTCTGTTTGCATAGAAATCACAAACCAGTCAGAGTGAATTTCATTGGTTGAAACTACTTTTCTGAATGTTTCTTACTGTTTTCAACCAATTAAATTCGCTCTATAACTGGTTTGTAATTTCTGTGCGAACCTTTTACCTATTTATTTACCTACTTGTTTTGTTTTATCGATAAAATGCTGTCCCAAATTTTGCCGCTCCGGGCAAATGCCTGGGTTGCCCCCCCTAAAGCCCGGGACACATCTATCATGCATTCTTCCGATCCGACTCCGATCATACAATCAAGGTCCTTATTCTTGGAACAGGAAGCAGCGTTCCCAGGAGAATGAGTGTTCCGCTGCTCCCCTGCTTCAAGAATAAGGACCTTGATTTGTATGATCGGAGGCGGATCGGAAGAATGTATGATAGATGTGTCCCTGGCTTAAAGCGGGCCCTGCTTCCAGAGATGACAATTGAATCTATACAATTGGCCAATTTTGGACCGGTTTGCCAGTAGTTATATTCAGGGTAAATTATTTTTGGGGAGAATACAATAATTTAATGTTTTCCTTGCTTTAAAATTAACAAAAGGGAATTAACAATAGATTTATAATAACACTAGATATTTAGGTATGCTTACTTAAAGTCTTCCTGTAAAAAGTGTGCCCAAAAAGTATCAATAGACTTAATAATTTTCCTCAGCTGGCCACCCAACAAGGGCTGAATTATCGGAGTCAATTTTCTCATATGATTACCACTCCTCTGCGCTGAAGGCACTTGGCACGATCGTGCATCCATGAAGTCGCATTCTTCCACCTTGATCTGTTCCGGATCGATCTTGACGCGTTTCAAACACGGATAAAGCCGTTTCATGCTTCTAAGTATAGCGTCCGCGCAGAGGGCTTGCAAATCAGCACCACTGAAGCCCGCAGTAACCTCGACCAAAGCCGACAGCAGTTCCGGAGCGGGCCTATATTTCCATGATCCTGTGTGCACTTCGAGAATTTGCCTTCTAGCTTCTACACCTGGCAAAGGGAAATAGAGTTCCTTATCGAATCTGCCTGGTCGTCTTAGAGCCGAATCGAGAGTTTCGATACGATTGGTGGCTCCGATTACGATTACTCCTGGCTTACTGTCCAAGCCGTCCATTAAGGACAGTAATGAGGCCACGACGCTGGCATGAACTTGTTCCTGGTTTTTGTCTCTGGCCGGAGCGAGGCCGTCTATTTCATCGAAAAATATTATCGATGGTCGGTTTTTTGTTGCCTAGAAATTATGACATCGAATAAGCGGCCACGATTTATATATACGCAACGGTATGCAAGGAAACTGAAATTATACATGTAGACTATGGATAGTCGGATACACAGAAAGCATGTATGATTGAATTTTTGTCTGATCAGTTTAAAAGAGGTGTTATATTGAAGTAGTTCATAGTCCAGTTGGATTCAAAAGAAAGATGAGGGAACGGACATTTGCATTAAAAATTTGTGCCTGAAGTCGTATAAAGACAGAGGATGATTTGGGATAGTCGGTATTAAGAGTTAGGGGGGCAATCAAAGACATAGCAATCAAGAATACAGTAGATTACCTATTGCAAAAATATTGAGGATGTTAAAGTTTTAAGTCAAAAAGAAAGTGTTAACTCCTATACCTTATAATGTAGGAGATACCATAGTACGAAGACAACTCGCAGGTAAAATGTCCAGCTACAAACAAAAAAGTGCAAGTGCTGTCTTTTGGAGCGAGCAGGCAGAACAGCTGGACAAAACCAAACCCAATCCAATCAAGAAACTGTAAATTCTGATAGCAATAGCAAACATGACGAAGAAAATGATAAAAGTGTATATATAATCAATGACATCTTAACACGGATAGACACCGCATCTCATTCATAAAACTGATATTTGTTATGATGACAAGGCTCCCCATGGGCCAAGGGCGGTGAAGCTACTCGAGGGGGATCATGGTGGGGATACATCAGAGGTGTAAACAAGACCTGCCTCATGATATAAATTCTTCACTTGTTTTACAAAACCGACGTTGCCAGTATTCGGCCATAACAATTTGGCAATATAGTTTGAGGGCATAAATCCTAGGTGGATCGCTCTCGATTTTGGGGACCGGAATTTTGTTTACTGTAAATGTCTATCTGTGTTAATACGTCATTTGGTACACCTACCTACCTTGTTGATGAATGTAAAACAGTAGAATTATCTTTATGATTTAAAGTTATCCAAATACAAGGAACTAAAGCTAAAATTCGAACTTGATTCTGGTATTCTACAATCTACTTTATGATGTAAACTTATTCATTCATTCATCTAGATACTAATTCAAGTTCCATGTGTTGAATAGATAGATAACCTACCTATCTTTGTTATTCTTATTTTGATTGAAGAATGAGAGTGACGGTTTGTTAAATAATTCAATAATGAAAATCTAGATACCGATAATTATCTAAAAGTGGCATCAAAACAACAATCTGGGGCGATTCTATCCAAAACATGAATCAGTCAAAGGTAATATTTATGTGTTAATTATATGGTATTTGAATAATTGAGAATCAGATTCTAACTATGGTGTTTCTTAACCATGCAACAGCTTCGATATATAGAGTCCGCGTCAAGAGTAAAGAGTACGGTGACGTCAAATGCGCACAAACCCAATTTTAAAGACTAACCGAACTATCGTATTGTTCGGTGCTGCTGCCGAACGCCAAGCACGTGGTTCATTGTCGTAGGTACAGCCAGCAGGCATATTTATTAAGTTTATTTTCTATCCAAGTTTTGTCTAAAAAGATACTCCGCTGATGGTCTCTTCGCGCAGCTTTCCGTGTCGTCACCGTACTCTTTACTGCTGACGCGGACCCTACCTTTTCAAAAAGTTCACGTAAATTTTTCTCGGATGCCCCGAGCCATTTATCCAAAATATCGGCACCTTTTCTTGAGAAAAACGAAACTTTTCCAAGACCTTCCTTATTGATTTCAGTTGCCAAAGCAGCTGCTACCAAAGTTTTTCCTGTTCCTGAAAAAAGACAAGATTAACATATAAAAGTTGATGGCTGGAACTTCCTCACCTGGTGGTCCGTAAAACAGGACGCCCCGCGGGGCTTTTATGTTGAAATGCGAAAACACATTCCCGTGAAGTAGCGGGAAAATTATGATTTCTCGCAACGTTTGCAAATTCTTGTTCAAGCCGCCAATTTTGCAAAAGTCTATGTGATGCAGCGACTGTTTGGTGATCCGCCTCGCCGGTGGTTTTCGCGGCGGAAAATCTGGATTTAGAAGGGACATTTTAAATTTTGAAAATTGAACTGATTTTGATTAGTTTTTGTCAGAATGACGCATACCTGTATAGAAATACAGGACCTTACAAGCAAAACATAACATTGGGATTGGAATAGTAATTTACCTAACAAATGCAGAAAGTGATACTTTACCGCACAAAACAGCAATTCCTAAACGTTAAAATCACCTTTGCTACATTTAAAATTGGGGAAAAAATTAATTCATAAGCACAGCCTGAATCGCATGCATTTTATCGAGGTCTGCGAGTGACGTCACTGCTATTAGTTACTGAAAGTAATAACGTCACTTGCAGACCCTGCCGACTCAGGACTTGGCAAACGTACGCTTTATGAGGATGAGCAACCCTAAGTTTACGATTCTTGAGAAGAAGAAGGTATTATCAAATCGAAAAAATATCATATAGAAAGATTTCATATTCTCTCATATATTTATATCGATATGAAATAGGAAAACATCTCTTGCATGTCCAAACGATTCCAAAAGCCAAATGTAATAAAATAAAAAAAGAAGAGGAACCATAATGTCCAAAGTCCATAAAACAAATTTTTTATTTTCATTTGTGTTTTCCTTTCCTGTTTTGTGAATTTCTTTTCATCAAAACTATAATCATATCTCTGTATGTGAAGAAAAGTGTTGATACCTCTGGAAAAACCAATCAAGTAAAGTACCACTTGGAAATTGTTGAACAATCCCATTATCATTAGTACCTACTCATTAGTTTTAGCACCCACAACCTTTTCTTACTGATCTGTTACAATCATGTACACTGAAAATCAACCATCTCAATCAACCACTGTGAGCCGCTTATCACCGACACCTTCGAACAACGAAAGGAACCCCCAAATCACCAGATTTCATAGGTATCATGGTGACCACATAGAGTTATCAGAAGATGACACGGTGGCTTATCGCAAAAAATCGTTCGCTAATGCTGTGACGTTCAGTGAAAAGCCCCTACAACCTGGGGAGATATTTCTTGTGGAAATTGAGCAGAATGAATCGGGTTGGAGCGGACACATGAGATTAGGGCTGACTCAGTTGGATCCTATGGGAATGCATGCGACTGGTAGTATTCCACAATATGCTTTACCAGGTAAAAATAATTGTTCTCTAGATATTAATAAATTTGTACTGCTTTTCTTACTTTACGCAGCTGATCGGCGTTAACTTGTCCCATATACCTAATAAACTCATAAATAGCAGCTCCTAACAAATCTTCCTGATTTTTTGAGCAGGTAGCCAGTACAAATCAACAGTCTAAATATGTTATCATGCTCTTTATCTGTAACCAACATGTTTTATTGAATCAGGACCGGTTTATCAATGAACGGTTATTTGGTTAATTACCTAACAATTATCATTAGTTAATCGACAGCTAAACTACATAGATAATTGTCCACTGATAAACCGGTCCTTAGACTACAAAAATGTTATTGTAAAAGCTTACAATCTCTAACATCTATGACCGAGTCTATGACCATTTCCAAACTTCACCATGAATTGAATTTTGCACATACCATTCTTTCTTCCATTTATTGTTTCTGGGTTTAGGGAATTCCATTGGTAGACTCTGCAATTAGTTGAGAAGTTTTTTCTTCCAAGAAGAAGGGTTCTGTTCTCTCCTTTTCAAGTTTTTGGAGGTTTAAGTTTTGATTCTTCTGTATAAGTAGTAGAATGTCATTCAGAATCTTGTATGTTTCAATAAAGTCTCCTGTTTCCCTTCTTTTCCTAAATATTGTCAACTGACATTTTTGTGGTCTTGTTTCATATGGCAGGTTTCTTAGTTCTGTTGGAATTTTGGTTATTTTTCTCCGAACACTTTCTAAGAGATCCATGTCTTTGATGTAGTAAGGAGACCAAACTGTGTAGCCATATTCTAGTTTTAATGTAAATGGTGTACAGTTTTAATGTTAATAAATAGTAGGTATAGAGTTTTCTTATCATTTCCACAGTTATTTTCCCAAAATTTCAAAATTTCTTCAGTGGAAAATAACAACATGAAGAATCTTGGTTTTGTCACCACATTTGTAAACCAATATTAGTATAGCTTTTTTCCAGATTTTTGGCATGGCACATTTCTTCAAAAATATAGGTGGTATCCCGTCTGGACCTGGTATTCAGCTATAGTTCGTCAAATTCTGAGGCCCTATTTATTCTAATTTTTAAAATAATATGCCAGTCAAGTCAAATCCTCAAATGAGAAGTTCTAGTCAATGACAGTTAAATTTTTCTGTTTCAGATTTAGCAGACATTGGTACCTCATGGATATACGGCATCAGTAAAGCACATAACAATGTCTTTGAGTATTACAGCGACAATGGTAAATCGCGTATTAGATGCGGCGCTGATAAAGTCAACAAAGAAACTAACTCTAATTCTCTCAAAACGTGCAGAGGCGCCGTGCCGGTGAGTCTGCTGAAACCTTCAAGAGCTTTCGAAGACATTTTGCCCACAGATATGGGATCTAGGATAGGTGTGATGTATGTTCCGACCGATGCAAAAGAAGCGGAAATGCATTATATTATTAACGGTGAAGATATGGGGGCTTGCGTTAAGAGGATACCTTACAATAATGCACCGTTGCATGTGGTTGTTGATGTGTATGGGACTACAAAGAAAGTGAGGATTATACAGTTATATGCTGGTATGTATTAATTTTTTATTGATTTAGCTAGTTTATTTGGGACTGCAATCAAACAACAGAATTATGTTATTTGTAATTTCCCAGATTTCCCCAACACATTATTTTTAATTTCTCTTTAGTACCAACATTACAAGCAGCATGCAGGGACGCCATTCTGTTTCACATCAAGAAAAATGCAGTTTCTTTATTGCCTCTGCCAAAATTGTTGAAGGATTACTTACTATATCAAACATAGACGAGTATATTTTACTGTAATAGTTACTAGTTATTTTTAATTAATTTTCTATGTATTTTTTGCTTTGATTTAATTGTTGTTTGCTATCTCTAAGGCTAGCAATTAACAAAATCTTGGAATAAAGAACTCAATTAATAAAACTACAAATCTCTATCCTGATGACGGACAATATAAATTAACTACAGCTTTTGTTATTCTACTTATTGTATTGAAAGTTAAGGATTATTTGATAGTAGTCAAGTTATTATGCCACCATTGTGGAATAGTTTATATATAATTTTAATATTAAATTAATAATTTAAATTGATGTACTTTTTTGTTGTTAATTCATTTGAAGCTCGAAAGTTAGCTTGTATAGAAAGATGAAAACCAATAAATTCTGCCATACAATTTCACCATGGATGGAGCCAAGCCAACTTCACTTGGATGATGAAGAAGTATTTTGTAGCAAAGGCATTTCATGACTTTGTGACGTACTTAAACAACAACTACTCTTAGAGGTTCCGTTTTTTCTGAATTTATAGTAAGAACTGTTATTATATAAAGTCGGTGTAATGCATATTCTAGATTGTGGATTTTTGTCCAATGTGTTTATACAGATCCTGGCAATTTTATAAGAACAAACATGTTTGGATTTGTTGAGTTAGTAAGGTACTTTTAAGTTTATGAATTATTGCATTTTACAGGATGTTATACATTTATTTAGGCATAATACATATTTTGTTTGGTTTATTAATTTCCTATCTATTTCCATGTAAAAGTGTCCAAAACTGACCCAATAAGCCTCCTTTTGTTTGGCTTATCAGGTGTAAACCTAGAGAAATGTCTTATTAGCTAGAACCGTTTTTAAATGATTTTCTACCTTCAGTTGACGACTGAATTATTCGAGCGATTCTGAAACATGTGAAGGAGCATTTGCGTGATTAATTTAATGGGGTTTTATTTAAATTGTGTAGAATATTCGAATGAGATGCATCATACAGATTCAGACAAAATAACTTTTTTAGAAGTGTTCTGGAGGTTGAAAAGGGAGAAAATAAATTTTTAAAACATGGCGTCAAACTGAGTAGGTTCTTTGATTCCACGCCCTGTTCTCAAACCGACAAATTCTTACATTAAAATCTTATATCTGAATTCAAGTAGCTGTGTTATCATGCAAAAACTGTTCTAGCTGGACCCTGTGAGCTCTATTAATATGCATAATAAATGTTTAAGTGAATTTTGTAGTTTTATTTCAAAAAAATTATTCAATCACAGTATACTTTTTTAAGAGAATACTCTACCACATTATAGTTTTGTGATTTGAAGGAAGGTTTGGTGGCCATCCCTATCCGATTATAATTTTTATCGAATATTGTGCTATCTCTAATAGTTGTCTGTCAATAAATAAATAAAACAAATAATTAACTCCCGAGTTACTCCCATAAACTTATTTATTTGAAGAAGTTCTTTGACTCAAGAATAAAATGTTTGCATGAAAAAATATATTCAAAAAGTTTACGAACAAAGCAACTAATCATTTATACAAAACTAAAAAATTATTTTTACGTCTTAAATCTACTTACAAAAATTATCATAAACTTAAATTAAAAATATAATTCCGTCCGCCATCATAACTTGATTCTCGTCGCCCATCTTTTCGATAGCGGCGGCAATTTCGCCCTGCGAATACGGACTGGCGTTATTCTTATTAACGAATTCTTTTACTTTGACCAAAGCCAAAGCTTGAGTTCGGTTCTCTTGGAACGCTTTGCACAAAGCGGTTTTGAACGATTTCAACCGATCAGCTGAAATTTCTTTCGGAGATTCGTCGACTTCTACAGATTCTTGTGAAGAAGCTGGTAGCTCCGTAGCCAGTTCGGTTTCTTCCATCGCTGTGCCGTTTTGGCTTGTTTTATTGGAACTTTGCGTTGATGCTAGTTCATCGGCCGAATCTTCGCCAGCTTCAGATCTCTGAAGAAAAAAATAGTCAAAATTAACTTTTTTTAAATAATTATTGACTTTTGGGAATCGGCTCTAACTGTTCCTCATTATATTTATAAACACAAAGAAACACAATCCTACTTGTTTATTCCGACATAACCAGCAAGTACCTTTTATTTGGAGTAGCACATAAAAGGTACTTGCTACTCTCCACATCTGGAGAGTAGCTTAATGTTAAATCCTAGGTATTTTTGGTTGTTTTTGAAAGACAAAAAAATTGCTCATGAAAAGGAACTCAGTCTGTGACTTGTGACTGAAGGCTTTGCCTCATTTTTTAAATCTGGTTTTGTGAATGTGTTTGTGAGCTGTCTGAAATAAAGTCATATTTTTGTGATTCAATGTTATATGTATATATAGTTCACATATCTCTGGGGAATACAGAGGAAATTTCTAAGGTATATTTTTTTAAGAAGTTTAGTTTCTATCCTCAACAGGGCTGTGATAATAGAATTTTATTGCATATGTTCAATAGGATGCCTTTGGAATGTCGTAGAGCATGATTGTGTAGGTACTATGTTTAGGTTGATAAAGGGAAATATTGACAGTCCTGATATTCTTGGTGAATTACCATTTGTAGTAACTAGAGTGAACGTTACCAGTGTGAAGTTAGCAGCCAAAACTTGGCAGCCAATTTGACGGAAACGTCCGAACGTCCAGTGGCGTAGCATTTTTTTTCAATTCAAAATAAATTCAATAAACCATACTTACACATCGAGTCTAGCTATGAAATTGATAGGGTACTATTTTAATATCATCTCCAATCCCCATGCGAAAGCCCATCAACTCAAACCCCGTCGAAATATGAAAAACCACCCTCAACAAGTAAAAATGCATAAATATTGATATTTTCGTATTTTTTCCAACTCGGACTTCGAGTCTTGCCATGAAATTATTAGGGTACTCTTTCAGTACCATACCCAACCCCCATGCAAAATCCCATTAACTCAAACCCCGTCGAAATATGAAAACTTACCCTTAACAAGTAAAAATGCATAAATATTGATATTTTCGTATTTTTCTTCAACTCGGACTTCGAGTTTTGCCATGAAATTAATAGGGTACTCCTTCAGTACCATATTCAATCCCCATGCAAAATCCCATTAACTCAAACCCCGTCAAAATATAAAAAACTACCTTTAACAAATAAAAATGCATAAATATAGATATTTTCGTATTTTTTCCAACTCGGACTTCGAGTCTTGCCATGAAATTAATAGGGTACTATTTCAGCATCATCTCCAACCCCCGTGCAAAATCCCATCAACTCAAACCCCGTCGTCGTTAATATTGAGATTTTCGTATTTATGCCTTTTCACTTGTTAAGGGTAGTTGTTCATATTTCGACGGGGTTTGAGTCAATGGGATTTTGCATGGGGGTTGGATAAGGTGCTGAGAGACTACCCTATTAATTTCATGGCAAGACTCGAAGTCCGAGTTGGAAAAAAATACGGAAATCTCAATATTTATACATTTTCACTTATTAAGGGTAGTTTTTCATATTTCGACGGGGTTTGAGTTAATGGGATTTCGCATGGGGATTGGAGATGATATTAAAATAGTACCCTATCAATTTCATAGCTAGACTGAATTTATTTTGAATTAAAAAACAATGCTACGCCACTAGTCGTTCGGGCGTTTCCGTCAAATTGGCTGCCAAGTTTGGACTGCTAACTTCACACCGGTGTGAACGTTAGAGGTAAGAAATTGTTTTATCTGGATTTCCCTAGAACTTTTTTTTGAAAATAATCCTTTATTATTACTTTATAATAATATGTTTAACAATATTTAACAGACTCTCCAATCAGTGCTGATGGCGCTGGCCTCGAGAGTATAATTAATAAACTTTTAACAATTAACCATACTTAAAACTAAAATAACATCATAATTATTTATTTTTCTAGCAACTAGCAACAAGATTTAATTATTTTTTATTTTATTCCTAGGAAGGTTTTCAGTCTCCTAACGAACACACTGTAGTTATTTATCAGTCTTAGACTTTCCGGTAACGAATTATACAGTTTAGATACTTCGTGAATTGGGCTATAAAGACCTACATTTATTAGACTATAGTTCAGATATACATTATTATTATTTCTCGTATTATGACTATGTATTTCGTTGGTAAAGATTATATTTGTATTTATTTTTTGTTTTTGTAAGATAATTTTATGCATTAGTTTACCCTGTTCAAGATTTAATATTTTCTCTAACATGCAGAGACCTAACTCACTGTATAGGATATCTGTGCTTGTAAGTATATCATAATTGAATAAAATCTTTAAGACCTTATTTTGTAAAATTTGAATTTCATCAAACCTAGTTCTAGAACAGGTACCCCATACTGGCAGTAGGTAACGCAAATGGGACAAAAAGAAGGCATTATAGATATTCCTTTTTGTTTTGATAGATAGATAATCTCGACATTTAAAGATTATGGGTATCATTGGAACAATTTTATTTTTAATTTTGTTTATGTGGCTTTGCCAATTTAACGACTCATCAATAATTAGTCCAAGATATCTAATCTCAGTAACCATCTCCAAAGTTGTATCATTAATTTCAATATTTGTACTTTCAATCCGTTTATTTTTTTGCTTGAAGAGCATATATTTGATTTTATCTGCATTGATTTTCAATTTGTTGAAGTAGAGCCAGTTACTGTATAGTTTAAGATCTTCATTGACTTCTTGCATAAGTTCTGTCTCATTTTCACCCGTGTATACCAAAGCTGTATCATCAGCAAAGGTGAAATACTGAGCTTTTAGGTTTGCACATCTAAGGCTCAAAACATACAAAGAATATAAAATAGGACCGAGGACAGAACCTTGCGGTACCCCATACATATTAGTTAGTAACTCGCTCTTTACATTACCTAATTTCACATATTGTTTTCTATTGCCTAAATACGATTTAATAAGGGTAAATATAGGTTCTCTAAAGCCCATCACAAAAAGTTTTCTCAGAAGTATGTTTATGCTAACCACATCGAAAGCCTTACTCAAATCAATAAAAACAGTTATCACAATTTTTTTTTCATCTAAAGCTTTGCAGGTGTAATTGACAAAATCAAAAGTAGCGCCTAAAGTGCTACTATTTCTAATAAAACCATACTGGAATTTGTCAAAAGTTATATTGTCATTAATAAAATTTATCATCCTTTTTTTTATAACTTTTTCGATAATCTTTGAAAATATACTTATCACTGAAATCGGCCTATAATTACTCATACACTTTGAGTCGCCAGATTTATAAATTGGTGTAATCTTGCTTATTTTCAGTTCTTGTGGAAATATTCCTGTGGTAAGTAGGTATATCATTTACCAGTTTTGTTATAATTTTCAAAATAAATTCCCGTAAATTTAGAACATCAAGTACCGTTACTTCATCATCCCCTGGTGCAGAGTTTTTTTTAAGTTCCGATATGATTTCATTAATTTCAATTTCGTTATGGATGGTTATGGTAAATACTTATATAATAGTCTGTCCCAAAAGTTGTTCAGTGGCTTTGAACTGTCAGTCTTGTGCAAGCCTGATGCCAATCTAGACAATATCATCGATGGAATTGAGCCATTTATATCAGACTTTAGTGTCTCTGATTTTGTTGTTTTATTTGTTGGCCCGCATTGTGGCAGTGTGACAGAGAAAAACATTTTTACTTTAGCCAATAAATGTTTTCATTCAAACTTAATTATCTGTACTACTCCCACTAAACCTGGCTTCAATTATTTTCAAAACCAAACTTTAATTCGGGTAACAAAAAACCTTTCACGCTTTAATGATAATATTAAACTCCTCTCCTTTAATAATAATTCTTGCAGAATGTCAGAAAAGCATTTTGGCTTGAGATCTCAATTTTTGAACAAGCTTGGCTTGAATGTGGTTTCTAAATGTATTTTAAATTTAGTGTCTAACTTTTTTACATATCATAACATGGAATCAAATTTAGTTCATTTAGTTATTAGTGGATTTAATTCCAACTTGGTTAATATTAATGAAGGCCCAGATAATTTAGCTATTAATAACAGTTCAGTTGTGTATCAGGCAACTACATCAGATGAGATATTTGTGTCTTCGCAATCTTTTTTAATGGGAGCCGACATGACAGCACTGTTGGCTTAGTAGATTCTAGTGACAGGGACTCCCTCAGTGACAGGAAAGTAGGGAAGGGGTGGTCTGGTCAGGAAACATCAGGGATTTTTAAATAAGGCAGGCGAGCTTTTCGTACTTCTTGATGCTCTTGGGTTTCCAGATGTGCTTTATTTGAGTGAGCATTGGTTGTCTGGGGATCAGGTGTGTTTTGTCGAAGGTTACATTGTGGCATCAATTTACTGCCGCGAAAATTTCCGCAGGGGAGGTACGGCAATTCTTATAAAATCTGAGCTTTGTGAGAGACACAGATTCTGCTCAATTGATAGATTCAATTATTTGATTGAGGAGAGGTTGTTTGAGTTTTCGTTGGTGGCGGATTCAGCTGATAGCATTTACTTTGTTTCAGTTTACACTTCACCCTCCCAAAGTTCCAAGAGCTTTCTAAATAAGCTAGAACTTTTGTTGTGCTCGCTTCCTTCTTCAGCCAAGATAGTGTTGGGTGGGGATCTAAATATTGATTTTATGACGGAATATAGGGATGCCACCGACCTCAAAAATTTGCTTGCTAGTTTTAATATCAAAAGACATAATACGGAGTACACCAGGGTAACACCTACCTCAAAATCAGGGCTAGATTACGCATGCACAAATTTGGAGGGTACGGTGACCTCCATAACCCTTGATCCAGGAATGGGAGATCATAAGGCGATTTTCATATCGGCTCTTCTTTTTGGTACAGAAAAGGTTTGTTTGCGCAAAATGGGAAGAATCTATAGTCAAAGAAATTTCCAAACTTTTCATAATGAATGCTTATTGTATTGTTGGAACAATGTTTTTGCTTGGCAGGATCCCTTTAGTCAGTTTTACGGTGTTTTGCTGAATATCTTTAACAAGTGTTTTCCATTGCGTAGGATAAAACTTAAAAAAAGGAAACCTTGGGTGACGAGGGGTATTCGTATTTCTGGGAAAAATTTGAGATTTCTTTGGTCTGTTAGGCAACACACAAATAACGCATCCATTATAGAGTATACTAGCAGGTACCGATCCATCTACAGACGGACTCTAAAGGTTGCCAAAAAAGCATACTATAATGTCAGATTTCGGGATGCCCAAAACAAGTCTAGAGAAAGCTGGAATATCATTAATGATCTGCGGGGAAAGAATGGTCAACCGGCCCAAAATATTGAGATCGAACTGGATAAACTTAACACCTTTTATTGTACCATAGCGGACACATTAACATCCAACTTACCTTCCTCTGTTAATCCCCTGGATTATCTCAGAGAGGTATATGTACTGGAATCCTTCCAATTTCTTCCTGCAAGTCTAGATAAAGTCAAACTTGCGCTTATGGGGATTAAGAATAAAAACTCCTCTGGTTTTGACTGTGTTTCGGTTAAAGTCTTAATGAATCTCCCGGACTCAGCTCTGGATACTCTTGTAAATCTAATGAACTTGACATTTTTTACAGGTGTGTTTCCCGATTGTTTAAAAACAGCATTAGTCATTCCACTGCATAAGGGTGGTAATACTAATGATCCATCCAATTTTCGGCCGATTTCCTTGTTATCGTCAATTTCTAAAGTCATGTAGAAACTTATGAAATCCAGAATGTTTGAACATCTGGAAAAGCATAAAATAATTACTAATACACAATTTGGTTTCAGAAAGAGTATGAACACTGGGGACGCAATTTTTAATCTTTTAGAGGAGGTTTATCTGGGGCTCAATTCTAGATCGGACTCTGTGGCGGCAGTATTCTGTGACTTTTCGAAAGCCTTCGATTGTGTGAGTCACGGTATATTGCTGCAAAAACTGGAGCGATACGGCTTCCGGGGACGTTCGAGTGAACTGATCCTGTCAATGCTGTCTGATCGTTTTCAGGTCGTGGGTAGTAGAAGTACATATTCTAAACCTCTATTAAATCCAAGAGGAGTCCCGCAAGGATCAGTTTTGGGACCTTTACTGTTTTCAATTTATGTAGAGGATCTTGTTTCCTTGCCTCTTAGTTGTATGTTTACGCGGTTTGCGGATGATACTACTGCTCTGTGGCGCTGTCCTAGATCCACTCTGCATGAGGCGATGACTGCAGATATTGTTTCCATGAAGCAGTGGTGTGACAGCAACCAACTGTGTTTTAATATCTTCAAAACAAACATTCTTTCCTTTGGATTGTCTGTTGATCCCATAAATTTGGAGACGCAAACAATAGGTTGTTCTTCTAGTGTAAAATTTCTAAGAATAATTGTCGACAAGAACTTAAAATTTATTGAGCACATAGAGCGATTGAAAGCTCGACTAGCTTCTGCCTGCTTTGTTGTGAGAATGACTACTTCAGAGTTGGGGTATTCACTGGCAAGAATGGTGTATTTCTCCCTGGTGGACTCTGTTTTACGTTATGGGGTGGCCTTTTGCCCAGGTTACGCCTTTCACTCAGCATTCGTTCTTCACAAGCGTGCCATCCGTTATCTTCATAATAAAAAACAACGTGAACATGGCCGTCCCCTGTTTCTTTCTTCAAAAATTTTAACGTTAACTTGTTTATTTATTTTGGAAACTGTTTGTTTGGTTCGATATTCTTCGAGACTGTATATGAATAGACTGAACCAATTTGTGGACGGTAAATTCTGTTTTCTAGATTTAAATTTTAGGGGTACCTTATTAAGAAGGAAGGAACTATGCAAGCGCGTTTCACGTGTTTTTTGGTTTCAAGCTGCCCTAACAAAAACCTAACTTTTGTGAAATTGTGCGATATGAATGCAAGTGTTCAGTTATTCAATAATAATGCCAATACAGATATCCCTTTGAATAGCTCCCGCTGAATCGGTTGCTGCAGTGGAAATTCCTGAAGCAATAAATATTAACAACACTGACAACTGTCCGGAAAAGCTAGACCATTCAAATTCAATTTTTTTAGAGCTGCCGCCTGTAGCAATAGATCCGTAACGTCAAACAATAATACCCATATTTCTCTATTTTTACTCAACATTCAGTCGTTGAGACATAAGATTGACGAGTTGGATATACTTTTGGATAAGTTTGGATACCCTCAACTAGTTTTAATCACTGAACATGGTTGAGGGAACATGAATTGGTTTATATTCGAAATTATGCAGTTGTTTCAGTTTTCTGTAGGACCACATCAATTCATGGTGGTTCTTTAATTTTGGCACATAAAGATCTTCTAAAAATAGACTCACTACAGTCCATAGATAATTTCAATGCCCTACGCTTGGAGAATGCTTTCGAATTTTCAATAGTCTACTCTAAATGCCAGAATTTGTATATAGTTTGCATATATAGATCACCATTATCCGACGTAAATGATTTTTTTCATGGTTTGGATTCACTGCTTTAGTTAGGTATTTCATTTTCCCCACACTGTGCGAAATAGTATATTACATTACGAGTGTAGAAAGTGACAAATTTCACACGAGTGTATGAAAAACGCTTTTTCACGAGTGATGTACAACATTTTTCCTAAGACCAATTTTACAAATTTATACCAATTTTCTCTTATTTTATTTTCAATACACGTGCTGAAAGTATTCTCAACTTTCAACCCACGTATTGAAAGTAAATTATCAATGTCAATCACAAATGTGTGCTGAAAGTACTTTCAGTACGCGTATTGAAAGTACTTTCAGCACGCGTGTGATATTAAGCGCTTTCCAAAGAACCACACCTAGTGCGGATTTTGTCATTTTCGTATGTGGTCGTAGGAAAAAATATTTAACTTATTTGATATTAACTTTGACTAGTTTTGAGGACATTCCTCTGAAAATTAAACCTAAACGTTTGATTGGAAATATTTCAGACAAAATAAGGACAACAAATTTCAATGTAAATTTTGTGATTTTGTCTTGGATTTTGTGTACCAAAAAAATGCAACTAGACAAAAAAAACATATCTTGAAATGTTTAAAAGCACCACATGATGTTAAGGAATTATATTCTTTGAAATTCTCTAAAATTCTCCAATGTTCCCGAATATTCTCCGAAAAAATTCTCTCAAGATAAATTCTCGGGAATTTGCCATCTCTAATCAAGCAATAGGAATGAAGAAGAAAAAAAAAATAGCTTACACTCTTTGCCCCTGGAAAATGTTTTACATCTATCAGCACAAGATAAAATATTCTACATGACTTAAAAGGTAACTGATTACTAATAACAAGATTAACTTACAGCTCTTCTGGTTCTCTTTGGTTTCTGTTTATTATCATCATCATCATCGTCTTCGCTTTCAGAAGACGCGTCCTCTTTTCTACGTCTTTTTTTCTCTTTTTCCAACACTTTTTTGAAGTAGGCATATTGTATAAGTTCAATTGCCGCATTCGCATCTATTTCCTCTACCAAACGGGACATTCTTGCTTTGGCGTGAGCGGTTGATAGACGAATCATTGTTTCCAGTGAACGTGCAGTAACCGGTTGAGTCTAAAATTGACAAAGTTATTGTTAACAATTATTCGCACAGAAATCACAAACAAGTGATTGATTGAAACTAGTTTGTGATTGCTGTGCCAACAGTCCTTAAACTGTACAACGAAATACCTTTTCAAATTTATGTGTACAATGATTGTTGGTAGATTTCATTAATTTTAAAGTTTCCATGGCTTTTTTGAAAAAATCTTCAAAATCGTTATTACTTATACTATTCAGAGTGATAATTTTTTTAATTAGGACCATTTTACAAACACTAACGCTCGCTAGAATGCAATTAAATCTATCAGATGCTTGATTGTGTTTATTTTGAATAAATAAACTGCACATCTAGCATAACATTGTATTTAACAATAATATAAATAATCTTGAGTGATTGGCAATAAAATTTAAAATATTTATTTATTGATTCTTACCCTTGCAACATCATTTTCCAACATTTCCTCTGACCTAAGTCTAGAATACTCCTGAGCAATAATTGCTGAAGCCTTGTCTGTCAACTGAGGCTTTAAAATTTTAACCAAATGTATATATTTCCTCATAAAATTCACACTGAGAATTTTATCAGACTTTTTACGGCTATTACCGTGCAACAAGGCATCGTATTTTTCAAACATCGGCACTTCTTTCAATTCGTCTTCGTCCGGATTATTCGTACTGAAAATGTCCACTGTGGATCCCATGGGCAAAATTTCGCCGTCTTGTTCCAACGGGTTTCTGTACATGTGCATTCTGACCACATGATCCGATATGTCGAAATCGGTCCTTTCGTCTATGGTGTCCAGCATGACGAAAAGCAAATCGAAACGAGACAGAAGGGAATCTTGAAGGCCGATATTTTCCATTGGGGTTTTATATTGGTCGTACTGTGAAAAAAAATAGTTATAAAATGATGATTCAGTGAATAACTGAAGATTGAGTTTTGTCAAATGGTTATCAATGAAAACCTTATTGCTTTGATGAAATCCCAGGCTTTTAGTATCGATATTGAATTTTTTCTTAGATTTTATATTCCTTTCTTTATCCTTAAATTGCACTTTGATATGATTGTTTTTATTTCCTAATCGAAAAGTAATAAGGTTACCCAGTTAATCAGCTTGGTTTTAAAAAGGTTAGACTCAGAGCTTAAAACATTTTTACATGGAAAAGCCTACTATCATATTAGTGATTTTTTTAAATGAAAAATTTTAATTTTGTTTGATTCATTGTTTTGTTTTGTTCTGACCGCAACCTTTATGTTTCTCCTGTATTGGCTGTACCTTATATATGACTCTATAGTTTGATGTAGTAATTGTACCTGTGTTGCTTAGGATTATGCTTTGACGTTTATGTTTATTTTTTATTTTATTGGTTGTACCTTTTTTTTTATAACCCGATAATTTTTAATTACTTGCACATTACTTAAGATCATGTTTTGTCAATGAAATTTATTTTCTGACAATAAAAAAGTATATTTTGATTGATTGATTGAATATTACCTTCTAGATTAAATCGGATATTGTTTCAGCAATTAACAGTAACGATTTCATAAATCAAATAAAAAAAACCAATTAGACGATTACCTTTCCATAAACAGGATTAGCAGCAGCCAATACCGAACACCGAGCATTCAAACTGGCATGAATACCAGCTTTGGCAATAGTAACCCTTCCCTGTTCCATAACTTCGTGAATGGCCGTCCTGTCGATATCGCTCATTTTATCGAATTCATCGATACACACGACTCCTCTATCGGCCAAAACCATAGCGCCAGCTTCCAAGCGTCTTTCTCCGGTTTCTTGGTCGGTGGTTACGGCTGCTGTCAGACCGACACCGGAGGAGCCTCTACCAGTGGTGGGGATAGCTCTAGGTGCCGTGTACAATACGTATCTTAAAAGTTGGGATTTCGCGACACTGGGGTCACCGATTAGGAGTACGTTTATGTCTCCTCTTAGACGAGTTCCGTTTGGTAAAACTTTTTCTACTCCACCTAAATAAGGAATTAATTTTTATAATACAATTACACAAAATTTTCAAATATGTTACCTAATAAAAGACAAAGTATAGCCCTTTTGACATATTCATGTCCATGAATAGAAGGCGCCAAAGACTTAGCCAACAAATTGAAAACATTCTTGTGAGATTTAGCTAAACGCTTGCAACGATGCACATCTTCTCTTGAAATCGACGGACTAGTTTCCTTACTTAATTGTTTTATATTGTTTGCAATGACGATAGTTCTGAATACCCCGCTTGTGAATGCTCCCTGATGGTTGGGCAGGCATCGGAAATTTCCTACAATTTGGACTCTGTCTCCAGGCTTACAGGCATCGACCAGGTCGTTATCGCAAATGATGTCCACAACTCTGGGCAATTGACCGGCGGGTGCTTTTTCTGGCATTTCTTGGATTGATATTGTTTGGTGGTCTTTGTATCTGCACAAGCCGAATTCTGTTTCTAGAGCGTTACCGTCGTCATCCTAAGATTGGTCATCAAAATGTTTTGAGCAAGAAAAACAGATTAAATTATGATTACCTTTGTTGGGTAGGCAGCGGATGTAGGAACAGCTTCAAGGGATGTTAAATCTGTATATTTTCTGTCCATAAATTTTTTAGTCATGGGACAATAGTGAACACTTTTGACGAGTTTCGGATAAACCAGAGAACCTGCAAGAATTTTTCAGGGAATTGATTTTTGACAATAGGAAATTGTGATGCCTACAACTATTTGATTGATCATTCTTTAATATCCTATAGATTATAAAATTCAAGAATGTTTGGTAAACTGAAGGAAATAATTTGGATAGCTCTGAAGCAACCTGTATTAAAAAATGGATACATTCAGGTTATTAGCAATAACTCTCAGGGCATAGTAACCAGAAGAAATTTTGTCGCATACTTTCACAGTATGGTCTTTAAACTTAAGAGATTTGTCTATTGACAGACTTCAAAATTGATTGAAGATTGGCATACTGATAATCTTTTCCAAGTAAATATCTTCAGTAGCACATCTAACTTCCATTCTACCAACCTCTGAATCATGCCAGAGGATAGTGGTATTGCCTGCAAATACTGTGAATCTAAAATCTGTTTTTTTTAAAAAAAGATAATAGACCTATCTATTTTTACCAAGTATGCGCGCGCAACACGAGGCAATGCCTTTCTATTGGCTAACTAATACAGGTGAGAGGTGTTCGTTTTGCACGCTGGGCATATCCTTGTCCTTGTTCATTGCCCGTGGTCCGACAAGAATAAAAGTATGATTGATATTCAACTTGACATAGCTTGGCAAGTGACATTCAAAAGTTGTTTGAAGTTTTCATTGACAAATACGTTGCACAACACGCGGTCTTTCTCCTTCCTTTTTTATCTCGTGCAAATAAGAAGAATGGATTGCTATACGTAAGTCTAACATAATTTGGTACGTTTTGCCTCGTCTTGCGCAATGAGCGTTCTGTGTTTTTTTTTCATCTAATGAAGTTTTCGTATTATTGCCTCTTTGTCTAGTAAAATAGATAGGTTTATTTCCCAAGTCAAAAATTTAGTAAATATGTTGGCAACACAAGCCTTTTCTACATAAAAAATTTGAAGCATTGACAATTTTACATTGTAAGGTCAATCATTCATAATGGATCTAATATACATATATCCTGTTCACAATCCAATGTCCACAGGTGCAGGTAAATTTATCACCTTTCCCTATCAGATAGCATTGAAAGGTGATAATTTTACCTTGTACCTGTGGACATCGGATTGTGAACGGATAATACCTTTGAACCAAAAGCAAGCGGCAGTAATGACAAAAAATAATCTAAATTGTAAACAAACACCTGCTGGTAATTCAGCTTTCCTATTGGTTGAAACGCCCTACTAGGACCAGTGTGCAGGGCATGCACGGAGGACATTTGATAGGTTGTAATGAAAATGAGCAGTTATGTGTTATGTCATTACTGCCGCTTGGATTTGATTCCACTATATTGAATTTATTAGGATAAGAATATAAGTTATTATATTGTCGGTCCCATGCCAGAACCATGAATGTGCGAAATTATAGTTTTGAGATAATTTCTTTTAAAGTTGTAATGATATGGAAAAATTGACGTTTTGGCCAAATATGGCAGGCAAACACATTCTTGAGTTTCGTATGGCAAATATGGCTCATAATAAGCTAGATGGTGCACTTGGGTCAAAACGGTCAATTTTGCACATTCATGGTTTTGGCATGGAATTGACGATATATTTATATGTATTTTTGTTATTTATACATATGTATTATTTCCCTGTGATATAAGTACTCAAATTAGTTGGGAAATAAAGTGTTAAGTGTTCATTTATTAGGTACACTCTATAAAAATCAATATAAACTTTTAAGTACATTTTCACATCAATTAGAATTCCCCTGGGGTTTATGGGTTATACATGGAAGTAATAGTAAATAATAAAACAGACATACATAAATAGAAACTCTGACCCATAAAAACAGGTGTTTTTAATTTGACTTATAAATGTATTAAACATATGAATGGTTTTTCCTGCCAATATACAATTGCAATCTGATGACATCCAGTTCAAAGGAGTTCTAGGACTAGCTGTAAATAGTTTGTACTCTCTAAGCCTTTAGTTATTCTTAGGTACATGGAAATGAAAATGAAAATGAAAAAATATTTTTTTTTATTTATTTATTTTTTTTTATTTAGCACTTGGCTACGAACTTCGGCATTGCAAAAAACACTGTTTGATGAAGGGCTTCGCTTTTTTAATGAAATGCCTGATGCTGTAAAAAATTCACCGAATGTATATATCTTTAATAGGAGACTGTTTACGTATTTGCGCAATCAATGTTAATTTTTTTTTTTGATGTAATTTTTGGATTTAGTTATAAGTAGCCAAGTGCTAAATAAAAATATTTTCAATTTCATTTCATTTCATTTCATATTATTCAGAATAAATTTTTGTCAAAAGTACAGAAAAGGACATTTTACAGTTTTATTAATGTGGCAACGTTCATAAATTCTTTACTATTTCTGATTGAAAATCTCAACATTTTGTACACTTTTTTACAATTAAAACTCAAGTTAGACTGTGATGTGACTCCCAGATCCACATGATGGTCCCTGTTGTGCAGTTTTGCATTGGCTATGCCATAATCATATTGAAGTTTTGGCTTTTAGAGAATGTTTATTTATTTATTTATCTAGTCTGATATAGTTGTTACCATTCTGAAATTCTTGAAGTCATCCGCAAATATATTATAGACACTAGGAACCTCTACTTAAACAAGACAATCAAGTAGGTCATTACCAAACATTGACATTGACAAAAGCAATGAATACTTCCCTATGTCACATGACCTTCAAGCAAGGTGAGTTTTCATTAATTTATAAGAGCGTTCAAAAAACCCAAAGTAAATGAGTATCTGTAACAAAAGACTTTATCAAAACCCTTCTCAGAGTCTGTAAATATCGCATCCGTTTGTACCTTGTGTCCATAGCTAATACCACGTGTTGCTAAATTCATCAAAATGGTGCACCACCACGGATGCGGTGATTAAAATTCACTAATGCCAATGCTAAACCACAGCTTGTCACACCCTGGTTAATTTAACAACACTGCTTGTTCTACCATTCCACCATGGTGCCTACACCAGCTGAATTTAGCCACACGCGGATAGTGCTTTAGACTGTCAGATAGTGACATATTTAGGTACCTCATTTTCGCATACAAGCCTCGAAGAGAGTTGGAAAGTACATCAACTTTGAGTAGGATATAGTTATTTTCCTAACAAGTGCGCAAAGTGTTACTTTTCCGCACGCAAACACAGTTATACGAACGACGCGAAGCGGAGTTCGGATACGTGTTTGCGTGCGGAAAAGACACTTTGTGCACGTGTTAGGAACAAAATTTTTCCTACGAGCTTCATATCGGGTAGGTAATAACAAAAATTTTAAAAAAAAACGATAATTTGTTGTTATTTTTAATTAACTTGAAGGGAACCTATGCATTTATCAAAAAATTACATAACAAAAAATCCTCGTCAGAGCTGTTCAAATTTGATGAGAAAGTTTGTAGATTTTTGCATATAAATAGAGAACAAATCTGACAATGTGTCAAAGTTAATTTATATTTGGTGTTTGTATAGATGTTGAGTGCGGAAAAGTGTAACTTTGAACCCGGAAATGCGTGCGGAAAAGTACTACTTTGCGCACGCTCGTAGGAAAAAGGTATTTTCACAGGTGGCTCCTGGAGATAACATATGGAAAATTGGATTTTCCATAACAGCAATGAAAGACGTCCCGGTGCCCATATTTTCTCGCAAGCCTTGTTCACCAAAGGATTATTTATTTATTTATTTATTTATTCATTAGCAAAAAAAAAATACATTTATATTCTTTCCTTTCTTTTTTATCACTACATACATACTAATCAATAATTCAATACTTGAAATAAGGGCCTAATGTTGGAAGGAAAAATCGAGATTTTGGGTTAGTTTGGGAAAGATGAAAATCTACAAAGTTGGTAGCAAGAAAACATATTGGCTCGAGTGTCGTGAATGGAAAATTACATTTTAGGGTAACATAATAAGTAAATTCGAATTTTCCATGTTATCCCCAGGAGCCACTCATGAAAATACTTTCATCCTACTCAAAATTGATGTACTTTTCAACCCTCTTTGAGGTTTGTATTCGAAAATGGGACACCTAAATATGTCATTATCTGACGGTCTATATGGAATTTGTGAGAACACAAAGGCTTGCTACAGTAGATTTACCCTCTGCAAAGCCACGCTGCTGTGTAACAATGTCCATTGTCCATACCTCGGTCCGCACAAATATTTTTGACAATGAGTTCAAGAAACATATTGGCCTATAGTTTGCAACATCACAAATATAACCTTTTTTATGCAGTGAAACAATCCGTGCTTCCTCAAGCTTACCTGGAAAAATGCTTTTTTTTATACAAGAATTAAAAAAACGAACCAGTGGCTTGGCTAAGATATCCACATATTCCTTATAAACATAGGAAAAAATATTATCATTATCAATACCAATAGTCTTTTTAAGCTTATGCATGTCCTATAATAGGTTCAGTTACTTTGGGAAAGTTAAAAGTGCACCAAAATCATTTATGTTATTAGTATGTTTCTAATCAAGATCATGCAAAATCTGTGATACCTTATTTAGGGCTTGTTGCTTGATATATTTGGCAACATTTCAATTCAGAAGAAGGTATTTAAAAAATGATAAATTGTAGATGAAATGTTACAATTACTGTCAAGCATTAAACTTACATTTGCTAACAATTCCTTCTACACAAATAAGGTTACCGAGAAACCTAGAAGTTAAGGTTCTAGGTGTAACATGTTTGTTACCAAAGCTTCCTTCGAAAGCAATAAAAAACTCTTCATGTTCCTTGCTGTACGTGATGTCTATCAGACTGACCATTTCTTTCAAAGCCCTTTGAAAGGCCAGTTGCTCCTCGAAGCCATTATTCAAAAGGGCCAAAGCCCTCTGCGGATTTTTCTTTCGCAAATCGTTTATGTTGACTACTAGTCGTCTGCTCTTGTCCGATATCATATCTCTGATGATTTGAGAGTATTTGCCTTGGTCTTCCTGCATGAGGATATCAATAATAATAATAATAAGCAAGGCTTAACAAGGGGTCATAATAGAATGTGTATTGGTACTTACACCATCATCTAAAAAGTCCTGATAATGGGCCTGGGCTTTACGAATTTCTTGCTCGTTAGTCGTTGCCATTTTTTTAAATTGGAGAATTATTTATTAGGAATATTATTACAAATGAGGATAAAAATACAAAATAACAGCATCAACATTCAACAACAGAAAAACACAAAACTCAACAGTTTTGGCGCCAAAAATCAGTAAACCCTGACTTTGACAATTATGACATTTCATTTTCTTCTTTTTTACATTTTTCGGCAGTAACAACTTGACCCTGTGTGTGACAGAGATGAGTAATAATAAATATCACCCACCACCGGAAAAAATTTCTTCTTTTTTTTTTAAGCTAGTCCTTTACTACTCAGTTTATTTGCGTCTTTTAATGCTAGCATGTAAAAGAAAAAGACGAAAATATATTAAAAAAATTGTGACTCAACACCAATTAAAATCCTTATTAGTTCAAAAATTAATTATTTTGAAATTCCTGGCAAAATCAAAAGAATTCAAAAAGTAACAATTATTTCATTATTGATTATTTTATTATCTGTTTTTATTTTTAGAGATATACAAACAAACGTGGCAAAACTATTCAACCTTCAACAAGTGACTTTTCAAGTTTATCTACCTCTTCACTTAAGTATTATTCTTTAATTATTTAATTTGCGCCTATCCCAAAAATGTTTGCTCGATGTTACAACAAAATATCGCATCTTAACTCAATAAGACCTTTTTCATCTACAAAAATCTTAAATGAAACACACAGGTAAGTAATTAATTTAACTACTTACTCACTCGTATAGGTACACATAAACTTTTTAGTTGTAAAGTCTTAGTTGTTGGGGGTGGCACTGGGGGCCTAGCTCTAACAGCAAAACTTTCAAGGACCCTAAACAAATCAAATTTGATTTTACTGGAACCCAGCAATGACCACTACTACCAGCCCCTTTTTACCCTTGTCGGAGGCGGTATCGAAAAAATGAAAGATACAAGAAAATATGAAGAAGATCTAGTGCCTAAAAATTGTACTTGGTTAAAAGATAAGGCAGTAGATTTTAATTTGAAAAAGAATACCGTGAATACTGCTCTCGGAGATAAAATCGAGTATGATTATTTGATTGTTGCCACTGGGATTATTCCAAGATACGAGCTTATTCCAGGTTTAGTTGAATCGCTAAAAAACCCAGAGTCAGGAGTTTGTTCGATATATTCACCCAATTATGTGGAAAATGTTTTTCCAGTAATGCAAAAGCTGAATTCGGGAAACGCTATTTTCACTTTCCCCAATTCGCCAGTTAAATGTCCGGGAGCACCGCAAAAAATTTGCTACATTACTGAAGATTATCTTAGAAAAGTACTCAGTAGAATTTAATAGTTGAGAGTTTATTTTAAATAGAATCTTTGCAGGAAGGTAAACGTACAAATGTTAACGTTATCTATAATACATCTTTGCCAGTAATTTTTGGAGTCAAAAGATATGCGGATGCCTTATGGAAGATTTGCAAAGAGAGAGATATTAATGTAAATACAAGAACCAATTTAGTTAGGGTCAACGGTGAGAAAAAAGAGGCTACTTTTGAAAATTTGGATAAACCTGAAGAAAAATCTATTTTGCCTGTAAGTATAGATTATGTTTGCACTTTTGTTTTATCAGTTCTACGAATATAATTAATAAATTCGATAACAGAATAGGTAATTTCCATTAAATATTTTTTGCTTGGGTGTTAAGTTAAAATAATTATGTGCCTATACTTATCGATGAGATATGTTTCAAGGATTTTCCTATTATGACTAATGAAATATTATTTATCAGGCACTTTAGTTTTGAGAAGTATTTAATTAGATAAAGCAAATACATAAAAAAATTGTGTGATTGACTTGAATTTAATCCTTGAGCAACTTTGATCGTAATTTTTTGTACCAAGTGGTATTTGGAAGTGCATCCTACATTGCTTGAATTATAAAAAAGATATCAAGTTTAAAAGTTAAATTTAATGGACTCTGAGCGAAGAGCCTATTTCAATATTCAAGACAAAAATTTATATTAATACTCAACTATAATCTTAAAACTTGTTTTAACAAACTTTTATTTGATAAAAAAAATCCTTTCATAAGTGTATTTTCAGTTCAAAATTGCACAAAATGGTCCAAATTTGCCCTAAAAGTGCTCACTTCCCATTTTTGCCTTGAAATAATGTGTAGGTGATCATGTAATTTGTCCAATAGCAGGCGGTATAGTCAATGAACAAGGGGTAATCCACCATCCCAGAATTGGTGCAAACAATTCCTCAAAGGGGAATTTTTTACGCATAATTCCTGCAAATTCCTCCAGATACCCCATCACAAATTCCTCCAAATACCCCACCATGAACTTCTCTAAATACCCCACAAATTCCTCTAAATTCCCTGCAAATTCTCACAAATTCCTCCAAACTCCTCTCAAATTTCCTACAAATGTCTCTTACAACATGAAAAATCTTGGAAATCAACCTACAAAAACTGAATTAGTTGAAAATACAGTCTCACGCATTTGAAAGTTTTCCTGGAATACTAGTGAAGGGAAAATTTGAAAACTTTTTGCATGTAAAGAGGAAGGTGAGAAGCTCATTTTTCCAAAATTTCAAATTTTTCCAGTAGAAAATTACAACATGAAATCTTTGACATGAGGATTGACGAATCTTGGAAATCAACCTACAATAACTGAATTAATTGAAAATATAGTGTCACACATTTCAAAGTTTTCCTGGAAAACTAGTGAAGGGAAAATTTTGAAATTTTTTACATGTAAAGAGGAAGGTAAGAAGCTCATATTTCTAAAGTTTCAAATTTTTCTAGTAAAAAATAACAACATAAGAAATATTGGAAATCAACCTACAAAAACTGAATTAGTTGAAAATATAGTCTCAAATATTTCAAAGCTTTCCTGGAAAACTAGTGAAAGGAAAATTTTGAAACTTTTTGCATGTAAAGAGGAAGGTGAGGTGAGAAGCTCATTTTCCCAGAATTTCAAATTTTTTCAATAGAAAATTACAACATGAGGAATCTTGGAAATCAACCTATTATAATAGGTGAATTAATTGAAAATACAGTCTCACATATTTCAAAATTTTCCTGGAAAACTAGAGAAGGGAAAATTTTGAAACTTCTTGTATGTAAAGAGGAAGGTGAAAAGCTCATTTTCCCATAATTTCAAATTTTTCCAGTAGAAAATTACAACATGAGGATTGAGGAATCTTGGAAATCAACCTACAATAACTGAATTAATTGAAAATACAGTATCACACATTTCAAAGTTTTCCTGGAAAACTAGTGAAGGGAAAATTTTGAAATTTTTTACATGTAAAGAGGAAGGTAAGAAGCTCATATTTCTAAAGTTTCAAATTTTTCTTGTTAAAAATAACAACACAAGAAATATTGGAAATCAACCTACAAAAACTGAATTACAGTAGACTCGCGCTAGTGTGAACACACGGTTCTGTGAACCTCCCAGTAGTATGAAAATCCAGAATGAATACATTATATATTCTGTAGTGTGAACTTTTGAGAATCTCGGTAGTATGAACAATGTTTTTGACCACAAATTCAACCATTTTCTGCTTACATTTTGTTTTCATCAGTTATTTCCGTCCAATTCTGGGGTTCCCCAAATGTTTTGAGACAAGGAATGCACAGATATATTAAGTTACTGCATTCACTCTTATGTGGAATACACATGTAATAAACAAGTGGCAACGCGTCAAAAGCACGTTTAAAAGTCTATAGTTTTTAGTTGTTTGTTTGCTGTGGTTAATCAGTTTTGTGAAAATGGTGAAAAACACAATTTTTTGAACTCTCCATGGGTCTGTTTTTACAAGATTCTCTGACAGTTTGCAGTTGTTCCAAGATCCTTCAGTAACTTAGTTGAGAATAAACTGGATTTTTGTGAGAACGGACCTTATGAGAAATCAAAAATCATAGCAGATTGCCAGCAAGGCAAGAGCATATCTTGGAGTTAATGACACAGAAAGCCTAAAAAACTTTGAAGACAAAGTAGGCAGCCATCTAGTGTTCAGCTAGAACCTCGGCTAGAACCATTCACACAAAAATTACATCTAACTTTAATCAATAAACTGGGAAAATTTACTTAATGGATATGTTTGCAAGTACCTATTGTATCAATTTTTCTTGAATTTCAAGTTTGGAGACCATTGTTGACTGAACTTTGCATTTCTAGGTAGACCTTCGATGGTGTGAACATCTCGATAATATGGACATGTCTGGTTTTCTTGTGTTCACACTAGCGCGAGTCTACTGTAGTTGAAAATACAGTCTCAAATATTTCAAAGTTTTCCTGGAAAACTAGTGAAAGAAAAATTTTGAAACTTTTTGCATGTAAAGAGGAAGGTGAGGTGAGAAGCTCATTTTCCCAGAATTTCAAATTTTTCCAATAGAAAATTACAACATGAGGAATCTTGGAAATCAACCTATTATAATAGGTGAATTAATTGAAAATACAGTCTCACATAATCCAAAGTTTTCCTGGAAAACTAGAGAAGGGAAAATTTTGAAACTTTTTGTATGTAAAGAGAAAGGTTTGAAGCTTATTTTCCCAAAATTTCAAATTTTTCCAGTAGAAAATTAGAACATGAGGAATCTTGGAAATCAACATACAATAACTGGATTAATTGAAAATAAAGTCTCACATATTTCAAAGTTTTCCTTGAAAACTAGTGAAGGGAAAATTTTGAAACTTTTTGTAAGAAAAGAGGGAGGTGAGAAGGTCATTTTCCCAAAATTTCAAATTTTTCCAGTAGAAAATTACATGAGGAATCTTGGAAATCGACCTCCAATAACTGAATTAATTGAAAATACAGTCTCACATATTTTAAAGTTTTCCTGGAAAACTAGAAAAGGGAAAATTTTGAAACCATTTGTATGTAAAGAGGAAGGTTTGAAGCTCATTTTCGCAAAATTTCAAATTTTTCCAGTAGAAAATTACATGAGGAATCTTGGAAATCAACATACAATAACTGGATTAATTATTGAAAATAAAGTCTCACATATTTCACAGTTTTCCTGGAAAACTAGTGAAGGGAAAGTTTTGAAACTTTTTGTAAGTAAGTAAGGAAGGTACGAAGCTCATTTTTCCAAAGTTTCAAATTTTTCCAGTGAAAAACAGTACCATGAAAAATTTTGGAAAACAGTCTACAAAAACTGTATTGATTATTCTTTTGAATTTTTTAAATTTGGACCTGTAAATCATGAAGTGTAATTTTGGGAGGATTTCTTTAATAAAAAATGTCCAACACAAAACTAGATTTTATTTAAAATTTCCATTTATTACTATTTCTTATAATAAGGATGTGAACCTCAGTGATGTCATGACCCTACAATTTCCTTCAAATTCCTTACAAATTCACCCAAATTCCACATAAAAATACTTTCAAATTCCCCACAAATTCCTCCAAATTTCCCACAAATTCCTTTAAATTCCCCACATTTTTGGCAAAGAATTCCTAGGTAGTTTGCCCCATGCCAATGAAGCAATGTTGGGTTTAAAAATATGTTTTTCTTGTATGTGTAGAAAACTGTAGTGTGTCTTCTCTCCTTTAATGTTGTCAGTTTTAGTCTTCTCAATCTCTCTGTGTATGGAAGGTTTTTTAGTTCTGGTGCTATTTTTGTAACTCCTTTTTGTATTCTCTCTAGAACTTCTCTAGAGAAAGCGTATTCAAGTTTTGGTTGTATGTAACTTTTGTAGAGTTTGCCTATCATTTCTATTGAGTCTTTTAATGCTTGTTTGATAAGGTATACAAAAGAATTGGCTTTTTTGGCAATTTTCAAAATAATGTGGTTCTGCCATTTCCCCAAAACTTATCAATACTAACCCAAAGTTACCAATACTAACTCAAACTAATCCGAACTCACCAATACTAACCTAAGGTAACTCAAACTTACCAATATTTAGCCAAATTAGTATTGGTTGTTTGGGTTGGTATTGGTAAGTTTGAGATAGGTACTTTGGGTTAATATAATGGTGAGTTTGGATTACTTTGAGTTAGTATTGAGTTTGCGTTAGTATTGGTAAGTTTTTTGGGTTAGAATTTCCAAATAACTCCATAAAAATCAGATTTTTAAACTGCACTCAATAGTTCAATAATCTATTAATTTAAACTGTCATTTCCAATCACTTATTAGTTTAAAAACTCCTTATTTCTATAATATCAGAATGACTGATTAATGAGTTAATTGCTGCGGAACTCGCACATCCACAAAGATTAGAATATGAACCTTTTGATCAGCTTCAAATCAATTTTAATTCTAGAATAGGTACTTCTGCAGTTCAAATTTTACCTCAGAGATGGAGTTTTCACGATTCTCAAGCTGAATTTCAGCTCTACGAGTCTAAAAATGAACTTTTTGGAACGCTTCGAATCAACTTTTACTCTAGAAGGTTCCAGAAATCGAAGTTTGAGAAAGTAAAAAATATGTACATCAGAATCCCTCCAAATTCTACTGGAATTTTACGGAATCCTACTGAAATTCCACGGAATCCTACTGCAATTCCACTAATAATGAATAAAATTTTGGACTAATGAGTAGAAAGTACCTACATTTCATAAGTAAATTGAGTAGTTCTAGTTATTTTATGAACCTATCTTTATTATTTAATAATTAACAATTCACACACTATTTTACTGTATAGGTATATCACAGTTAAAACCAAAAACAGCAAGTAAGTTGTTATCCCTGCCCAAATAACCGAGCAAATAACATTCTTTCGCTGTAGCGGTGAATGTCGCCGGCATTTCTGTATGAGCTGCACTGGTTTGGATAAAACGACAACAAAGATGCTCTGCCAGCAAAAGTATCACAATATTAGATTTTTCTGTAGTGTCTGTGATTCTCCAACGTTAAAATATCTTCACGATAAAGTGTCTCAGCTACAGAAAGGCCAAATCCCTCTGGAAAATGTAGAGGCTCTGAGTGCATGTCTTAAGAACAGTGAAAGACTTCATCCGGTCATTTCAGAAATCTACGACACCTTAAGCGCTCATGATTCCAGGTGGAGCGACTTATCCAAGAAAGTGGATGACATACACAACCACCATTCTGAGTACTCTGAGAGTGGACAACAATCTCTATTCCATTCAATTAGGGAAATGAAACGAGACTTGTGCAACATTTCGTCGGTTCAGGTACATGACTCTTCAAAAGAAGAGTTAACAAGGGAAATGGCAGATTTGAGGAAATGTGTCAACCAAATGGCGCTCACGTTGGAAAAGTTAGCAGGCAAAGAGAAACCGTCTACTAGGAGCAGCCCGCCACCTGTAAAAAAGTTAATTACAGCGTCGATTTCAACCCAGACCGATAGTGAAGAGACATCCCCTGTTACGCAAGTGGTCATTGATTCCCGAGTCTGTCCCCCACTTCAGAATTCCGCCCTAAAAGAAAACTGGCATTATGTGGTAGTGTCAAAAATCCCCCATCCTTTTACAGCAAAACAGCTTGCTCATTTTGTAAAGGAAAAACTTGGAACCACGGAGTTTATCAGATGCTTTCCAATGCTCCAAAATAAAGACTGCTCTCACACTGATTTCAAAGTTGGTGTTCAAAACAAAAATCACCTAAAGCAGCTTTTGGACAGATGCATGTGGTCTCCAGGTACGGGTATAGAGACTGCTAATTCATCTGCAACACTTTTAAAGGCATCGCCACCGTCGGCAGCAATTACAGTAGATCCACAGCATCAGTCTCATCACCATTTCAAACCCAACACTGCGGAGGGCCGAAGTAGACCACTTAACTCTGACTCAACCCCGATTAACCCGACTAAGGATGATAAAACTATCAGGATTGGTTCTGACAGGGAGGCTATAGCTGTTTCTAAGGCACTGGCACAAAAATTGTTATGGATACAAGTAGAAAAAAAGATGAATCAATCATAAACCCGATGACTCCACCCATTGTGCGATTATCGCGAGCTTCCGATACAGCTGATGGTCGATATTTATTGGCTAGTCTAAGAGACCCTGCCATTCTTAAAGCTCTTAGGCTATTCCTGGCTTATCTCCATGACCAACCATCCACCGTGTGTTTTGATGGGCACACTAACACCAGCATCAAATTAATGTTAGCTTCGGAGGGACTTCCTAGTGACTTGTACTCATTGCGGAAGTTATATTTCCGTTTCCACAACGCGTATGGCATTGGTCTGGCTGAAGTTGACGCTAATCTCGCCGCCTTCAGGTCTTACTTCTCGTCCGAGAAACTTCTCCGGTTACAGAATATTAGGGAAAGTCAGAGCAAATATTTCTCTAGTGGCTCTCCACGTAATAATAAAAAATTTTAGATAAGGTGACGCGACCAGAGGATCAAGCACCCTCTGTAAGGTTGGACGATGGCAAGCTTAGTCTATTTCTTATTAATATTCAGTCCTTAAGATACAAAACAGATGAATTATTTCTTTTATTAGAAGAGCTTAATTTTCCAGAAATCATCGCCATTACTGAACACTGGTTAAATATGGATGAACCTGTGTTTGTCAAAAATTACACCTCAATAGCTAGATTTAATCGAAGTAATTTATCTCACGGAGGCACTATGATAATGTCCACTAATAATGACTTTACGGCAATAACCAAGTTTGATAATTTATTATCGGAAAAAATATTTGAATTTTCCATCGTCTATCCTAGTGGCTTTGACCTTTATATTGTTTGTTTATATCGATCACCGGACACAGACGCGCACATGTTTTGTCGGAATTTGCTGAGCTTGCTTGACTCCTTGCCCTTGAATTGCAAAATAATTTTATGTGGTGACTATAATATAAATTTTTCCTGTGTGTGCGCTGCTCAAGAATCTCTCCAGTCCATTTTCGACTCCTTTGGGATTGTGATGCATGTAAACTCTCCAACCAGAATAACCAAAACTAGTTCTACTACCATTGACTATGTCGCTTCATCTTTTGATCCAGAATTGGTCAACTGTTCTATTTTTAGTGCAGGGTTTTCTGACCACGAAGCAGTATTAACGAATTTCTCATTGAATTCCTTACGTAAGGGTGCTTCCCGCAAATTGGGCAGAATATTTTCGGATGGAAATTTTTTAAATTTCAGTCAACTTTGCTTATCAGTTGACTGGGTCGTCCACTCAGATGATGTTGACTCTAGATTCATAAATACCCTATCTGACCTGGCGACTAAATCCTTTCCTCTCAGACCCATCAAAGTCAAACGGCATAAACCATGGTCCACTAGTGGCTTGCGTACTTCTGGAAAAAATATGCGATCCTTGTCTCATCTAAAAAAATTCTCGGATAGCGTCTTCTTCAATGATTACGTAAAATTATACCGAAAAGTCTATCAGAAAACCATAAAAGCCGCCAAAGACATTTATTATAATAGGAGGCTGGCAAACTCCAAAAATGTTGCAAAAGAAACCTGGTCAATTGTTAATGACTTGAGGAATAAGGCTTCTTCATCTAGCAAAATTCCTACTTCACCTGAGATCCTTAACGATTACTTTGTTGATGTGGTTAAGAATTTAGTGAATACCTTAACTCCTTCCCAGGACCCACTTTCATATCTCCCGAATGCTAAGGTGAACTTACACAGTTATCAAGTCTAGTATATTAACTCTTCCATCTTTATTTATTTTCGAATCCGTCTGCTTAATTCGTAAGCACTTAATATCAGCTATCTCAGAGAGGCCATCTCACAATTATCCACTGAGGAACGCAGAGTTGGATCTTTATCTGCCAATCCCGCGCTCAGAGTTAGTTAAAAGTTCAATATTTTATATTGCTAAAAGGATGCATAATCATCTACCGCCTAACATCAGGTCCATTGCTTCTTTTCTCGAATTTCGCAGGGCATTGAAGGTGTATTTACTGAGGAGAGCCTTGTACACAGTAAGCGAGTTGTTTGTGGTTTCCTAATTCTAAATTTTGAGCAGCTTACTCACAGGTTTTGTTTTTGTTCCTGTATCATGATAGGTTATTATAAGTTATTGTTTGTTTGTTTTTTTAGTACCTATAATATGCTTACTCGCACAGTATAAGCAGTTAGTCCTAGATGTTTGTTTATTAGTTTTAATCAAATTTTGACCATGAACTATTTGTTCAAGTGTTTGGTTTTGTCTGTGCTTTTGCATTTGTATGTTTTGTTTTTTATTTTTTCAGCTTTGTCCACAAAATTCTAAAATTTTCTGACAATAAAGCAAATTCTTTCTTTCTTTCTTTCCAACTCAAGATGGATTTTATTCATAAGATCCAATATTACCTACTCATGTTATCACCACTACACTTTAATACATTTTAAAAGACGTATGTAAATTACTAAAAAAACAGAAATCCCCCTGGCCCAGGATCAATTTCACCAGAATTAATAAAAAATAATACCAAAAAACAATTTTCTGATCTTCAAATACTCCTTAAAAATTGTATCAATGGTAAAAGGTTATCATGTATAAGAAAGGGAGTAGAGAAAACTGCAATAATTACCGTGGACTTGCTGTACAATATCCAGAATTTATTACTATAACATAGAAGAGCAGGCATGCTTCAGAATAGGGAGATCAAAATTGTATGCCCAAATTATATATCTACTTATTAAAATTTTAGTGAAACAGTCTATTTTTTTTTATAAAACTTGTTTTTAAATTGAGAAGTCAACCTCTAATATTATTGTTTTTTTTTCAGTTTTCTATGCTTCACGTCGTCCCGCCAATGTCCACCACAGAAGCAATTAGTTCAAACAAAGATTTAACCAACGCAGCTGGTTTTGTAGAAGTCGACAAGTCAACTATGCAGCACGTCAGATTTCCGAATATTTTCGCCATCGGCGATTGTAGTTCTTCGCCGAATTCAAAAACTGCAGCTGCGGCCGGTAAAGATCCCTACTGAAATATTTACAGATTTCTTATATTGATTTTTAGCTGCCCAGACAAATGTGGTTTTCGAAAATCTTAAGGCAGTAATGAAAAACCAAAAGTTACCGTTGACTTACGATGGTTACGCGTCTTGTCCGCTGGTTACTGGCTACGACAAATGCATTTTAGCCGAATTCGATTATGAATTAAATCCCTTAGAAACGTTTCCGTTTAGACAAGATGTAGAGAGGACTTCGATGTTTTTGTTGAAAAAAGATGTTATACCTGTAATTTATTGGAATTTGATGATGAAAGGATTATGGAATGGACCCGCACTTTTCCGAAAAATAATGCATCTTGGCCTACATAAGTAAATTAATTGTTTGACAGTATTTTGTTATTTGTATTAAAAGCTTTATAATGATTTGTAAATGAATGAGGCTGTGAGGAAATGACAGTTATATTATTTTAATGAATTTTATTTATGTATACTCTAAACCATATATTATGTATTTTATCAAAATAAATATATTTTTTAAAATTTTCACTCTATTTTCCTTTCTCTTCAATCCAAATTTAAAAATGTGTGGAAATGACCATTAGAAAAATTGAGAAGAAAGCGAAAATTCAATATCCGGGAATGGACAAAATATGAGATGGAAAAACTGAAAAATAAAGAATAAATAAATATATACTTAGATAATAATAATATTAATAATAATATCTGAGTAAACATCAAAACATTTGCAAAAATATGGCGGCAGGGGCGTACGTGGCCAACTTCTATAGTATTCATATTCAAAATTTGCAAGAATATGGCGGCGGTACCGAATTTCTATTTGAAAAGGTTAAGTCACTGTAGGTGGGCCGGGGCCATTGGAAAGCGTTGAAAAAAAAAACAACCAATCAAATACCTTGATGATACACAAACCCCAGAAAGGGGGCGGGGCTTAGCTAACCAATTAAATGCCCTGCTCATATCACTCGCATCTGATTGGAAAGGGGCGGGGCTTATATCCAACCTATTAAAAGCTTTGTTGATATCCTTTGCGTTTGATAACCAGTCAGCCACAGTGTTGCCAGCTTGACGGAATTATCCTCGTTTTGAGGAAATTTTTCTATTTTTGTTCGCAAAGGGTAGAAGCGGAATTTTTATTTTTAAAGTCTGTTTTTTTTAAAGACTATTTCACTAGAGTGTTTTGCATTGGCAAAATGTCATAGGAACGGCCGTGGCCTTGTCAAAAATATCATTCGCGAAATTGCCAAGCAACAAACTTTCATACGGGCGCGTTCTTTTTTCCATCAGACATTCACCAGGTGAAAACATGATGCCATGATACCACCAAAGCGTTTTTTTATTGATGGTGAAAATATGATGGCCCACCACACCGCGTTGTTATTTTACTGGTGGATTTATGGTGAATTTCATCTGATGGAAACCTGATACAATCAGGCTCCAACAGAAATTTTCTGTGATTACTCTGGTGGTTTTGCGTTGGTAGACCACATAACCTTAAAAAATTAACTACTGTTTGCTTATTGTGTGGCCCTGCGTAGTCTTTTATTTGTTTCTTAGCTCATTTGTTAGAAGCTATAAGATGAGAAATGAAGAACCAGGAAGCTGATGACGTAACTTATCTACAATGATTTGTCATATTCAGTGAAAAAACTGGCTGCAAAAGAAATTGAGATCCTCTGAGGAGTCTTTTATTCTATTTCGCTTTGTAATTAATGTTCTTGGCCCAATGGCAGCTTTGCTCGCATTGTCCATTTCAATTTTTCTGAATTAGAAGCACAGATAATATAAGATTTATATGGATATTTTCAATTTTGCTCCACCAAAGCGTTCTTTACCTAGCAATGCCTTAGTTTTTTTGATTTTCTCAAAAACTAGAGGAGCACCTAATTTTTAATTAGAGGCCCTAATTAGCACCTAAAAAGCACCTAATTCTGATACGAAAGGAAATTTTGGAAAAATATTTTTTACTATAGGGGACTACTAGCTTTCATAAACCTAACAATCCCTTAGTTTTTTTTGATTTTCTCAAAAACTAGAGGAGCACCTAATTTTTAATTAGAGGCCCTAATTAGCACCTAAAAAGCACCTAATTCTGATACGAAAGGAAATTTTGGAAAAATATTTTTTACTATAGGGGACTACTAGCTTTCATAAACCTAACAATCCCTTAATTTTTTTTGATTTTCTCAAAAACTAGAGGAGCACCTAATTTTTAATTAGAGGCCCTAATTAGCACGTAAAAAGCACCTAATTCTGATACGAAAGAAAATTTTGGAAAAATATTTTTTACTATAGGGGACTACTAGCTTTCATAAACCTAACAATCCCTTACTTTTTTTTGATTTTCTCAAAAACTAGAGGAGCACCTAATTTTTAATTAGAGGCCCTAATTAGCACCTAAAAAGCACCTAATTCTGATAGGAAAGAAAATTTTGGAAAAATATTTTTTACTATAGGGGACTACTAGCTTTCATAAACCTAACAATCCCTTGGTTTTTTTTTATTTTCTCAAAAACTAGAGGAGCACCTAATTTTTAATTAGAGGCCCTATTAGCACCTAATTCTGATACGAAAGAAAATTTTGGAAAAATATTTTTTACTATAGGGGACTACTAGCTTTCATAAACCTAACAATCCCTTGGTTTCTTTTGATTTTCTCAAAAACTAGAGGAGCACCTAATTTTTAATTAGAGGCCCTATTAGCACCTAATTCTGATACGAAAGAAAATTTTGGAAAAATATTTTTTACTATAGGGGACTACTAGCTTTCATAAACCTAACAATCCCTTGGTTTCTTTTGATTTTCTCAAAAACTAGAGGAGCACCTAATTTTTAATTAGAGGCCCTAATTAGCACGTAAAAAGCACCTAATTCTGATACGAAAGAAAATTTTGGAAAAATATTTTTTACTATAGGGGACTACTAGCTTTCATAAACCTAACAATCCCTTAGTTTTTTTTGATTTTCTCAAAAACTAGAGGAGCACCTAATTTTTAATTAGAGGCCCTAATTAGCACGTAAAAAGCACCTAATTCTGATACGAAAGAAAATTTTGGAAAAATATTTTTTACTATAGGGGACTACTAGCTTTCATAAACCTAACAATCCCTTGGTTTTTTTTGATTTTCTCAAAAACTAGAGGAGCACCTAATTTTTAATTAGAGGCCCTATTAGCACCTAATTCTGATACGAAAGAAAATTTTGGAAAAATATTTTTTACTATAGGGGACTACTAGCTTTCATAAACCTAACAATCCCTTGGTTTCTTTTGATTTTCTCAAAAACTAGAGGAGCACCTAATTTTTAATTAGAGGCCCTATTAGCACCTAATTCTGATACGAAAGAAAATTTTGGAAAAATATTTTTTACTATAGGGGACTACTAGCTTTCATAAACCTAACAATCCCTTGGTTTCTTTTGATTTTCTCAAAAACTAGAGGAGCACCTAATTTTTAATTAGAGGCCCTAATTAGCACCTAAAAAGCACCTAATTCTGATACGAAAGAAAATTTTGGAAAAATATTTTTTACTATAGGGGACTACTAGCTTTCATAAACCTAACAATCCCTTAGTTTTTTTTGATTTTCTCAAAAACTAGAGGAGCACCTAATTTTTAATTAGAGGCCCTAATTAGCACGTAAAAAGCACCTAATTCTGATACGAAAGAAAATTTTGGAAAAATATTTTTTACTATAGGGGACTACTAGCTTTCATAAACCTAACAATCCCTTAGTTTTTTTTGATTTTCTCAAAAACTAGAGGAGCACCTAATTTTTAATTAGAGGCCCTAATTAGCACGTAAAAAGCACCTAATTCTGATAGGAAAGAAAATTTTGGAAAAATATTTTTTACTATAGGGGACTACTAGCTTTCATAAACCTAACAATCCCTTAGTTTTTTTTGATTTTCTCAAAAACTAGAGGAGCACCTAATTTTTAATTAGAGGCCCTATTAGCACCTAATTCTGATACGAAAGAAAATTTTGGAAAAATATTTTTTACTATAGGGGACTACTAGCTTTCATAAACCTAACAATCCCTTAGTTTTTTTTGATTTTCTCAAAAACTAGAGGAGCACCTAATTTTTAATTAGAGGCCCTAATTAGCACGTAAAAAGCACCTAATTCTGATACGAAAGAAAATTTTGGAAAAATATTTTTTACTATAGGGGACTACTAGCTTTCATAAACCTAACAATCCCTTAGTTTTTTTTGATTTTCTCAAAAACTAGAGGAGCACCTAATTTTTAATTAGAGGCCCTAATTAGCACCTAAAAAGCACCTAATTCTGATACGAAAGAAAATTTTGGAAAAATATTTTTTACTATAGGGGACTACTAGCTTTCATAAACCTAACAATCCCTTGGTTTTTTTTGATTTTCTCAAAAACTAGAGGAGCACCTAATTTTTAATTAGAGGCCCTAATTAGCACGTAAAAAGCACCTAATTCTGATACGAAAGAAAATTTTGGAAAAATATTTTTTACTATAGGGGACTACTAGCTTTCATAAACCTAACAATCCCTTAGTTTTTTTTGATTTTCTCAAAAACTAGAGGAGCACCTAATTTTTAATTAGAGGCCCTAATTAGCACCTAAAAAGCACCTAATTCTGATACGAAAGAAAATTTTGGAAAAATATTTTTTACTATAGGGGACTACTAGCTTTCATAAACCTAACAATCCCTTGGTTTTTTTTGATTTTCTCAAAAACTAGAGGAGCACTTAATTTTTAATTAGAGGCCCTAATTAGCACCTAAAAAGCACCTAATTCTGATACAAAAGGAAATTTTGGAAAAATATTTTTTACTATAGGGAACTACTAGCTTTCATAAACCTAACAATCCCTTAGTTTTTTTTGATTTTCTCAAAAACTAGAGGAGCACCTAATTTTTAATTAGAGGCCCTAATTAGCACCTAAAAAGCACCTAATTCTGATACGAAAGAAAATTTTGGAAAAATATTTTTTACTATAGGGGACTACTAGCTTTCATAAACCTAACAATCCCTTAGTTTTTTTTGATTTTCTCAAAAACTAGAGGAGCACCTAATTTTTAATTAGAGGCCCTAATTAGCACCTAAAAAGCACCTAATTCTGATACGAAAGAAAATTTTGGAAAAATATTTTTTACTATAGGGGACTACTAGCTTTCATAAACCTAACAATCCCTTGGTTTTTTTTGATTTTCTCAAAAACTAGAGGAGCACCTAATTTTTAATTAGAGGCCCTAATTAGCACGTAAAAAGCACCTAATTCTGATACGAAAGAAAATTTTGGAAAAATATTTTTTACTATAGGGGACTACTAGCTTTCATAAACCTAACAATCCCTTGGTTTTTTTTGATTTTCTCAAAAACTAGAGGAGCACTTAATTTTTAATTAGAGGCCCTAATTAGCACCTAAAAAGCACCTAATTCTGATACGAAAGAAAATTTTGGAAAAATATTTTTTACTATAGGGGACTACTAGCTTTCATAAACCTAACAATCCCTTGGTTTTTTTTGATTTTCTCAAAAACTAGAGGAGCACCTAATTTTTAATTAGAGGCCCTAATTAGCACGTAAAAAGCACCTAATTCTGATACGAAAGAAAATTTTGGAAAAATATTTTTTACTATAGGGGACTACTAGCTTTCATAAACCTAACAATCCCTTAGTTTTTTTTGATTTTCTCAAAAACTAGAGGAGCACCTAATTTTTAATTAGAGGCCCTAATTAGCACCTAAAAAGCACCTAATTCTGATACGAAAGAAAATTTTGGAAAAATATTTTTTACTATAGGGGACTACTAGCTTTCATAAACCTAACAATCCCTTGGTTTTTTTTGATTTTCTCAAAAACTAGAGGAGCACTTAATTTTTAATTAGAGGCCCTAATTAGCACCTAAAAAGCACCTAATTCTGATACAAAAGGAAATTTTGGAAAAATATTTTTTACTATAGGGAACTACTAGCTTTCATAAACCTAACAATCCCTTAGTTTTTTTTGATTTTCTCAAAAACTAGAGGAGCACCTAATTTTTAATTAGAGGCCCTAATTAGCACCTAAAAAGCACCTAATTCTGATACGAAAGAAAATTTTGGAAAAATATTTTTTACTATAGGGGACTACTAGCTTTCATAAACCTAACAATCCCTTGGTTTTTTTTGATTTTCTCAAAAACTAGAGGAGCACCTAATTTTTAATTAGAGGCCCTAATTAGCACGTAAAAAGCACCTAATTCTGATACGAAAGAAAATTTTGGAAAAATATTTTTTACTATAGGGGACTACTAGCTTTCATAAACCTAACAATCCCTTGGTTTTTTTTGATTTTCTCAAAAACTAGAGGAGCACCTAATTTTTAATTAGAGGCCCTATTAGCACCTAATTCTGATACGAAAGAAAAATTTTGGAAAAATATTTTTTACTATAGGGGACTACTAGCTTTCATAAACCTAACAATCCCTTGGTTTCTTTTGATTTTCTCAAAAACTAGAGGAGCACCTAATTTTTAATTAGAGGCCCTAATTAGCACCTAAAAAGCACCTAATTCTGATACGAAAGAAAATTTTGGAAAAATATTTTTTACTATAGGGGACTACTAGCTTTCATAAACCTAACAATCCCTTAGTTTTTTTTGATTTTCTCAAAAACTAGAGGAGCACCTAATTTTTAATTAGAGGCCCTAATTAGCACGTAAAAAGCACCTAATTCTGATACGAAAGAAAATTTTGGAAAAATATTTTTTACTATAGGGGACTACTAGCTTTCATAAACCTAACAATCCCTTAGTTTTTTTTGATTTTCTCAAAAACTAGAGGAGCACCTAATTTTTAATTAGAGGCCCTAATTAGCACGTAAAAAGCACCTAATTCTGATACGAAAGAAAATTTTGGAAAAATATTTTTTACTATAGGGGACTACTAGCTTTCATAAACCTAACAATCCCTTAGTTTTTTTTGATTTTCTCAAAAACTAGAGGAGCACCTAATTTTTAATTAGAGGCCCTAATTAGCACCTAAAAAGCACCTAATTCTGATACGAAAGAAAATTTTGGAAAAATATTTTTTACTATAGGGGACTACTAGCTTTCATAAACCTAACAATCCCTTGGTTTTTTTTGATTTTCTCAAAAACTAGAGGAGCACCTAATTTTTAATTAGAGGCCCTAATTAGCACGTAAAAAGCACCTAATTCTGATACGAAAGAAAATTTTGGAAAAATATTTTTTACTATAGGGGACTACTAGCTTTCATAAACCTAACAATCCCTTAGTTTTTTTTGATTTTCTCAAAAACTAGAGGAGCACCTAATTTTTAATTAGAGGCCCTAATTAGCACGTAAAAAGCACCTAATTCTGATAGGAAAGAAAATTTTGGAAAAATATTTTTTACTATAGGGGACTACTAGCTTTCATAAACCTAACAATCCCTTGGTTTTTTTTGATTTTCTCAAAAACTAGAGGAGCACCTAATTTTTAATTAGAGGCCCTATTAGCACCTAATTCTGATACGAAAGAAAATTTTGGAAAAATATTTTTTACTATAGGGGACTACTAGTTTTCATAAACCTAACAATCCCTTGGTTTCTTTTGATTTTCTCAAAAACTAGAGGAGCACCTAATTTTTAATTAGAGGCCCTAATTAGCACCTAAAAAGCACCTAATTCTGATACGAAAGGAAATTTTGGAAAAATATTTTTTACTATAGGGGACTACTAGCTTTCATAAACCTAACAATCCCTTAATTTTTTTTGATTTTCTCAAAAACTAGAGGAGCACCTAATTTTTAATTAGAGGCCCTAATTAGCACGTAAAAAGCACCTAATTCTGATACGAAAGAAAATTTTGGAAAAATATTTTTTACTATAGGGGACTACTAGCTTTCATAAACCTAACAATCCCTTACTTTTTTTTGATTTTCTCAAAAACTAGAGGAGCACCTAATTTTTAATTAGAGGCCCTAATTAGCACCTAAAAAGCACCTAATTCTGATAGGAAAGAAAATTTTGGAAAAATATTTTTTACTATAGGGGACTACTAGCTTTCATAAACCTAACAATCCCTTGGTTTTTTTTTATTTTCTCAAAAACTAGAGGAGCACCTAATTTTTAATTAGAGGCCCTATTAGCACCTAATTCTGATACGAAAGAAAATTTTGGAAAAATATTTTTTACTATAGGGGACTACTAGCTTTCATAAACCTAACAATCCCTTGGTTTCTTTTGATTTTCTCAAAAACTAGAGGAGCACCTAATTTTTAATTAGAGGCCCTATTAGCACCTAATTCTGATACGAAAGAAAATTTTGGAA